>VZTD01005475.1:306096-433059 GCA_013397725.1 Rhagologus leucostigma | reverse complement strand
GTGCCGCAGAGCGGCCCGCGGGGCCCGTGCTCCCCGCACCTTGTGCCCGTCTGGGCCCCTTCCATGCCTTGGCTCCTTCCCACCGTCTGCCGTTCCTCCTGCGGTGTTTGTTGAGGCTTTTTCTTTGTTTTGTTTGTTTTTTTGGTTTTTTTTTTAAGAGGTACTGCTGACCTCC
Organism: Rhagologus leucostigma; assembly: GCA_013397725.1. Lineage (NCBI taxonomy): Eukaryota > Metazoa > Chordata > Aves > Passeriformes > Rhagologus > Rhagologus leucostigma. Next base: position 432,884 of record VZTD01005475.1, on the reverse strand, counting down.
TCTTGTCCTACAGAAACCTACACAGTTCGATGTTTGAACCTCAACACATAGAAGTGGGTAGGGAATGGGAAGCTGTGCAGACGGCATAGGGATTCTCCATTCTGACTGGCTTTAAAGCTTAGTCTGCTATTCTAGTCCAGGAGGTCTGTGTAGTTTGTAATTTGAAGGGAGACGCAGGGTTATGGGCATCTGAGGAGCAGCTGACTGGCAAAGTGAGCTCATTCCTGTTTGCCAGGTTTGAGCCAACCAGCCAGCGGTGCAACCATTCCGTTTTCCAGGTCAGCAAAGTGGGGCTTGTGGGTTTTTTTCCTTCTTCTTCTTTTTGGTTGTTTTGTGGGGTTTTTTTTTAAGGTTTTTTGCTTGGTTTTTTGTGTTTTGCTTTTCTTCTGGCCTCAGGAGCGTGCTGGTTCCCTGAGAAGCAGGCAAACATCACATCTCACAGTGGCACCGAGCTGTTGTTTAATGGGTCCAGCTGTCAGGCTCGTGCCATTCCAAGCGGCTCAGAATGAACAAGGAAGATCAGCGTTCTGAAAAGGGTGTTCAGCCGTGCACAGCTAAGGTGCATTTTCATGAAGTGTAGGTTGCTTAATATTTTTCATCCACGAAAGGTGGAGATTTTTCTCCCATCTTTTCCAGTGTAGTGGCATTCTCTCTTACGTGCTGGTTCTGTTGCTTGTCAGAATTCTCCACCAGCTCATTAAACTGCTGAAAAACATAGCAAAAAGGGGAAAAAAAGATGGAAACGTATTTTTCTACTGTTAAGTGATCAGTTTGGTGCACAAGAGGGTGTTGTGAGTGCCACAGCTGGCATGAGTGAGGGCAGAGCCATGTGCCTGGGAGAGGAGCACATGTCTTTCTGGCAGGAATGAGGTATGATGGGAATTGCATTCCTGCCTTCCACTTCCTGTGACATACAGCTTACTTTCTCACAGGATGCTCTAGGGGATTCTTCTAAACGAGAAACTATGTTAATTAAAGCTAAGCTGGTGTCTTGTTACTTAGTTTCTTTATTGCTTATATCCACAATATATACACACTTACTTGCACTCTGATGCCCTATAACTGTACTGAATCCAATACTTCCACAGTTTTTTGTTGTCTTTCTGGAATTTCCATAAGGCAATATTACATCATCTATCATGATTAAAAGTGTGGTGTTCCAGGTTTTATTGAATCCATAATGTGAAAAGCAATTACTGTTTTTTTTCCTGTGAGAAACCTAGAAAGGATTTGGGGTTAAGCCCACTGTGCTTTGGTGTAATCATGACTTCCTAGGCTTGATACGTCAGAGAAATGATCTTACCTTCTTCTCGTTAAACAAACCCCCAAAACCTCACAACTGCATTATGTGAGGGCCAATGCTTACACATCTCCAAAATAACACATATTCTCCTGGTGTGTTCACATTGGAGTGTAAACTGTAAGAGGTTCTCGTGTCCTTATTTAAAATCTTCTAATGGCTTCACATTACAGTTGAGTCAATTTTGCACCCATGTGGGGAAAGCTCACTCGTATACATCCTTAGCCATGCATTCTTTTCTCTGTTTTGTGTTGGCTCTAGTCTGGTAACATAAATGATTCAGTTCTTGAACTTTTCCCCTTTGCCCTCTCTGAAACAACCCACTTTTTATTTTGGCGTGTTAGTTTTTCACTTTTTATCAACTTGATTCACATTGCTTTGTGAATCGTGAACTGTCAGAATTAGGACAGAAGGGTGGGGCTTGTGGCTAAAGGCAAGGAAGGAAAATAAAGACTTCCTTATGTAAGGGAAGGTGTAGTTTGACTTAAGCTGCAACAGGAAATTCCATCCATTTGTGTACATGCACACAGGTGGTCCTTTAATTTCCTGACACCTTGCTATTGTTCATGCTGGGTTAAGATTATTGAAGTGATTGAGAATTACATCCTGAGCCTGCATTGTTCAGTTTCTGCCTGGTGTGGTCAGACCTTGTGGCCTTATTACATCTGGCTCCATGTATTTTTACTTGTGAAATTAGGAGAAAAGGCCCTCGTTTCAGCCAGGCCCCTCAGCCTTTCTGTGTGCAGCTGCAGCACAACTTCTCATCCTGAGTGAAGAAAACCCTTTGATATCTGTGGCCTGCTGGTTTCACTTTATGGAAGGCCAATGAGAAGATGGGATTTCAGTGAAAGCAGGTTGTTCTTTTCTGCCCTAATACTTCAAGGCAGGTCTTGCAGTGAAAATACACTGTTTCTCACCAAGATGTAGTGCAGAAGGAAGGCTGAGCAGCAGTGTTCTTGAACTCTCCAGGGAATGAAACTCAGTAAGCTCTTGATGAAATGCCAGAAGACTTTGGCTTTGCAACTGATGTGGGATAAGGGCAGTTCTGGGCTCACTACAGAGAGAAGCAAGTGAAAACAAGACTTGAAAGTGGAAGATTCTGTGCCCTTTTCTGGAAAGGATGAGTAGTGTCTGAGGTTACATTGTACAGACATTGAAAATCTTGATGGCATGTTTTCCCACTGTAGTTCTGAAATTTATGCCTTCCCTCCCCGTTCTCAGGAAGATTAAGAATTGCTTCTCTTAGCTTAACTTCATCATCTTCTGAAAGACGGAATTTTAGATTTGGTTAGAGTGAGAGACTACAAAACTGGGATCTGGTGTTTGCAAGTGACAGCTGGAGCAGGATATGGCATGCACTGGCTGTTGTACCTGCCACATTTACAGGTGAGGGGATTCTCTTATTATAACCTGGTTTTGATTCTACCTGAACAAACTGTGTCAGTGGTGTAAGCAAGTAACTTTTTTTTTTCCTTTCTTAAAAATCTTGTGTCAGAAGCTTGCAGAAACATTTTCCAATCAAATCAGCAAAAGCTGGTTTCAAAGATTTAGTGAAAAATAGCACTAACTATATCAATGTGGGGAAAAACAGGAAGCACCTGTGCAAATGTTAACAGTGTGTCTCATAGCCTAGGTTCGCAGCCAAACCTGCAACTCACAAGTTTTGCTCCAAAAGAGATCTGGGGTGTTATAAAGGGTTTGTGTATCCATATGAGTCTGAAGAGCAGTCTGCTTCCTTTTTTAAAATTCTGATTTTAAAGATCCTTTTTCAAATATATGAATAGTGAGACCATTAAATTTTCTGGGTAAAATATAAGTCTCAAAAGTTACATGTTGAAACAGGATGATCTACATTAGCAGTGTTGGATAAAAATTCATATTAACTCACTGGCTGATGTAGGTTTTCATATTTTCTAGTACCAATTTCATCTACATTGTGGCTTCTAGGTTATAACCCTTCTAGCACTTTTTGTCTCAGTTTTAGTTAGGAAAAGCAGGAAGAAAATCAGATCTAACTTCATTAGCACAATTCCTGTTAGAGTTTATTGAAATTGAAAACTCTTGAAATTACTGTATGTGGAGAAGTAGAGTTCAGTTTCTTTGATGTTGCATCAGAAAAGTCCTGAAAGTGGAGATGTTTGCTCAGTTGAATTTCTGGCTTCTGTGTGGTCTTTGATCCCATCATACTGAATGGTTTTTTTTGCAGTCACTTGTTCTTGTCCTGATTTCTTTTCTGGCATCTCTGGTTATGCTGAAGGCCTCATACATTTCACACAATCTGAGGTACAATCTTGCAGAAGGTACCCTGATTTTCTTCACCCAACAAATCTGATTGTGTTGTGTAACTGTAAGTTTCTTTTTCTGGTGTTTCCTTTTATAGACACGTCAATATTAATTCTTTCAATTACAGCCATTTCAAAAACCCAGCAGATGTGTATTTAGGTTTGCTGTCCTACTGTGTTAACACAGACAGGTCTGCTTTCCTCCTGTACCCGTAACACTGAATTGTATTAACGTAATTACCCAGAACAATTCCCCAACAACTGTCTCTTGTAATAAAGTCTGTGTTTAAATTTGGAAATTTTTCTTTTGCCTGTTTCTGACTATGATTCTGTCCAGTGTGCCATTTATTGATGCTGTAGGTGCTTACTGGCATAGCTGAGTATCTTGGCCGTTGTTCTTTTTTTTCCCCTGAAAATGTTCATTGATGTTCATAAATTATTACGGTCGGTTCAGTCATTATTATGAAACAGATGCATGTCCATTAAAACCTTGTTAAAAGGTGTTATCATATTTCTTTGCACATGTAATTAATTGAGGCTTGACTTACTGCTTCAGGGGAAGGTGAAATCATTGCTCAAGGATGCAATGGTACAGTCCCCTGGTTTTGAATTTTGTGAGCTGTATGAGTGTCTTTTTTGCCTGGTGAAAGATGGTAAGAATTTGCAGTTTAGGGATTAAAGCCTTGGGTTCTTCATGGGCTAGCCATCATCTTGGCCTGGTGAGATCAGGCAGTGGTATGCACTCACTTTGTTGTTTTTTTTCCCTCAAAGATGGCACTAGTCAGTTGTTTATTTCATCCAAAGGCTGTCTTCTGCAGGATTTAGAACTTAACCTGTGTTAATCCACTTTTTGAAGTAGAGGGTAACAGGAAAGAATGGTTTCTGGTATTTTCAGGATGCTTGTATTTCCATATATTCCCACCTGGAAGAAAACCAGTATCACAGTCAAGATGCCCTCTGTTAGCTGAGGACATAGAAGATTTGGACATCACTCAAAATCTCCAGCGGAGGAGAAGAAATTGTATTAAAACTCATAGTCCCACTAGATGAAGAAGAATATTTTCTAGTGATTGACACTAAGAAATATTATTAAATCTCTGACTGTTGCTGGAAATTCTCAGAGTTGGTTTTATTTATCGGCCCCTTGTAGGTGTCTGTTTAAGCTGTTTGAGTGCATTATTCAGGAAATTGTACTTTAAACCTGTTTTGGAAGTATCTGTGGAAATCTGCAGCTGTCTTATCAATGCAGAGAAAGTGCTTTCCATCAGCTCTCAGATGAGGTATCCAGAGTGGGATGTGCTTATTTAAAAGCACTTTTCTCCTTTATTTTGTTTCAGCTGATGTTCTGAAGGTCACTGTGCCCCATGCAAGTTGCATCACCAGGTTTTTCTGCAAGGAAGTTTTAAGGAAAGTGGATTGTTGAGGAGAGAAGGTTATCTGCTCTTCAGATCAGCACTTAAAAAGCTTTTGACTTTAAAAATTTTACTTTTTAAATCTCCTGGGGTACCAGGTTTTATTTAAAATTGATCTTTACAATCATTCTTTACTGTGCTTTAGCTGTGAATAAGATTTAATCAATTTGAATGAAGCAAGGCTTCCCTCCAGCTTCTGCACTGACATTGTTTTATAGTGTCAGTATGTTGCTGACAGATACAGTCAAAACCGAGATTTATCTTTAAGTGACTGAAAGACTGAAAAAATACCAACAGAATGAAGTTGATCTTTAAGGACAATATCCTATGACAGTGTTTAGATTCGGTCTGACTTAGAGATTCCAAAATACTGCACGGCTAACTCTTGGTGGGGCATCCTTTTATTGCTAACACTTTTACCTTCAGTGAAAAGCTCTATAAAGCTCTCCTTTGCGTGAGATAAATCACTGTGTATGTGGCGTGCAAGAGAATGCTGACTGACTCTAGAAGTACTTGTTTCATGGTTAATTCGTGGTGTGATATATGTATTTTAATTGAATTTCCTTAAAGGGAAGCAGGCATTGTTTTCTGTAAGCTATTCTGAGCCTGCACACCGGCAGTCAGCAAACGTTGTTCAGTTAATTTCAGTTTCAGCACTGTGAATACCATTTGGCCCTAAGTTAAAGGAAAAGAAAAGCTTAAGCAGGGAAGTATTTTAGAAGAAAAATGCAGAGGTGTTTTTTTTCTTATCCAACAGGCAGAAAAGACAGGATCATCTTGATTTACTTACTGTGAAGCTTCACATTCCGCAGCCTAATGGCTTTGCAGTTGCACTGGCCATAACCATTGAGAGGAACATCTCTCCTCAGTGGCAGAGGAGGGTAGGGGTGGAAGAAGAGTAAAGCTTCAGTGGGTAATGTTAGACTTTTTTGAAAAGGCACTGTTTCTCATAAGAAAAAAAAAAATCCAAGCAGGCTGCTGTGATAAATGATCACAGATTTTTGAGAAGTCTTAGCTGATGGAAGTGAGTCAGCAGCTGCTTGGTTACATACAGAGTTGGTGATCTCAGGGGGATGTCTTAGTGTGGGGAGTGTAGAAAAGTTGTGTAATGGTGTTTGTCAAAGGGCCTATCTCAGGTTTTATGATAGCGGTGGAAAAAACAGGATACTCATGCAGATCCTTTCTTCTGCTGTCACTTTCTGCTTTCCTTTATTCGATGGGCTTGAATACTGGGGAGATACATATACAGTGTGTGAAACATCTAATGGAAGTGAAATTTGAGATTGGCAGAGTTTTGTGATTTATTATATTGGTTCACAGATAAAAATTGCATAGCAATGATAAAAAAGGGGGAATTAGGGTGTGGGGGGTTTTCTTCAGTGGAAGGAACCTTTTACTTAAGAAATGGTTCCTCATGTCCTAAACTCACATAGAAAACTCATACTGAAAAAGATAATTCAGAGTCTTATTTGATGTTAACTGGAAGTGCAACCTTCTGAATGGGTATTTCAAAAGCACCTCTAATACTTTGTTCTTGCCTTGAATCACTGCTCTTGTCTGTGAGCTAAATCTGGCAGCGGTGACAATGTGAGGAATTCCTTGCCTGTGATCCTATATATGTTGCCATGTATGTCACAGAAGCTTTTAATAGTCATGATCATTTGTGCCATTTGATGTTAAGGTGAAGAAAAGTGAAGTGGAAATAGAGTACTTAGAAATTATTGTCTTGTCACAGCCTGGTAAGTGGTGGTAAGTAACTCAAAGGCTACTTCATGGAACACTTTCTTCTTTTTTAAACACATCATCACTTCATGTTTGGCATGTCTTGATTTTTGCTTCATTTACTGTGGTTATTATTCATGGGCTTTTAAGGTCTGAATGTGAGACTTTAAATGAAGGCTCAGTCCTTTGTAAGGACCTATTTGCTCACACAAGAACAAGGCTAAAGCAGTTTGTGATGCAGAAGTTGGTAGTGCTGATGGTTTCCATGGTGCAGATAGCTGACTGAGGTGTGTTTATCAGAAAGTATCTGTTCTCATGGTGCAGCTGGGAGCTTTTACTTGAGTGCATACCAGCCTGTACAGCAAGCTGTCCTCATACTGCATCTCTGCCCAGGGATGGCTGAGGTGTTAAACCAGACAGGGCTGCTTACAGTGGGATCAAGTGACGTCAGCTGAGGCCATAAGACTCCACTCTTGGGCTGTCTTAGGACCTTTCTTGCTGTAGCAATTTTCTGCTTTTCCCAGTTGATGAGTCTCAGCTATCCCAAAGCTGTCTTCTGGAGCTCAGCTTCAAGAGAGCTTTCTTAGTCTAGCTGTGTTGGCTGTGACTGAATAGAAATGAAATCTGCTGTATGTTTTGGTACCAATTTCTTGTGTGCTTTTTTAAAAGTTGTATGTAATTTTGTTTTGAATGAGAGATACCATTTCCTATTTCTATTTCTGTAGCATTATTGGCACCTAAGGCGACAGTACAGGGCTTGGGAAAGGGAAATGGAAAACACCCCATCCTTTTCTTACCTCTAAGTGAGATAAGTAAAAACTCTGAAAGATAGAAGACTAGCTAAGAATCCGTCTGCCTTTTTTTCCTCGCAGTATACATGAAGCTCAAGATCTGAACCTGCTATGACTGACCCAGACGTCCTCACTGAGGTCCCAGCAGCTCTCAAACGCCTTGCCAAATATGTGGTGCGTGGCTTTTACGGCATTGAGCATGCTTTGGCTCTGGACATCCTCATCAGGAACCCCTGCGTGAAGGAGGAGGACATGCTAGAGCTCCTGAAGTTTGACAGGAAGCAGCTGAGGGCTGTCCTCAACACCCTCAAAGGTGACAAGTTCATCAAATGCAGGATGAGGGTCGAGACGGCTCCCGACGGCAAAACCACGCGCCATAACTATTACTTCATCAACTACCGCCTGCTGGTGAACGTGGTCAAGTACAAGCTGGACCACATGCGCCGGAGGATCGAGACCGACGAGAGGGACTCCACCAACCGCGCCTCTTTTAAGTGCCCCATTTGCTTCAGCACTTTCACAGATTTGGAGGCCAACCAGCTGTTTGACCCCAGGACAGGTAAGGGTACAGGTAACAGAGTGCTCTTGCTGTCTCCTGTGGCTCTAAGTGCTGGATTTTAAGGAGACAGAGCCTTAGGAAAATTCTCTTTGAGTCTGGCCAGAGCTAGAGGGCACTGTTTCTGTGGGTGATAAATACTTGAGCAAAATATAAAAGTAGCGTAAAAAAATATAAAAAATATAAAGCAGACTTACATAGACTGTACAGACAAATATCTTGATGAAGTGCTTTTGAGTGACAAGCAGGAGAGAAATGGAAGTCTTAAAATCACACTCAAGGGTGAATAAGGCAATCTGTCCTTGTTGGAAGCTGACGACTTTTCAGTATAACTTGGTTTTGCCAGTGAACTGTAAGACTTCCAGGTAGTTTGCAGAGAAGGTATATGTAGAGTTGACTTTAGTTGGTCATGCAAGGAGTGAGTTGTTACTGTTTAATATTCTCATAGCGTAGTGCATTACGCTCCACAACCCTGTTTCCTGGTGTAAGGCAGCCGTACGAAAGTTAAAAGAAATTAATTACAGACTTGTCTGTGGCTGGGAGTAAACAAGATTCTTATTCATGTATAAGTCTCAGTGGAAGTGCATATCTGTCTCATGCATATGAAATGAGAGTCTTTCCTGGGTGTCATTGTCTACTTTGTGCTTCTGTGCCAGGGAATAAAAGGAAGAACACCTGGACCTGATGAGATTCTGTTTTGCTAGTCTAATCTGAGATTATTTTGGGGGGGAAGGCAGGGAAGTTAGGTGTTAATTTACTTTTTAATTTTTTCCTTTTGAATTCTCTGTCCTGAACTTACTTTTTCAGAAAAGTGAGAGGACAAAAGTCAGGAGAGCTCTCAAATACATGAAAGTATGATGTTTTGTGTCAGTTAACATAATGAGAAAATGTAAATTTGACTGTTTAGCAACATTGAAGTTTTTAATCTAGGGTTACTTATGTCTAGCCTGCAAAGTGCAAATGCTCAGTAAATGTTCAGCCTCATTTTCCCTTTTTCCTGCCTCCAAAGTTAAAAAGCTGTGAAACTCCTTTTACTTGAGCAACCATGAAGATGTTACTTAGTACTAGAGAAGCAGAATCCACTACGTCAAGTCACAGTTGTTGATGAAATCCAGTGCAACTTGCTGAGTAGAAATTGCTTCCTTGTGGAGCGCCAAACCAGCAGTGCCAGCACAGAATTTCTGTGCTCACCGCTGAGTGTAGAAACTCTACGTGCTCTCTACAGTTAATGACTGTCTGTGGTGGCTATGATTGTCTGTGTTGGGCTGAAGGGAAATGGTGCTTTTGTAGTTTGCATTGGTAAGGGGAGAGTAGAGAACCTGTGCAGAGAGCGCAGACTGTGGGGAGTGTGAGACACTGATCCCAGGGGGACCTGTAGCATTTTCCAAAGGCCTGTGGCCATTGCCTCCCAGCCTGTGTGGGCAGTGAGTTCTGAGGGCGAAGAACTGCCTGTCAAGGAAGTGCTGAAAATAAGAATGCTGGGACTTGGCTTTGATACCAAGGCCTGTGCTCCAGGAACTGATAAGGTCAACCAAGGGTCTGTCTGCAGTACAGGTGCTGGCTGTGTCCACAATGTGAAATCATTCACTGGCACATGGAGTGTTTTATTTTCTGATGGAGGAAAAGCATGACTGCTGTTTTCTCAGCAGTTCCCAGGAGTTGAGTTCTGTCAGTGTTTGGGCAAATAACAAGATTGTCAGTTTACCTCCACTTACTCTCAGTAAGAACATATCTGCCTAGAATTTATGTATATTCTGTTTCTCTAGATCTTATTTTTAAGTCAGTGATAGCTTCGTGTAGATTAGTGCACAATGATACTGTTGTGTGGCTGCTTTAAATTGTAGTGGACTATGTTGTCTGCATGTTTCCTGCTGCTCTGGAATTCTTTATTAGAAAGAACTGAGAGACCTTTAGGTCTTTCACAGAGGAAGCTCATGAGGTCAAGGCATGCAGAGAAACAAGGTTTGTTACATAGTGAATAGCCATCCTTTTCCAAGAACGTCTTTAGCTCCTGTCAGTGCTAAAGATAAACCTCTCCCACTCATGGAAACTCGTGGCAATACAACTGCTGAAGGGTAGCTGAAAGCCACATAGCTTCAGTCACAGGTGACCTGAGCTGCTCTTAGACTGCAGCTGTGTTGATAAGACTTTGTGAATTAAAAGGCCTGCAGGGACAAAATCTGTTAATCCATGGAGCAGGTAGGACATGGAAGGCATCCTCTGCACCAGTCTGGACCAAGCTGCACTTAAATTAAGAGTTTTTTGTTAAAAGATATCCTCTTTCACTGTCTGCCTTTTGTCCTTGTCATTCAGAGATGGGTATGATTTAGATGTCCTATGTTTTCTTCTGCTTTGCTTTCCTCTTTCCTATCTACAACTCAAATGCAAATTCTGAGCAATTGTTGTAGAATGGAAGAGTTGCTCTTACCCTTCCTTATTAGCGAGGGTGAAGAGGTTTCCAGAACCCCTCCATGACTATGCTCATTATACTGGAATTTGTGAATTAAGAGTGCTTGTGAAGAGCCTGTCTGTAATTTGGATCTGTAGAGTTCTTTAATTTTTATCACAGCATCTGTGTCTACCTCTTGGATTTAGCAGAGCTTTGTTTCCTACAGGTCAAGTGGTTCTCTTTTGGCTCTGTTCTTTGCTCCATCTCTGAATAATGTTGAAATAAACTGAAGTGTTTATTTTTTCATCAGAAAATGTGATTATTGATGGTTTTGGAGGGTAGACATATGTCTGCTGAGAGAAAGTAATTGATAATGAGAAGGGTATGTTTTCAGGGCATGTAGGTACAGATGTGCTTTTGACTGCTTTTCACTTAACTTGGAAAAAATACTTTGAACAGAGTAGCTTGTTTACCACTAAAGTAATTTTAAATGTAGATTTTAAATACCATTTTAAAAGTGTTACTTTGAGAGTGTGTTCTCTCTGTTTTTAAAAGCATTATAAGATTTTTTTCTCCATCCCTTTTTCTGCCATTAAATATCTCAACCCAAAAAAGCTCCGAAGACTTGCTATACTGACAGAGGTTGAACAACTCTCATCTGGTACTTGAAGGAAGTTCAAGGACAGGATGTGAAACAGTGAAAGTCAAGACGACTCAAAAAAATGGAGTTTTCCTGCTTCAACTCACAAGGGGATCTTTTGAAAAGTGAAAAGAGATGCATGCTGTGTTGAAGGAGTTGCTCGATTGTGTGACCAGTGGGCGCCTGCTAACTCTGAGCATGGCATGCCCACGGCAGGAGTTGTAGCCCCATCTGTTCTACATGAGGAGCTTGAACTGATCTCCAGCTGTCACACTTCCTCCTCAGTGGTGTTTTTTACTGTTGCCCCCAAAGAAGCGGTATCAGTAACCTGTGGGTGTAGACACAAACAGCTTGAATGCAGCATGATTTTATCGTGCAAAAGTTTGCAATGGAAACTTGTAGCAAACCGTAGAAGAACTTTCTGATTGAAGAGCTTGTCAATTTGCAGTTTGCCTATCAATGGGAATTGGTGCAGACTGGGTTGTTACAGGCTGAGCAGCCACTTCTGTGAGCATTTTGTAATCTACAGGAGGGAAACTACCAACGCTGTATGAATGAAAAGTGTTACTTCTAGCTTTGTGTTCCAAATGGGATGACTGAGAAAGGAAAAAGATTGTTGTTTTCCTGGAAGATCCTAGTATAAGCACTTGATCCTTGCCTTTCACCTTGTCATCACCTCCTGTCTGACCCTACACTGGTATTTCATCACTCCTTATTCTCCATGTTAGCAATAGCTTGCAGCTGCTGTTGTGATGAAGCCTTATGCAGGTGGAAAGTTGCAGCTATTCCCCTGAACAAGATGAGGGGCTGTCTCTTGAGGCAGGGGGTGTACAAGGAAAGAGTTTAACTGAGGAGCAGTAAGAAAAGCCAGCTGTGAGATGCGTGATGTGATTAACACTGCTGGACTCGGTCTACTGCCGGACCTGGGCTGACAGTGGACACTGGTATGAGGGAACACCGAGTTTTCATGTTTCACCTAGAGATAGGATGTTACATTAGTCTCTTAAACCTACGGGAAGAATTTTCTTCTCTGTGCTTTTAAATGTAGAAACTGCAGAAATTTGGGTTCTGCAGGCCAATCCCTTGAATTGCAGATCAATCTAAACATCTCGATACCATGTTGTGGATTGGATTTTTGGAGAATTAAATCCGCCCACGTGTGTTCAGTGGAGTGCGGGGGAAGGACGGGAAGAGCTGCATTTCTCACCCGGTAGAGGGCTCTGTCTTTTCTCTCTACAGATGGACTTGGGTTGCTTAATCTATGTATGGAATGTCACAACACTGGAAATTATGTTAATGGATGTGTGTTTCTTGTGTGTGATTAATTGGATCTGGCTGGAGAAGGTCTCTAATGTGTCCTATTCTCATACCCTAATCATATTTATAAATCTAGTGTAGTATTGGAGTTAACTGTCAAATTCAAGGTCAGCTTGAAAGAAAGTATGTGACTAGACAAAGCAAAAGGGAAAGTGAGGTAGAAGTAAAGGAGTGGCAGAAATGAGATTCTGCAGTGCATCACGCTGGTATTTAGCCCTGGATTTCCTTAGGTAGTCTAAATACCAAACTGTATCAGGATACTCACCATTGTAGCAGGTGAATTTGACGTTAGAAAGTGTAAGGCTAGATGAAGTAGTTTTTCCACTGTTCTCTTCTACCTTTGCAGTATAATTTTTACGCAGTCTTGTGTTTCTTTCACTTCTGTTACTGTGAAGAAAAATGTTGATGTTACCAGTACATTGTAATTACAGTTGATCTCTCATGTACATCTATGCATTGTGTCCTCACCACAACATTCAGTTAGATAAGGTGTGAATAGTAGTGGAAAGAAAAGCATGGATGACAAGTGGATAAGGAAAGATGATGCTCGTTGGGATGTTCTTAATTGCAGTTGTAATCACTGAAGTATTTTGTTGCTTTTGGAAATCACAGCAGTTAATTACTTGTCTACTCTTCATCCTCCCGCAGTTTGCTCTTGGTTTGGTGAAGGATTTTGTGGGGATGTCTTGCTGTTCCGGAAGTTGCACTGTAATGGTAACATACTGTGTATCTGGATGCCTTTCTTATTCTGTGTATTGATAAGAAATTGAATTTGGGAAGAACAAATTGAAGGTGGCAATACCAGTTTTATAGAAGGAAAGACAACACCTTGAATATCAGTTTAACCCACTTTGTTTTACTGTCAGCCTCTCATGTGTCCTTTGTGTACTTCCTAACAGAACTGCACATAACACATTCAGAGACCGGTTTTCTGTACCTGTCACAAGGCACCTAATATCACATTCAGGCAGCCTGTCTGCTGCTGAGCGCTTGTATGGTTTGGGCCCCGTTTCTGGGATGAGAAATTTGACTAGCCTTTCATTTTTTTGCTTTGGTCTTGTGTGTTGACTTCTGGAGCTACTGCCTTTTCTCCTGAGTACTCAGCTCCTCACTTCATCCCCAGAAAGCTGCTCAGAACACGTCTTCTCATCTTCTTTTGAATTGCCACTTCCTCAGGCAAGTTCTACGTTAGCTTCAAAATGTCCTCATCTGATTCAAATTACTTTTGAGCCTGTCCTATCTATTTTGTTAATTTTTTATTATGCTTCCCCTTTTCCCTGCTTTTTGCCTTGCCCTTTCTTGGGGAGCTCATGTCCATTTCTAGTACATCTCTTTTTGTATTCTGTCCCTTCCAGCCATTAGAAAAAAATAAATCACATGGAGCTATTTATTCTATATATTCACACAGTGCAGTCAGTGCTGTTTGATCTTTATCCTGTTGATTCTTGTCCTTCGAGTTCAATGATTTTCAGACATTCTGGATAGCTTTGTCTGCCATGTATGTGCTATATGATGCTACTACTACAATGATTTACAGCTTTTAACCAGCCAAAATGAGGACTTGGCAAGTCTTAATGTAAATAGGCATACCAAAACTTCCCTTGAAAAAGAAAGGATTTAGAACAGTTCTGCTTTGAACAACTTCGTGTTCTGTGAAGTTGTGGGTTTTTGTTATCATTGTTAGCTTTCCAAGTGCATGAAAACCCAACAGTGTGATTTTCCTTGACTCTACAAGCACATTTTGTTTGTCTGTGCTGCCACTGAGAGCTTTTGGCAAACACCAGCAGAAGGAAACTGTCCATGCTCTGCTTAGTTTTTCTATTTCTATTCAAATTCCTGGCAAAATCTCCAAGAGTATTCCTGTCAGCTTCACTCTGCTTCAGCTTGATAAGGCTTGGAGCCACAGGGAAAGGAAAACTGAGAAAAACATATCAGGATTAACGCATGTTTTCCTCAAAGTAAGAGTACTCTGTAGAGTGACTTAAAGGGTACATCTGTAACTTGAACTCATTCCCTGTGGGTTGGACACCCTGTCTGGAAGGTAACCAGCTGGTCTAACCATGGATGTCTCAGCTTGATGGAGAAACAGGTGAAGGGAGGGTTAGAACCTGTGCTGTGCAGAACATCAGGCCAGAGGACAAGCTGCTGCCTGCAGAATGCTGGCTGGTCACTTCCCTGTATTCCACACTGACCTCTGGCTAGAATGCTGTGTCTCTTAGATTAAAAAAACCTATCTGATAAATGCATGGCCTGACTTACGGTATTGATGCCTTTTTTTTTTTTAATCTGCAAAGGGCGTTTTATTATTTGAAGTGCAAGAAGTAATTGCCCTTCAAGTAAAGGTTATCACTTTAACTTCTCTTAGCTTTGCAAATTGAAATAGATAGCAGCAAGAAGATCTCTGTGAAATCTGTGAATATTGCTAAGCCATTTACAGTGATGAAAGCTGAACTGCAGCATTCCTTTATTTTATTCTAGTAACTTGTTCTTTTGAAACTGCATCCTTGGTAATACCTTCTGCAAAGGGTGTTACTGTTTTAGGCATGAGCATCTGTAAGTCAGATTGAGAGCTCGTGGAGAATCTTGTAACTTGTATTGCAGTCTCCCTACTACTGGATGCAATTCAAGGGGATGGTATGTTGGCTCCGTTGGTATTTTGTAGTCTTCTTGATTGAAAGAAAAAATACCTATCTATGGTTCCCACTGGGCTTCCTTTGGATAGTCCCTCTGCCCAGTGCTTTTCTGTGCTTAGTGTCTGGCTTAATTTATCCACAGTAGGACCAAAGGAAGAGCTCTGTCAGCTCAGAGCTGCTGAGGTTGTGCATATGAGCTGAAGAAGAAATAGCTTACTGAGAAGAGGAAAGGGTTCCTCTCCTCCAGTTTATAGTGAATACATATTGAATACCTATTAAATCATCTGACGCTTCTGAATGATCAATAATTTGATGTGTATCTCATGCAGTCCATTTTTTGAATGTTTAATTTACCTTTTTGAGATAAATGTCTTTGCTTAAAAAATCTGTTACAGTAATTTTAATTTAGTTGAGCTAAAAACGATCTGCACACTGAGATGAATGAGCAATGTGGTGTTCCTCTAGATAATACAAAATTGTTCTTAAGGTGCTGCTTTTTTTTTTTTAAACATTAAAGGTTAAATTGTTCCCCTTCTCTAATTGCCTATGCATCTCATCAGGAATGGGAAACTGTAGGATGCAATGTAGGTTAATGTTGTTGTGAAATGCCAAAAGAAATTTGGTTGACATTCTGAGTTTTCTCAAGTTAACTGCCTAAACTATGACCAAGAAATAAATACACATAGGCAGTTCCACATACACATTGCAGTCTGTGATCAAGTTGCTATTTCACAGCTGAGTTACAGCACTGCTTTGCCCTTAGAGCACCTTGCATGCCTCATTCTCCACTGATAACCTGCTGTGGCCCCCTGGCAGAGCTTATTGACTTGTATCCTGTACAGTGCTCTAGAGAAATGTATTTTAAATTGCTTACTGGACTCCTGGACTGTCTTTGTATAGCTGTACTTGGTTCTTGGCCAGAAAAAAACTGTTGTATATTTGGCTTTCAGTTTAAGATCAGAGTGATGCAGCTGGGTGTGTTTTCTCCCAAAGTGCTGTCAGGGTACAAGCTGAAGGCTCAAGTGTGTCCATCCTGTACAGATATGTCTTCCAGAGCACACTGCGGGTCGGCTATGGAGCTTGAAGGAAGAAAATCTGTTGAGCCATGTGCAAGTAAGTGATTCTCCTGCTTGAGGAACAAGGTTTTTTGCAGTCTAGAGTTACCAGGGGTTTTTTTGCTTGAAAAATGTGAGATTTGGGGATGCAGAAAGAGGAGAGTGGAAGTGCAGAGATCACGGGATCCCAAGTGCAAGACAAGATGCATTTTAGAAGATAAGTAAACAGTCCAGTGTTCAGTGTTCCACCTAACTGTGCTCTTCTGAGAGAGGCAAGAGTAGCAAGAGGCATGAAACCTACTTGGTGAAGATTTGCACTTCAAAAGGATTGGCAAGGCTTTTAATTCTCTCTAGTAGGGATGGCCAGGAAGGGCATTTCATCAGAACACAGCATCCTGCCTTCAATGATTAAAAGAAATCTGGGTGTCAGAAGGAAACAGGCAGCTGCTTTAGCAGAACAGGAGAAAGCTCAATAACACAAAACTGTTCTGAAAATGCCAGTCTAAAATTGCATCATGGAAGCATTTTCTCTCTTTGCAGTCAAAATCTGTCTTCCACCTGGGCTGTTTAATAGTTTTATTCTTACTTTTCTTGTTTCTTCTTGGGGACTTAACATAAGTTAACACAGGTGGCTAATAATAATCAGGCTCTTTGGTTGTGCTTACAGGTGGAGCTAAGGGAGGTTGTCTTTTCTGGATTCCTTTTGCTGTTAGTCTGAAACAGTATGACCCAATTTACTGACTTCAGGCTGGGGAAAAGAGTTAAACTACACTGCTTCTGAAAACAATCCTGTTGACAAGTAGATAAATGCATTTAGTAGTTTTACTGCATTGCTGGAGTATAGAAACTCCTAATGTCCATGATTATAGGAATACTTGAGTACTGTAGTTTTAAGTTGCAAAGAGAAGATTAGCAACTTCTGAATGTAATTCAGTGGAGTTGAAAGAAGAGATACCTTTTAATTTCCATAATAATTGCACTGAGCTGCTGAAACTGATTAAAAAGGGATTTGCTTATCTACCCTGAAGCCTGAAAAGTGGTGAGGGTAGGACAAGGATGTAACTTGACCATAAAAGACAAAGGATTAGGTGATTTGTGAATCTTCACCCAAGCTGAAATGGAGAGATGGCAGCCTCAGTGGTTCCTCCTGCTTTGTGAACAAGATCACATGAATATGTGATTGTTGCTGGGAACAGACCACATCAATTTTAAAACCAAACAAAACTCAACATTCTTTTCATATGAGAAGACAGTAAGAGCTGTAATTAAATTGGCTGATATGTGTGTCTGTGTAAAAACACTGGTGTAAAAATCTTAAAAATGTCAGAGAAGCTGATGAAGGAAGAGGCATTAATTCTCAACTGCTCTATGTGATGCTCTATCAGCTAAAACTTTGGGCTGGTTCTGTGCTTGATTTGATCTCTTTTGCATTTAAAAAAGTATTTAACTCAAGGAAATCCATGTGTTCTCAAGACACAGTTGAGCTTCTTACTATCACCCAAATATTTTTATGTGATAACTGAACATTGGGTGGCTAGACTGGAATGTTTTTGCTGAGGATTGAGTTCCTCAGTCCTGCCTGTGGTCCTCCCTCTCAGCCAAGGGTTTTGCCACTGGTAAATGCTTTGGTGATTCATCTTAATGTGCCTGGAGCTGGAAGTTAATGACCCACAAAAGCAGTAACTTGTAAAGCTGACAGGAACTTGCTGCTTTCAGGCAGCGAAGGCTGCTGTGCTTCTCAGCAGTTTAGTATTTGCTTCCAAAATGTGATCCTGATTGTCATCCGAATCTGTGGTACGCATTCAGGAATTGGAGGGTTTAGGATCTGCCGCCTGTTGTGTTCTCAAGACTACAGTGGTTACAATCTAGTGAAGGGAAAACAGCTACAGTTGTGGAACCAGAGAAGAGGTGACTGAGTCTGAGTTTGACCTGTGCCCATCAGCCTGCAGCTTTTAGCTCCTCCTAAATGTTCCTTGGGTGACTGTGTTGTTTAGGTACCACAGCTTAAACAGGGCATGAGCTCTAGAGATCCCCCTTCCATGGCTTTATGACTTACTACTTAGATTCTCCATCTTCAGAGTGGGAAATGTATAACGCTTTTTCTTCACACTTCCTTGATTTGCCTGATTAGACTGACAATTTTTGAGGCAGAATTTTTTCTACCAAATATTTTTTGCAGGACTCCAATTCTGTGCAACTCTGGGCCTCCGTATCCCATGTGAGTAGGACCAATGCCTCAGAAATACCAATGAGTCTCTGCTGGTCTTCAGCACTGTTCCGAAATTTTATCTTTATACTTAACTAGATGACAAAATTATAAACAAGTGTTTACAAATTTTTGAGGTTCTTCTGTCTTTCACTGCTCTCTTGGATCGAAAGAGACTTTGTTACGTTTGGCAAAAATGAATTCTTTATACTCTGCTTCTCCCTCTTCAGAGTACAGGTGATGAGTTGTATCTCTGATTCAAGATCATTGGAGCACTGCTGCTCTTCTGTCTATAAAAGAAAGGAATAAGAGCTTGCTTCTCCTAACCCCTTTTTATTTGAATTTCAATTTATTAGCTCCCTTCTGTCAGCTCTGGTGCATTTCTAACAGAAAGATGGCAATTTGCCTTGGAGTCGTGCCAATTCCACTTGCTCCGATGGAAGCATTTGCAGCGCCAAGCATGAGTGCATGCTTAAGGAGAGGGAAAGCAAATGCAAGTAAACAGCACAGCGGGCCTGCTCTTTGAAATTCCACATGAGGGCTCAAAGATTTGCAATTAATGTCCGTATGTTTGTTTATAATCAATTTTGAAAGAGCATTAAGACCCTGTAAGCTACTGGATGCTGAAAGACAGGAAATCGGGTTGGAAATCTGAGAATTAATTTATGTAGTTGTTGTTTGTTTTCTTCTCAGATCACTGCCTGCATCAGAATTTGTGCAATAAAAATTTTTTAGTTTGTATTTACTGATTTTTTTTTTATTAAGACTATATAAAGTCACTTTAATGTAATGGCAGTGTTTGCTTACAGGTATGCTGTATAATTTCATGGTGTCAAAACATTGATTCCTCAACTTGTGATGACTCTTCAGTTAAGATCTGCTGTCAGCTGTGGTGCAAAATCCTTTAATGTATTTTGTGACATGCCTTTTCAGGTTACAGCAGTTAAAACTTGGAATTGATCTCTTACTCAAAAGTTACCTGTTTGAGAATATCCGCTGTGATATAGTTGCAGGCATAGGCACTCACTTGGATTGTCTTCGGAGGTGCCCCAACATTGCAGAGTCTGAATGGTGATAGGGGATATTGTATTTATACTTATTTTGCTAATCCAGAGGTGCCTTTATAAGGCTCACAGCCATCATCTCTAGGCAGTGTGGAAAGTAACGTGCAGGTATGGGTGAATAATGGAAAAAACAATGGAAAAATAGATGGATGGACTTGAGTAAACATCTTCTTGCTGACTAATGACAATTTATGTAGTTCATAAAGACAGTTTTTCATTCCAGTTGTGTCTTCTACTAAGGATTTGCCACCTTTTTCAATTTTGTCTTATTAGTACATTGCATGTGCTAATTCGTAAGATTCTACATTCAAAATCTTTAGTTGAATGTAAGAAATTAAAGTGAACCAGGATAGACTCTTGAAATGCCCTCTAAGGCTAACAGTAAGCCATGATTTTCTTTCTGAAAGTGGTGTTCTCCACTAGGTATGCAATCATTTTGTGATTAATTTATCTGGACTATGTTTCTTTAGTTTGCTGATAAGCATCCAGAACAGTTTTGAAGATCCTCTCTTCTCCCAGCTACAATAGATTACTTCCCATTTTTCTCATCCTTTAGCTTCTCTAAAACTTAAAATTTGGCTCATTTTTTTTCTCTAATAACTCATACTCCTTCTCAGTTCCCTCCTTATGAGTTCTCTTCCATGCTTTAGCCTCCATCAATATCCAGTTTTCCTGGATGCATTATGGAGTATAATCCCTAAAAAAGTGGGCTGAGTCTCAGCTGTCCTCCACCCTTCCCCAGTTCTGAATTCCAGTCACAGGAGTCACTGCCATCATAGTAGTTATTTTTCTCTGCATTAAGTCAAGGTAAATGCTGCTCCTTACTGAGCTGCAAGAGATTAGATAATGTCCTTGGAAGTAGGAAGGAGAAAAGGCCATCTGCAGCAGTCCCCAAAGTGGGATGCATGCAAAACAATCCATTGAGGTGGGAGGAATAGTAAGAAAATATTTTCTGTAACATCAGTAAAAATCATCTAAACCAGTTTTTCATTTTTATCTCATTCCTATTTCTATTTTTCTGTATGTTTTATAATGTATATAGTATATTATTACGGTACTACATATATAATTTATAAGTAAACATTCTTACAGTTTGCTCAAAAATTTTTTTACTGATGGGATATGAAATCAAAAAAGTGATCTGGAACTTCGAATTTCGTGGTTTGTCTTCCAAAGATGTTTTCCGGTCCCTTGCCCAGTGTCAGGATCTTTTTTTGGAAGTTTTTATCCTTATTTTTTTAATCCAGAGCATTAAGGTTTTGTTATTTGAGGCTTAAATAAGACTCTGGGTTTGTTTATAAATTTGAAAGGCAGCGTTTTGTGCTCTTTAGAAGACTTGCATGGATTTTAATAAAGTACCTTGATCTCTTGCTGACTGCTTTTGTCAAAAATCTGAATGTTTCTTCTTGCTTCCACTGGAATCTTTTGTCTGGCTTTCCTTGACCCTGAAGTACACTCTGTATAAGTACTGCATACATTGTTGTGAAATCGAGATTTCTCTGGCATCTTTAACCTCTGTCATGTGTTTCTGTGCATCCCTTTGGACGTGCATCAGATAAAAAGGATTGCTGTGACTTTTACATGATGAACTAGCTGAAAGGTAGTCCTTGGAGCATGCAGAAGAGGATGCCACTAACTTTATAGGGCTGTTCTTCATCTTCTGCCCAGAGAATTGAGAGTATTCCAGTTTGAGATTGCAGTGATAACAAGTGATTGCTTTTGTGCCTGCTTCCTGTTAAAAGCTCTTCTCTTCTTAGTGCTGCAGGTTCCAGCAGAGCAAGCTTATGTGGTTTGAGGTTTTGCTTTTGTTTTTATTCTCTGTTCACCTTACTTTGTCATAGCTCTAAGGCAAAACATCCCTGTGTGTTCAAATGGAACCAGAACAAATTGCTTCATTCCTCAGGTTGTTGTGAATGAGGCAAAATTATTTTGGAAATATTAGGAAAGGTGGAGCTTTTTGTTAAAAGAAAAGCCAACAGAAGTGGTAGGATCTTGGATTGCGTAAATAAGGGAAGATCCTTATCTGTGTGGGAAGATAATTCTTTGATGGAAACGTGCTCTGCAAAAAAATATGTTTAATATAGGAATAGAGAAGTACTGAGAATATTGTTTGTTAGATTTTTCAAAAATGTCTACATTCAAAAATTTATTCAGGATGCAAGGCAGAGTAAAAAGTTTATTGACACTGGACTCTAGAAGTTACTGCAGTGATGAACATGAAATATCTACACAGACCTTTCTGGCTTTGTTTGAAGAAGAGTGAAAAACTGATACTAAAAAAAGCAGAAAATTAGCATTGTTAAGGTAGATTTGCGACATTATTTCTTCTGTACATAAGCATCTGACACAATGTGCATATGCCCTTTCTTCTCAGAAGAAATGCCATATATTGTTTTTCTGCAAATGAGTTTGCTGCCTTGTATGCTGTATCAGATAGTGTATGCTTGTACTGAGCTGCATTTTCACATAAAATGTTAAAAAATGTTGGCACTTTCGGCAGCTAAATTAATTTATTAAAAATAACTAGTAATTGTGTCAGTAATGTTCTTCTCTGATGGCAATAATTGACAGTGTTACAGTGAGGTCTTGTGAAAGTGTATATATAAATGTAAATAAATTGCATGGGTAGGTGTATGATGTGTTCCTAATTGGAAATAACTTGGTGACAAAGCTAGAAAGAGACTCTGAGTTCAGACTTCTAAATTATCATCCTCAGAGAAAACCTGAAAGGCTGGGATATTGTTATTTTGTCTCTGATGCCACTGTCTGAAACTGTAGAACCTTTCATCTGCCTATGCTGCAAAATAGGGTATGTAGAGTGGCACTATTCATTAGTTAATTCTGCTAAAATAAAAGTAAAATGCAGCTCAGGAAACTGATGCAGATAACTCTTGTATTCTTCTGAAGACTTTGGAAGGAAGCCAAAATTAGTGTCAACAATGGTTTTGTTTAAAAAAAAAAGTATTCACGGAACATTAGAAAATGTTCCAGAAATACAACTCAGTAAATGGGAGAGAGGGAAAGAGAGAGTCTTCTCAAGCATGGGCACTGACACTAGACAAGGTATTAATCTTTCCCAATTTTAGGTATTTACAGACCAGACATGGACACTTGAGGCGGAAGAAAACTGCAACGGAGCATCTTTCTTTCTGCTGCCAGTGAAGGGAGCCCTGCAGACTAGTAGGCCCTATGTTCTTGTCTGGTTTTAAGTGTCTTAAGATCAGTGGAAGGTTTTTCTACCTGTCATGTGCACCATAGGAATGCCAAGTTCATTCTGTGACTCTGGAAGACCTATTAAACTGGCACAAGCTAAGGCTAAGCTCACATATGGTCTGGTGTATATTAAACTTCTGTGTAGAACAATCCAATCCAGGAGAGACGTTGAGCTGTCCTACGAAAGTAACAGGGTTTAGTTTTCATCAAGAAAACTATTCATTAATAAAATTTCTTGTTTGTGAAACCAAACTCTATCACTTAGGATAGTTTTTGTGCTAGTCATTATTATTCAGCTGCGCTTTATAATTTGATTTGCTAAAACCATGAATAGCAAACAGGTCACAAATATCTTGGCTCAGATACTGTACAGTGTTTCAAGTGTGAAGGTAAAATTCCTCGTGTGTACTTTTTTGTCTTGACCCCTGAAACTGCTTTAAAGTGCAAAGGATCAAGCATGTCACTGGTTTGGGTTTTTTAGTGGTGATCGCTTAAATGAATTCCAGTTGGGTTAAGCTCCCTTCCAGCCCACTTTGAAATCAGCAAGTTCACTCTATGCAGTTTCCCAAAGGGTGAGTGTGTGCCTCACAGCACACCTGGTGAGGGAGCGTGCTAGGAGCAAGAGAAAAAAAAAGTGAGGAGCAAGAATTTGTCATAGGAATCAACCTGCAATTTTTGACTCTTCTTTCAGCCTGTGTGTGTTGGAGACTGGGAAAACAGGACAAGAGCATCAAGAGATGTTCTGTGCCAAGTCAGACATAAAATAACATGTTAAAGTAAAACACACAGCTGCGACTTTCACTTGAACAGGTTAGCAGATGGTCCACGTGTAAGGCACTGGTGCAAGTGTTTGCTACAGGCCCAGCAAGAAAGGCATTCAGGCTCTGTGGGGCATTGATTAAAATATCAGTTATTGGAACTAACAAGAAGGCAAGGGAGAATGGATAATCATGCAGACCTCCAGAGGGGTGTGCTTTCTGGTGCCCTTCAGTTACTATGACCCTGGCTCACTGTCTTCCAGCATAAACAGTGGAAATACATAGTCTAAAACTGGCAATCTGTTGATTAAAATGTACAGAAGAAAGCCTGAAACAAGAGATAACAACATTTGTGAACCAGAATGATGATGCAGAATAAAATTTTCCAAGGAAAGATGTTGTTAACGATTCTATTTATTAAACAGCCCTCAGTGGTGGGAGGGAAGTTCTTTTTGAAATTTTCATACTTGGTTGTCAATTTTATGTTTGTGGCTTTAAAAACATTATGCGTGTTTCTGCTTTGAAAAGTAGGTACAAAATAGGGAGTGAGTATACAGTAAAAGTATCTGCATTTCAGAATATGCTGAAGGTTATTTTCAGATACAGTGCGGGGCTAGAAGAGATAGCCTTATCATCATCCTATTCTGAGGCAGGGTAAATTTAAACTCCGTGGCTAGCATATTCCAGGCTTCTTATCCTCAGTTTTTCATAATACCCTAACCTAAAGGGGTTTTTTACCCCAAATCAAAGCTGTGAGTAATCTTTTTATGTATGTGTGAAATTAAAGCACAGTTTGTCACTGTTTTCATTACTGTAATACCCAAAATTTGCTGTTCCCTACCACCACCTTCTTAAAACTAAACAAGTCTGTCTTTCCAATTTTTCCCTAATGAAACATGTGTTAAGCTGTGTCATTTTGTTTATTTGGAATTTTTACAGTCGGTCCCTCTCTTCAAGTATGGAATCTAAAGCTGCACCTGGTTTATCAGGAGGAGATATTCATAGGGAAGAATAAAGCACGGTAACATACTGTGGAGAGTAACAGTCATAGTCATGCACAACATGGTTATTAATATACATAGCAGCCAGATTTTCTCTTACTTTCCTTACAGCACAACAAGTTTGGTTCTGGCTTTGTCCTCTGTTACGAACCTGAGGTTCTTTGCAGTGTGCTGCCAAAAGAATTACCTCCTTCTGNTTTTTTTTTCTCTTTTTTCTCTCTTTTTTTTTTTCCTAACTCAAGTGCTGTATTTTCTACCCATCTTTACTGAATTTCGTTATACTTAGTCCAAGCATTTCTCCATTTGGAATGGCAATCCTGTCTCCTAAAGCATTTATAAGCCCTACCATTTAAATTGTGAGCTAAATTCACAAAATTTAGTTACCTGGCACTCAGTAGAAAATACTAACTGTGGTCAGGGCCTTGTTTCATTGCCACCTGATACCAAATTAGTGATGCCTACTCACTGAGAATATTGAGAATATTTTTTAGTTGTGTATCCTCCATTATCAGTTTGCCTGTAGCCTTTCTCCCTAGTGAGGATGTTTTTTAGGACAGTCCAGCATCAGATTGCATCACATCTAATGCCTGTTCTTCAGCATCTATAGTTATGAGATCTCCAGGAAGACAAAGTCAGGATATTCACAGTGATGCCAGATGGGAGGACAAGAGGTGATGGGTACAAAGCAAAACAAGAGGGTCCAAACTGATATATGACCTTTTCACTTGGAGCAAGACTTCCCAGAGATGTGCAGTCTCCACCCTTGGGAGGTTTCAAGACATGACCTGATAAAGTCATCAGCAGTCAGGTCTGATTGCCCTCATTTGTGCAAGAGGCTGGACTGGAGACATGCTGAGGTCCATCTATGTTTCTATTCTTTCTCAGATCTGATCTTTTTACTCTTTGTGTTTGTCCTTCTGAGATTTTGACAGTTCTTCATATCCCAGAGCCTGCTTTCAACAATTCCCTGTTTTCTATGGGGGAATCATCATCAGATCTTGCTGATGGTATATCAGAGATGTGAAACTTGTTTTACCAGCTTTAGGTTCAAAGCTTTAGGTTCAGGTTCCACCTGATTTCCTTCTTTTCTCTATTGCAACATGATACCAGTTCCCACATACGATGTTGTCTGTGGGCAGTTGCTGGTGACAGCAGCACTCGTGAGCAGTGACACAGCCACAGTGACCCTGTAGTTGCCACCTGCTGGACTGTGCTGCTGTACCTGAAGGTGGCCTGAAGGTAGCGAGCAGGGCCATGCAGTTACAAAATGAACCTCCTCACTGCCCTGTACCTTCATCAAGCCTGTGCTCATGTCTTTCTCCCACTCCCCAGCTACCTTCTCCTGAAGATTTAACATCTTGGTGCTCCTTCTCAAAGGGAATTAATGAATTGAGTCTGTGCTACTCCAGGGATGTCATACACTGAGACTGGCTGGCACAGCAGCACAGCTCACTTGGGACAGTGCCTGTCTGTGAACGCTGCGCAGTTTTGACTTTCAGAGGTGAACTGAAGCGATCAAAACAGCTCTTATGTTGAAATTTTGGGTGGATCTCAGAAAAAGTAGGCATGCATATTCCCATCAGTAACTAATCTACATCCACCATTTTCCCCTAGTTCCCCTACCACCTTGGCCTGGTTCATTTAACCTTATCAAACTTGCCCATGGAACTGAAAGACCAGCAGGTGTTCCCTGTGTGCTGGAGGAGAACAGGCAGTTCTCAGAGGCCAGCCCCTCTGGTGCAGAAGCCCTTTTTCCTTCCTGGAGTGCATTTATCCGTCTGTTTCCTATCCACTGTGATGCTCAGGGGTGTGTGACTGGACGGTCCCCCCTTGGCCCCTGACACCACCTCCCAGCACAGCAGTTCCAGGGGAAGGCTGCCCTTCCTGCCACGCTCTTCGCACTGGAGGGAGCAGGGACTGGTTGAAAATAGATTGGGGAGCAGATGGTGAGGCAGATTATTGTTCATCCTAGGGCGATGATGATGATGTGCCAGCTAACTGCTGGTTGTCTATCAGAATTAATCAGGAGCTGTTGTGGTACATGATCAGTGAAGCTACTGCTCCCCCTGGGAAAAGGGAAGGAATAGCAGAGAAACAGCTCTGTAAAATAAATTGTTGGAAAAGCACTTGTTTTGAAGATACAAAAAGTTTTTGATGGAGAAAAGACTCTAATAAGAAAAACAGGAATGTTTTTAGGATTTGTTTTTTTTTTTTTTTAATGTAGTAGCACTCTTTTGTATATCTGCAGGTATGCTTTGCTTCTGAAAAGCATCCGGGAAAACTTGGTCAGTTTCTTCTTGCATTTCTTTCACTAGAATTGTAGATCATCTGAAATAAAAAAGATTTAAGAGATTTATAGGACCCTTACAAGCACTATCTATATTGCTAGTAGGAAACATTATCCATGAGTGCACCTGTTATGGATTTGTGATCCGTGTCAGAGGAAAGGACTTGATACTTGCTGTGCTCAAAACACTTCACAAATGTTAAATCTCTACACTCACAAAACAGACAAGGCAAAAGCTGACTCAACCCACTGAGCTGAAAGGCAGTATCAGTTCTGATGCTTTAGCAGTCTGAAGGGGAGTTTATCCATGTTACCTTTGTTATTTCCTTCTTTTTCACTAAAGAGGTTAATGAAATGGTTTAAGAATTAGCAGTGGTGGATCAAATTAAGAAATAAAACAGGGAGTACATTTTTGGTTATTGTTTCGTAATGAAAAATAATGGTAATTTTTGATCACTTAGTCAACTTAGATAACGTGTCAGTCTATTTTGTTAAGCCACTAACGCGTGTTAAATGAAATTTCTTATTTTGTGTATTCAGCTTCTGTTGTCCAGGCTGTCATGGCATCTCCTTTCAGAGTCCACCCAAGCTGATGTCCAAAGATGTGTTTTGCTGGAGTGTAATTTGTGCGAAACTTACGTTTTGTTTTGGAAGGTGATATATTAAATAGTTTTTATCTAAGACTGTCAGGTCTGTACAGTGTATCTTAAATAGCACATTCTCCACAAATATACATTATAAAATACAAAAATTTGAATTAAATTTGCTATTTCTTCACACTTTTAATCTGTTTTTCTTTTATACTTTCTATTAAGAAGGTAGTGCTGTTTTAGATTGCACCATAATCTGAGGGCTCTATCTGTGTGTAACAGGGAGTGGAAGTCAAGGCAAGGCTGAATTAAACTGCTCCCGCTTTTATTTTTCATGTGATCTAATTTGATATGTTAGAAGTAAAATAGAATGGCATAAAGAGAGGCGGCGCCTCTGTACTCACAATTTGCAGGTGTCAGGGAGGCTTTCTGTTGCTTTGTCTGGCATTACTATGAGCTGCATCGGTCTCTGTCTCTAACAGTTCCATGAGTGAGATGGCAGATTGCTGGTGGGTTATCTGCAACAGCAGTAACCTGTAGATCAGGAACCCTGTTAAAATATTCCTGTTACTAACAAGTCCTTTTCTCCTGCTTGGTGTAGAAAATGATGAGAATTAAAATAAATTTTTTTACTGGCTTATTTCTTGTGCATAGGTCAGACTGAACTGGAAAACTAGTCTCACTGGTTTTGTTTCTGATCAATTCTCCTGTGTTCTGCTGCAGGAAGGTCAGGCTCTTACTGTTTGGCATCTCTAGCACCTGAAATGTCATTTGTTACTTACTTTTTTTACTAAGTGCAGTAATCTCAGGAAACTGTTTATTTCATTGCCCTTGCCCTTCCAAACTGCTGCTTTTGGTATGCATGTTGCTGGAGTGAGAGGATGGTTTAAAGGCAGTTGTGTGCACATGGGGTGGCTTGCTCTTTAAATCTTTTTAAGTGTTTGGATGCTGGTAAGGTGAGGTTTTGTACAAACCCTGCAGTGCGGAGGCGCCTGGCTCCATGGGTGAGCATTACTCAGTTTTACCATGAAATCCGTGATGAGAGACTGCAGTACAGAAAGCAAAAATTGCCCTTAGCTGTAGAGATATTTCTCCTCTAAGAACAGTAATTGAAAACAGCACCTCCTTTCCGAGCAGATAGTAGAGGTGAGAGTGCTGGGAATTTGGTCTTTGAAGGGATGTTAGCAGAAATCCTGTTTATTAACACAAGCCCATGGCACTTGTGACTGTTTCACCAGTCCACGTTGTTTTAGTCCCTCTCACCTGTGTAAGCCCATGTGGTTCCCATTGCACAGGCCAAAAGAAAAGGGATAGATAAGGTCATTCTCAGGGAAGGTGAAAAATACACCTCCTCTGTTCCTTCTTTGCTGAGGCAGTGTGGGAGAGAGGTACCCAGACCTCAGTCCAGGCTTCACAAGAGATCCTGCCCAGTATCATGGGCCAGCATTTGAGCAGCCTCAGCAATTTCTTCTGCGTGTTTCACCTGGTGTTTTGTTATTCCATCCTAATTTCTTTTTTCAGCATTTTTGTAGTCCTGGTCTGTGTTAGTTTCCCTTTATGTTCCAGGTTCCCTCCTGGCATCTGTGCAATTCTTTCACTTAGAAACTGCCAACTTATTTCTGTCCATGGCAATTCTGGCACCATCCTGCAGTTTGGAGCTCAGCTCAGTCCCAAGGAGCCTCTCTTTCCATTTATTCTCCCTTCTATTTAATGAGAAAATGGGGTCCTCCCTGCCAGCCTCTGGGAAGCACTGCCCGAGCTTTCAGGGCTGCTCCCATTACTCTAATGGCTCTGCATGGACAGAGGGAGGAAGGGCAGTTAAGCACTAAGTGCTGTCTTTGGAAGAAGCTTTTCCGTCACACTTTGGACTTCTCTTCACTCCCTTCTGCCAGCTCTGGCCTGAGTCCCAGGTTATGTGCATGGGGTCCTGCAGGTGGGAGCTGGCTGGGCTGTAATCCTTCCCCAGCCAGGAGAGGTGATCCTTCATGGAGCAGTACTGGGACTGGTTTCATGTGGCATGTAGTTTTTACAAGGAACAGAGGAAAGGTATTTCCTTTGAGAGTAAAGAAGAAAGAACTTCTGCACAAAGGAGTTTCTAAAAGGCGTAACATTAAGGAGAAAAGAGAACAGTGGGTGGCATGACTATCCAGAAGAAAGTCTGAAGGAACAAAAAAGAATTCATGGATATTTCTGTTTCCTTGATGGCAGGTAAGAAGTGAGGCTTCATGTGCTAAAATGTGAGAAATACTGAAAGGATCAAGAGATTGATAAAAAATTCTGTGTAAGGCAGTAGTTAAAAGGTGGCACTTCCAGGCAAAGGGTATGTGCAGAAGTTTCTTGAGGGGATCTGGTACCTTATGTACGGCTCAGAATCCAATTTAGTTGAGTAGAAAATGCTACCTTGCATCATCCTTCACATTCCCAGCAGAAAGTCAGCTGGAAAGCAGCACTCATTCTTGTCACATACTGTTGTGTATTTTTGCAGTGCTGGGGCACCTTCAAAGGCTGGCAGCTAGGAGCGTAATCTCTTACACCAGTAAATAGTTGGTGAATATTGCCCATAAATTATTTCAGACCTTCAGGAAGGAGGGCAGTGTGATATCTGTTCTGATAATAGTCTGTCTTTATTCTTACATAACCAACATCACAAAAACCTATTTTGTTTGTTGCGAAGGGCCTCCAAAACCTCTTGGAAAACAAAAAGTGAAAAGTGGATGTAAGAGCAGCTTGTCCTCTTGGTGTTGGCCCATTCCGTTATGTGATGCTGTTGAAAATGAGGCTGGAAAAAACATGCTGGCTTGGAGCTCCTGCCTTAATTCCTCTCTCTTGCTATTTCCAGCTGCTGCCATCCCAAGCACTGGTATGGAAACACACGCTTCTGATATTGGCCCCGTTAGCCTTTCAAATACTGCCTTGGGACCATGGTTTAAGGATTTTTTTCTTGCTCTTTGTTCTTAAATAGATTTCTGGTGTGTACATGAGCAGATTTGCATGAAATGCAGAGTCTCAGCATCTACTGTGTGTTCCCTTGGGTACCCTTCTTTTTAACTGGAGTTTATTATGAGGAGAAAATGACATTTTACATTTTTTTTGTTAATCGGTATTGTTCTCTCTTGGTGGCCCTGGTGGCTGATGCAGGAGATTTTTCTTGCTACACATTGACTCTGATTCTGAATTCTCTGAGGAGAATTTGAAAGTGAAGGATTTAAGTTGTTGCCATTTCTAAACAATGGAATTTGAAGCCCTTTTGGACTATAAGTTGCATAGTAGGTATGCCAGAATTCTGAATCTCACTCCTCAGAGAAAGTGTTGTATGATACTAAAGGGATTTGGTAGTGGCAGTGAACATGGAAGAAAAGGTTTCTCTCAGAAAATCAGAGGTTCTGGTGTAGTTTAACAAGTGGATCTCAGTCATGGGGAAAGTATTTAATGTTTGCCATTGCCTGAAACAGGGCAATCTGGAAGAAGCCTCTGAAACATTCTGTTTCCCTGTCCCCAAACACTTGAGATTTTCAAGGAAGAAAAATGCTGGCCTTACGCATTTGAAGGTGTTGCCAAGGGTGTCTTATCTTGGCAATTCCTCCTTCTATTGTTAACAGCAGGGTTCATTTTGTGCCGAGAGGGTCCGGAATGAGTGCTGGACACTATTCTTAGCCATCTGTAATAACATTCTAGCACCACCATTTTTCCAAATTATGCCTAGGATAATGTAACTGCTGGAGTAGAATCTGCTCTGCAGCTTAACAGAGGGACCTTCTGTTTCCAGAACTGCCAGTCCCTCAATTTTTATACATTTAAACACTGCTCTCAGGAAGAATAAATAATACATGAACATATGCATTGGCTAAGTGAAATTTCCTTCTGATTGTAGTGAGACACTGTTTAATGGCAATTATAAAATATGTTTCTTTCATCTTTTGCTATTCCTGCTGCGTGTTGAAGAGTATGCCTTTATCTCTTTTGTTGTTGTTGTTTTAAGTTACCATCTTGTTTTTATTTTTTAAACAAATTGATCATTTTTTATATGTTAGCAAGTTGCAGTTTTGAAACCTTCTGAACACGTTTCTGGCAGAATTACCTCATCTGAATCAGAAATAGTGCTACTGCATGAGTGCCCTTAAATGCTGTGGCTGATAAATCTGTGTTACAAGAATAGAAGCTTTGAAAGGAAACTGATTGACATTTATCCCAAATGAAATGTTTACTGTCTGTTTAATACCTGGTGGGCAATTCAATACTCTGAATCTATATTGAACATGTTTAATATTAAAATGTTTAAGAAGCATTATTAAGGCTCAAAATAGATACTCAAAAGTCAGAGCTGTATCTTGGTATACATATATTATGAAATGGTGTCGAACTGTATGGTGAAACACTGGGTTTTCTGCTTACTAAATTCATAGAATAAGCCCTTTTCAATCTCTCATTTTCAAAGGCTGATTTGGAGGGTAGGAGTATATATGACTCCTTCCCAAACCTGTACCTGTAGGCTGGGGAGTTGAATGCTGTTCCAGGAACCTGGATTTTACTCTCCTGTCTCCACCATACAGTCCGATTTCATACTGAACAGCAGGTCAGTGAAGACAAGCTGTCAGAAGGTGAACAGTTGTTGCTCATTCTCTAATTCACAGAAACCTATCTTAAAACCTTATGGTCTGATACTGAGAAGGATCAATCTCATAGCTATTGACTCAGTAGGATTTATGCTAGAACATGTACAGACCTGAGAAAAACTGGATCAAGATTTTGGGCACATAAAGTTAAAAGGAGGGGTTTTTTTTACTTCATTGTGGGGTCTTGATCCCATTTGTAAACAGTAGATTACACAACTTTCTTAAGAATTCAGATATTGTGGAAAAATTAATAAAGAGATTAAAATCTTACTTCAGATAACAGTATTAGTTACATTATTTGTTCCTAGCGCCATTTTTAGCTGAACTGCCATGCTTGACATTTTCTAATGTGCACTCCACATGCTTCCTCACTCATCTGAGGCAGAATTGTGATAGAAAATATGTTCTAGCAAATTTCAGTCTAGGATCTGACAGCAGGATATGTCCAGCAGTGAATAGTATTGCTTGTTGCTGTCCCTCCTGCCCATAATGGTAATTGTATGTACCTGGTATTAGGTCTTCAGAAAAGGAGCAGAGGGATAGAGAAGATGCTGTAGGTGATCAGCCTGTTACTAGGAGAGCTGTCAGTTTTGGGGGCAGGACCTGTATTTAGCAGTCTGCATCTGCTCAGGCATCACGCAGCGAGTGTGGCGATTGGGGTGTGGTGCTGTTCGAGGGGAGCTGTGTGCTCGGCTCCAAACTGCAGCCACTGCACTGACCTTCTCTGGGCAGCACTGGCCCATGAACCTTTCAGTTCTCTGCTTTCAGGTATCACCCACATGTTCTGCATTTGCTCTGTCACCATCTCTGACCAAGGCTACTCATCTCAATTGCGATATCCTTTCTCTGTATTTAGAAATAATAAAGCAAATTGGGTGAAGCCTGATGCATTTTGGATTTCAATGGCAAAACTGGATGTTTTATTACAGAAGCAGGTCAGTGAATCTTCCCAAAATGCTGACGTTTCCTACACATGGTCCAGTGTTTGTTTTGATGCCGTAAGTTCTGACAACAGGGTCTGTTCTGGGCTATCCTGAACAGGACTAATATAAAAACTTTAACTTTCTGTGTCACGTTTCAAGAGAGAGTACTGCAATCAGCCCTGGGCTGTGGAGTGGCCTCAGGAGCTTAAGATCCAGTGGACCATGAAACCTGTCTCAGAAAGATGAGATGTGGCATTACATTTTATGTAACACACTCTGCTCTGTAACTGGCTCTTCTATTGCATGTGTTGAATCACTGAATTACTTGCAAGAGAGAATGGTGTGTTGCTGTGGTGTTCAGGAGACAGATTTTATTGGTGGATTTCTCTTGTTTTTTCCTAAAGCAGCTGCATTTTTGGAACTCACATGTGAATACAAATGTGCTAGGGACTATGGGTTTCCAGTACAGTGAGAAAAGAGGGATGGGGCCAGGGAAGGCTAACTGATGAAATTAACAGCAGACTCATCTTTCTGTGTGGCAGGAGTGCATTTCCCACTCAGACACACTGGATTGCTTTCTCATTGAGAAGGTGAGAACAGTTTGATGAGGGCTGAGAAGTCTGTTTAAGTTTGGGAGTCACTAAAGGACAACAGCTGCTACAGTCTAATCTGCATTATGATAAATCCAGTTAACAATCAGCTGTTTTAACAATTAGCTCTGTTACCAGATCAGTCCATTAAGGTCATTAAAACTCTCTTTGCTTTAATTTAACCCCTCAGGTTGCCACTTCTAGTAGGTTGAGTATCCTTAAATCCTAACTTGGAGCATGTTATGGTAACTAACGATCCAGGTCTGTTGTAGCCACTTTGCCTACTATTTGTGTCTTTAATGATTCAGCAGATATATGCCTTTAGGTGCTGCTGTAAACAGTCCTCTAAATCTTAAAAAATCAATGATAAATGAAAAGAACTTAATTATAATTTGTGCTGACAGCACTCCCTATTACTTAGGTTGCTAAGTATTTTCATTACATGAGATTGGCTCGTTTGTGGAGGGCAGGCATAGGAATTGTTCTGTGATTTTTGTTCTGCTCAAAACTTTGTTAAACAGTTACTGTATGCTGAGTTTTTTCCATTCTATGCATCTGACTACATTTAAATTGCTTAGGAAAATCTAATTAAAAACAGTTTGGCTGTACTGAAGAATGCGCTGATGAGGAAATGGAAGGGGAGACCAGAGAAATGTATATTCTTTTGCCTGTGTAATGTAGTTCTGAATGACAGGTTGTGCTATGAAAAGATCTTCCATCTCTCTGGCTTGAAACAGGAAATTAGTTTGATGACCAGGGCTCAAATCAAGAGGCAGAATTAATTGATCTGAGAGCGTGAGGCAGAGCGGCACAGGAATGAGGAGAGGCTGAAATTGGAAAAAGAAGTCCAGGAAAAGAAGAATGGACAGAGAGGTCTAAGAAATGAGTGAAGCCCAGGCTGAAAAAGCAGGACAGATAAACCGAGGTTTGCTAGCAAGGAGAATAGGACCATCAGAGAAGGAAAAGGCCAGACTTGGGATGGGAGCGGATGGGAGCAGATGGGAAGAGCTGGATAGGAAACTTTAGGCATGGGGCTAGCAGGCAGAATAGCAGATTCCCACAAAGCACCTCTCTTTCAAGAAGCTAGAGCAGCACCCAAGGTGTTTGCTTCTCATCCTCCCTTTGTTACAGGAAGCAGGCTGGCACGGCATCCTGCTCCCCTGCAGCACTAGCAGGTTGTCATCTTGCCTTTGTCGAGTCAAGTGGCAGAGGCCTGTGCGGAACTGAGGGCTCCAGGTCTGATGAACCATATGGCTGCTGGCACAGCATCCCATGGTGGGAGGAATTTGTCTGCCTTCCTGTTGGGAGGAACCTAGGAAACTGCTGTCCTTTCCTCGGGACAGGAATGGACACTCTCATTTTAACATCAGGGGAAGCACTCAGGGTTAAGGAGTGCTGAAATAAAGCTGCTCGTGCATCCTGTAACTTTCTCTCTGTGACATAATTCCCCCCTCTGCCAAAACGTGTTTTGCTCAATCAGAGAGAGGAGTTATGCTTATAGGATGCACTTTTTGTCTGGCTTGCTGCAGAAAAAGAAAGAATGCGGTGTGAGAGTCAGGGAATTACTTGAAGAAAATGGCTGTAGCAGCCACAGGAACATGATCTGATCCTCCAGGCCGGCTGAGTTTGTGTGATATTGAACTAGTCATTTTAAGCTGACCTTCTCAGAGGCTGTCATTAGCCATTGTACCTAACTCATTGGAGATGCCCAATCCTAGAGCCTGGAAGAAGACTGGTAAGAATACTGCGTGCTCTGTTCTAAAACAGAAATTTTCAGAAAAGCATCTCAAATCAAGTACTGCTCAAATCAGCAGATACTTCTGAAACTGTGCCATCTGTGCCTTAGCTCACTCACCATGTAATGGTAATAATGCTACTTCTAAAAGAAGGTTGTGGGAGATTTTGAAAATAAATTAGCTTAATGTTTTGTGATGCAGTCAAGAATAAAGAATTGGATGAGGGTGAAGGCTGGAGGAATATAAAGGAGCTGAAAGATTATACTATAAAGTACAGTGTCATGCACCTACCATCTAATGCAAATGTCTGCTATAAACATGGAGTTCATCAACTGGAAACTACAAAGGAGAAGGAAAGATAGAAAGCAAAAGAAAGACCTGGGAGCATTGCTAGGTCTTGTGATAATTGAGGCAGCACTTTCATGGTCTGTAACAATGTGATCTTAAAAGGTCTCAATGGCTATCGGAGAAGCACTAATGCATTTGAGCTTTTGGGAGGACTCATCTGGACACTTGTCTATACTTCCATCTTCACAGCAGAAAGATGAGAGCAAACTGGAGAAAGGGCCAGTGAGGCTGTTAGCAAGGGCAGAGGAATGGGTGGCTGGTTTTAAAAGGTAAAGAAGAATATATGGCCTTGCAAAATGTAGGTGGAGGGATGAGTAAGACAGCAGTTTGTAAATACATATGAAGGATTCACAACAAGATGGAAACTGGATGAGATGAGGTACAGTTCTTGGCAAAACAGTCATTAGGTTTGAGATGAATGGGAATAAGTTGAAGTTGAAAATTAAATAGTTTTTTAAGAGAGTAGTGAGAGTCTTGGGCAGCATCCCAAAGGACAGAGTGGAAGGAAGAGACCTCGTTGGGCTGGAGGTGAGGCTTGAACCCTTTGACAGGGATGTGAGCAGGGCCTGGGCTCAGACTCAGGAGTCTATAGCCAGCTAAATGTGTTAACTGTAGCAGATGCAGCATGCACACTTGGACATCCTGCCTTCAGTGTGTGTGGGTGGTTGACCTTTTCCTTCTCTCAAGTGAAATCAAGTCATTAGGAATTATCTCTAAATGTTCTGGCCCCATACTTCAGAGCTTGAGCTGCTTTAATCTTAGTAAGCCTTGGGGAGCCAGATTACCAGCGTATCTGCCCCGCAGAGTCTGGGAGCATATGAGGAGATCTCTTTCAGATGGCTGGTTTTTAACGTGCAGCCACAGAGGTCTGCTGAGTGCCTGAGCATGTGTTCAAAGAAGGGGATGTATGTGCTCTCTGTTAGCATTTCCAAGATGCAGAAAAGCCTCATGTCTGTTTGCTCCAGGATATCTGTTTGTCCTGGCTTATGCAGCATGTTTGAATTGAAAAACTGAAAAAGGGCTGAAGGAAGAAATACATCGTTGGAGTGGAAACATTGCCATTCTCATCCTTTGGATGGCCTCCACTTCATGTTTGTCACATGCAATTCATATCTGAAAGGAACATGTGTCACTGCTGATGTGATGTGCCATGTCATGAAAGCTTTGGTGACATTTTCTGACCTCTTAAAAGTCTAACGAAAGAGGTTTGCGACTTGTAAATGCCATCTGCCATGGCAAAGCAGCTTCCCAGTTCTCTAATCACATATGCCTCTTGTGAAATGCTGCATCACCTTGAAAAAAATCAGCATATTAATGGAGGAAGCTTGTCGTTTCACTCATTCCCAGATTCTTTACATAATTCATCTATTAACTTTTTTTTTGCTTATTAAGAACCCTGAGGGGTGGAAGTTGCAGCAAATCCATGATAGCTTTAGGAGTTCTGTTTCATTAGAGCTGTATTTACTTTCTGATTTTTTGGTACTCTGAATTGGAACCATTCTCCCTATGATCTTAATCTTTTGCAGATACTCATGGGGTTCACAGATGGAAGTGTGAAAAGTCTGAGCTGTCTCAGGAACATGTAACAGGAATTTTGGGGGGCGTCTAAAAGGAGGGGAGTGTTCTTTATTAACCTGTGTTTGTTCCTGTAGTCCATTATGGGAACTGAGATGTGCTAATTATTTTAAATTGATTCAACTTATGTCACACCGATAGCCTCAGATGTGGGATAAGGAGACCAAATGTTGGGTTCGGTTTTTGCTGGGCTGACAGCTTATGTAATGGACAGTTTTGAATCAGTAGGGACAGTTTTACAGCCTGGAAAAAAATAAGCAGAGTGTTTCATGCTTGGATAGGAGAGAAGAGCACTTTATCCGCTTATCTTTTACTTTGCGTAGTGCTGTTGTTGGCTGCTCTGGCTTTTGCATGTCAATAAGACAAACTTTCTAAAGAGAGGATTTATTGCAAGGAACGTGTCCATATTACAGGCCACGTACACAACGTGCATTAATTTCTGAGTAACAATGAGCAAAAGCTACTTCAGATAGTGCCAGGGTACAAAACTGCATCTCTACAGACTGTGGTGAGAGGCAACAGATCTCCCTCCTGTCATAAACAGTGCTTTTTGTGTTTGCCGAGAAGAGTGCGAGCATTGTCTAGCCCTCACAACCAGCGCGGAAGAAGTTAGGTCTGTTTTTATCGCTCTGTTACAGGCAGGGAAGGAGGTGTGCTGAAAAATGAAGTGACAACACTAGCAAATCTGTGTAAGCAGCAAACCAAGATACCAGAAGCCCTGACTTGCCAGCCTGTCTCATTACATCGTGCCCAAGTGCTCTGGGCAAACCCCGTTCTTTTGGCTGTGTTTGTACGTAGCATTGGTGACATAGCAAGCTTCAATACTGATTCTAATTCTGATTTTTATACATAAGATTATCATTTCCCTGACAGGACCTATCCTCAGGCTCCCTCTTGGTAAAAAGATCGTTTCATTTCTTTGGTGGGATATTGAGACGTGAGGCTAGATGTGCACGAGTGTCACAGAATGGATAAATAAAAAATATCACCCAGGGACAAGAGAAATCAAGAAGTCTGTGAGCATCACTCTGGATGTAATGTTCTGAGGTGGCAGGGGTATGTTCTCAGTCCAGCACTTGCAAGACTAAGTCATTACAGTGTGCTGCTGCCCTCCTAGCAGACCATATGGAAAGGTCCCACTGTGCACCTACCACCCTAAGGGTCTTGCTCACAAATGGAGCGATGAAACCCAAAAGCTGCTGTGCAGGAGTTCAGTGGGTTTTTTTGTAGCTGCTTTGCCATGCAGCCATTTCAGTCTGACCTGTTTTTATGGATCCTGACGAGGTCTGCAAAACAAACTTATTTTTAACTGCTATTCACATGATTCTTACATGACCATTCTTAATTTTAAGAAGCTAATATGGGAGTTGGGTGGGATAGGTTTTTGCATTGGCTGCTCTGCAGTAAGGACTTTTTTGCCTGGTTTGGCCTTGAAACAGAAGGAGAAGCCATCTCTTTTTTGCAGTAGCTGCAAAGTGACAATAATTATATTAGCAGTTACTGCAGGCTGGTTGGTGCAGTGTAAAACTACACCGTTTCATTGTGAAATCAGCCTGGTGGTGTGGCCTGGGAGATACCAGTGCAAGCACCTGAAACAGACGATGTTTGAACTCCTTAGAGGATATTGTGTAGCTTTTTATCACAGCCCAGTCATAGCTGACATTTAAAATGTGCAGCAAGAAGGAGGGAGGGAGATTAGGACATGTCTCAGTAGAGGTATTGCAGCCCATCTGGGCTTTTCAGAGCGAGAAACTGTACCCAGCTGGGTATCGCTGGATGGTATCAAAATGCTTGCTTTGTTGTCTGCTTGAATAATAACCAGGTACACCGTGTGTGGGAAGGGATTTTCGGGGCAGAAAAACTCCTTAGCGTCCAGCTAAGGAAACAGCAAGGCACTGCTGTTGGGAAGGCTGCATGAGGAGCCGGGCCTGCTGCTTTCCTTCCAACGCTTAGCAACTTTTCTCGTTTTAGGAACTTTCCGCTGTACCTTCTGTGAGACTGAAGTGGAAGAAGATGAGTCGGCAATGCCCAAAAAGGATGCAAGGACACTCGTTGCAAGATTTAATGAGCAGATCGAGCCTATCTATGCGCTGCTTCGTGAGACAGAAGACGTTAACTTAGCCTATGAAATCCTGGAGCCAGAACCCACAGAGATTCCTGCCCTGAAGCAGAGGTGGGAGTGCGCCTGGTCTTTTCTCACTGCACTGCTTCCTTGTAGTGCGTTCCTCTGTTCTGTGGGGCTTTCCCAAACCTTGCAGCCTCTGGCTGCATTGAGGACTTACTTGTACAGCACCAACTATGCAAACAACTGACAGATTCCCACAGGGATGTGTGGTTTACAAGGAGACAGAGGGCTGTAAGCATTTTTTACTAAACAAGGCAAATGA
This sequence comes from Rhagologus leucostigma, assembly GCA_013397725.1. Classification (NCBI taxonomy): domain Eukaryota; kingdom Metazoa; phylum Chordata; class Aves; order Passeriformes; genus Rhagologus; species Rhagologus leucostigma. The sequence continues at coordinate 393,496 of VZTD01005475.1, read as the reverse complement.
CTGTTCTTCTGGTTAGCCTCCTGCATGTATTTCTCTGTGAGGTGGGATGCTTGAATTGCCTGCTGCTTGCCGTGCTGCAGCTGGTATGCACACCAATCCCTTGCCCCAGTATTTAAAAAATGCAGACTGCAGCTGCTTGACAAAGCTCTGAAGGTGCCATCTATGCTGTCTTCTATCTCTCACTTATCTTTCATCTGTTCCTTTTGCTTCTACCCAGCTTTTGAAATTGAGCTATCTGCAGTCTGCACCTTGTAATTCAAATCCTCATATTACAGCATTCTAGTTTGAAGACATTGCTTGTGATAACCAGGTTTTTTTCTTCTGATTTTCTCCAACTTGTTACACACCTCTTCTTTTCAGGAGAAGACCATGTTGAAATCAAAAACTCCTTAAAATGTTCTTACCCATGGGAAATGACACTTTCTTTCGGAACATTCCTAGCTTTACAAAAACAGATGATGTTTAAATAATGCAAAAAGATGTGGGGAGCTGTCAGTTTTGTCAGCTGTGGTGAAATGTGATGCACTTCTCCATATTTAAAAAAAAATTAATTAAACACATAGGGGAAAAGAACTGTACCATGAGGAGAACCATTCCCACAGTGCCTTGGGGTGCTTGGCTTTAGTTAATAGGAGAGCAAGCAGGATGCTCTTTTTTTTCTCTCAGGCTAACCTTGAGAGAGACTGTTCCCCATATATTCATGCTGGACAGCTTCTAATTAATATAATAAAAATTCTTTGTCTATTCACAGTCTTTTTCTAGCCAAGAAGGTAGCTATTTTTCCTCATCATTCTGATAGAAAAACAGAAGCAATATAAAGAGTGGAAAAGATTTTTCCAAGGTCACTCAACATGTCTTTGGTGATATGGGGAATTCTTTGAAGCCTTTATACCCAAGCTGAATCACTAGACTTTGCTTTAAAATCTCTTTTCTGTAGTTTAAGTAGTAGAACTGGGATAACCCTACCAAAAAGAGAGTAATTTTTCAGTCTTCCCCTTTTGTGTACAGAAAATTATCACAGCAGAGGCCTGGTGCAGTCCCATGATTAAATAGCAGCGCCCACTTGCTTGACTCTTAAATACTTAAAAAACATTGTAAATGATTAATTACTCTGTGCAAAGAATGACAAAATAAATAGGCAGCTTTTTAAATGCTCACTTGAACACAACTAGCTTCGGCACATACAATGATTTAATTATTTATTAACTCTTATTCATTCAAAGCAGTTAATTCCATGAAAGCACTGTTGTGAGATTTTTTTTGAAGTGCCAAACCCTGGGTTATTTATTCTCTCTGTTTTTATGGAGTCTTGAGTGTCTGAAATCATTGACAAAACTGACATTTGGTGATTCTGAAACAAACCGAAAAGGTCACAAAATGCCTGCATCTTCCCTTTGCAGTAACTCGAGCAACTTAATGTGTTTTCAGGAGAGTTACAGCTCTAAGTGGCCCCACTGACATTGCATGACTCTCATTCACCTGCCCTGGGAAACTGGGCAGATCTTCATTTATATTTTCCTAAGAGGCTGTTAATTTTCTTAATCGTGGGAGAGCATGAATTAGCCCCACAGGTTTCAAAATAAACCTGCTTTACTTAAGCCTTTCTCTGTGGTTTTTGAAATATTATGGATTTTAATAACCCCTCTATTTCCTTGTGTCAAAATAGCATGATTTCAATTAGCAAAAAAATCTTCACAGAATTAATTTTCTGTGGTCATGCTGTCAAGAACCATGGGTTGTCTGTTGTGAAGTTGAAACTCTTAAGAGCAGCACAGTGAAAATGTGTTTCATCTCAAATGTGGCAAAGAAAAAAAGAGTTATCCCCATTATCCAAGACCTTTCTTAATAGTCTGGGCAGGACTGAGATGAAAATTTCAAGTTGTTTGCCCACTGCACAGTGTGGTTTCTGTGGGCCATACCTCAGCTACGTCAAGGACTATTTATGTTGCCTTTAAAGGCAGCTAAGCCACTCATTAAGGGGTTTCCATAAGGGTGAATAAAACAACCAATGGGTAACAGACTAAATGTAGCCACATCTGGGCCACTGAGCTGCCACGGTTCCTGCCTGCAGGGTGGCCATGTGAAGTCTAGAGTGAGGTAGGGAAAAAGCAGATTTAGGAGATCCTTTCATCTGCTAGATTTAGGAGATCCTTTCATCTGCTCTGTGCTGCTGTAAGGCAGCTAACACACCTGGCCTTTTGCTGGTGTCTGGTCCATGGTGTCTAATCCTGTACTTGGAACAGGCTGTTGAACAGAAAGTTCTCTTCTTGCAGAAAGGAGTGTTCCCCTGCTCAGGTGGTCTTCAGGTGGTGCTCACACCTACCAACAGCGTCACTGAAGATAAAAAGACGTAAATTGAGGCACATTTGCAAAGCTTATTGGGGTCCAAAATTAGACAGAAAGTGTCTAGATGGTTCCAGCTCAGTGTGGGACATTGCAGCAGATCACGTGAAGAAATTAGTACTGTAGGTGTCTCTTAGAAATGTTACTTTCATTTTTGAAATGTTCCTGACGTCATGGAATAAGTGTTTTGCTGCTAAGTGGTTCTGTGTAGGAAAAAAGTAAATTTCAGGCACACTTACAGGGGCCTCTGTGCAAAAGTATTATTAGGTAGTTCCTGGCACTACTGAGTATTTAGTGTCACGCTGTAGTCATGGGGAGGTAGAGCTTGGGGGAGAGCTGCATTGTGCATCCTGTGAGGAAAGTGGATTACATAAAATCGTCAGGGAAACGCTAGTTAGAGATTTCTATTGTGTGGGAAGCAGAGTGGTGCTTTTCACAGAACACACGCCTGTCTTGGAGAGCTGAAAGGTACCAACACTTGAAATAACACGCTGGGAAGAAGGTCTCTGTGTGGTTCCTTGGGTTACATAAGCAATACATGCGCATGAGCCTTCTGCCCCAAAATTCAAGGCTGATGTGAAGCTCTCCTAGCAGAGCTGGCTGCAGGATTGCTAAGGACACAAGTCATGCTAACACTGCTGCTGTGAAGTATTTTGCTAACAGATCCCAGCGAATTCACTATTGGGAGGCTGTGAGTAGCCCTCGATCAACACTGTGGCTGGACACACCAATATTTTTTATCTGGGGAAGAACAATGTTCACCTACCTGTGTAATTTCCCCTCACCCTAAAAATCCAGCAGAATTAGCTCATCAAACAGCGGTAATAACCTTGCTGAACTAAAAAAAATTGCATTTTAGTCAAGTCTTCTCCAAGTGCAACTTTATTTTAAGCTTCTTGGTTGGAGAAAAGGTCATTGGGTAGACAGCGGTAACTGAACCATGCTCACTGATGACAACTGTCAGCTCAGCTGGCATCGTGGAGTATCCCTGATGGATTTACTCTGGACAAGAGGAGGAGTCAAAGCAGGGCTGTTCCTCCTGAAAAGCTGTAGTTACCCCTGGCAGTCAGATGACTGAAATTATGTGGCTGAAGGTGGGTGCAGTCTGCAGCGGATTTGTTTCTCTGAAAAGATGAAATACCATTCTGAGGTAGAGGAACAGTCACGTTTAACTTTCCCCACCCAGAGAGCAGTGAGGTTCCATTCAGCCGCTTTCCCTGATCTATGCATATGTAGCACCACAGGCCAGGGCATATTTTAGGCTCACTGCCATCATCACTGGGCAAAAAATATTTCACCTGATACCTTCTTTCAGTCAGATCCAAGCAGGTATGTTTTTTTCCATCAGTCTCCTGAGCTAGAAGGGGCCCTGGAGGGAAGTGTGTGGAGAGCAAAGGAGGGCTAGGCTTTGACTGCCATACCCTTCACATGGGTCAGCACCTTTATTTCTCCAGCTTTTCCACAGTGAAGACAGTTCTTCTGTCTTCTCCTGGACTCCATCAGCACACAAAGCCTTTTGCCCAGGCCTAGTCCTCTGCTTTGAAGGTGCTCTCTCTTCTTTCTCCTTTGCCTGGACTCCCCAGTCCTCCCAAGGCTGTGTCTGTGGATAGTACAGCTCTCCTGTGTCACACAGGAGAGGTGACTTTTCATGTGCATTGTCACTCATTATTCAAGCAAAGGTTTGAATTGTGTTTTTCATGGTGAGTTAACTCCTTCAGTAGTCCTGTGATTAATAACAGTTCACAGCTCTGAGCACGCTGGGTCCCTGGGCCTACTATCTACCTTGGTTAAACTTCATTGCTTTTTTTATGCAGTATATGGTTGCTGTGTGAAGGCAAAAAGCTTTCCCAAATACCAGACTACTGTTGGCTGTGTTTTGCTGCTGTGGCTTTTGTTTCGGGGAATTCTGGGATTTTATGCTTGTTTTTACCTAAGTGCATCTGCATCTCTAGTGCTGCCTCTTCTTTTTGGTGTCTGTGGTGGATGTTGCCATGGCCTTATGTAGGGTTTCCCACTAGAGATCCACAAGTTTCCCAAACCAGCAAGCTGGCACAGAAATTCCTGGCAGCACATGTTAAAACTGTGAATGAAAATTCTCAGTGCAGATTATGAGAGATAACTAATCATAATTGAGATGTTTCTGTCTAAGGAGAGGCTTGTTCTGAGAGCTCTATTTTTCTCTCTTTGACTTTCATGTAGCAAGGAGCGTGCAGCCGGTGCTGGTTCAGGGGCAGCAGCTGGCCTTGCAGGGGGACACCATCGGGAAGCATGGACTACAAAAGGACCATCATATGAGGACTTGTATACCCAGAATGTCGTCATCAGCATGGAGGACCAGGAGGATCTTAACCGGTCTGCAAGTGAAGGAAAGCCAGCCAGAGAGAGACCCATTTGGCTGCGTGAGAGCACGGTGCAGGGGGCTTACGACCCTGATGACATCAAAGATGGTAAGAAATTCACAGAGCAGAAGTCCTGCTCTGCTTATACAAGGCCTTTACAGTGCTGTCACAAACATGTTCTCCTGTGTGTGTACAGCTGCTGCTCCCAACACTGGAGCCTGTCTGCTCTCCTCTGCTGTGCAAAGCACCTGTGTGTAGGCAGATGTAAAAATTCCTTAGATCCAGGATTGAAATCTAGGTCAGTAAAGCTGAGCTGTCCATGAAATTTTGTGGGGGCTTCTAAAATGTTAATTAACTGTTATGTCTTCCACCTTGAAAGCTTATTGCTTCTATTCAGTTTCATTTAGAAAGCTGTCTCCCTAATAGGTCACTGCTGAAAAATAACATTTATTAATGTTCAGTGACTTGGAAGTCTACTAAATCTACCAGCAGTGTTTATATGCTCCCAGCCTCCTTGCCAATTGTTTCTCAAAACTTGTTATATATGAAGAATACTCAGAAATAGAGCTTCTGAAAGTACAGTGGGAAGGTCTGTCACCATGGCAGGTGAGTCTTTATTCCCTTCTGTTTGTTTCTCATTATCTCTTCTTTTATTTTCATTCATCCTGGGGTCAGGCTGTCCACAGACCATGGTCAAGATCTTATAACCATTAGTAGAAACACTCTGGTGTGTGTGCTGTTTTGGCTTCCATGCCAAAATTGGAAATGGAGACCTTTTATGATTTTTACAAGAGTGAGTCAATAGATACAATCTTTAGAGTCATTTGAGGGTTATGGACTGAAACTGTTGATACCCTAGGAAGAAAAGATGGCGAAAGGGAACCACGTGTGTGAGCATGTGACCCTGGAATTTGTGCCGTGTTCAGGAGAGGAGTGGAGTATTTAGGTGTAGCAGAAGTGAAGAAAATGGATGTGATGTAATGGTCAGAAGATACCTAAAGAATTGTTCACATCTAATGCCTTTCAAGTGTATTATAGATCCCCAAACATTTTTCAAATAGATTAAGCAAAGTGAGATGATTGAACAATCTGCTCCTGCAGTCTGTAGCAGATGTTGTTACTCACCAGCCATGGTGAGTTCTCACCCCATTTTTCTGCTAGACATTCAATTCACCTGTAGTTTTAAATCAACTCCTTGAGACAACTTTGGTGTTCACAGCATAAATGTTTCTCAAGATGTCACTGAGGGACATGGAGGTGGAGTATGTCTCCTCACAGGATGATGGCATCACTGCTTAACCTCAGCTACTGGAGATCGAAGAGGGAGCTTGTGGAAATAGCCTGAAATTGCTGCTGCAACACATAAACAGGAAGGACAGAAACTTGGGACCATTGACAGAAAAGATTCACTGCTTGGATCTGGCAGGAACAGTTCCTGCAAGCAAGAGACAGCCCCACTCCTGAGCCACAAAGTCAGCCTTTGTGGAGGCTACCTCTGGCTGTTGTCGTTTCACAGCTCTCAGTGTGATAAGCTCTGGTATTATTTCACAGAGATGCTCTCCCACAGCCTCTTATGCTCCACAGTCACAAGCAGTGAGCTGAGCACACAACTGCCAGCACGATGCCTTTATTCTTTCTTTCAAGAATTTGGCAGTGCTCTAATATTAGTAGTTGTAGCCATCACCCATTATGATGACTTCATTTACAATGAAAACAGAAGTCTGGTGAAATTGGGTGTGGTTCTTTTGGCCTTTATTTTACCACAGGAAAGGAGTGACCACAAACTGCCCTGGCTTTCAGTGCTAAATGCAGAACTTACTTCCTTCACAGTATTTTTTCATCTCAAGTTGAAAAACATAACCAGCACATTTCTGACTGGGGCGGGTAAAGACTCGGGAGCCGCTTGCCTGGATGTGGTGCTGAAACCATGAGGGTCCGTGTCTTGGAGGAGTGCGTGAGTGGCTGCCTGTGTGAAGGCAGAATGCCAACACCTCAGCTCTAGCCCTTGTTCATAGGCAGCATCTTTTGGTGTAAGACGGAAAGTTTGCCACAGGGAGCCTGTCCTACTTTTTAGGCCGTGTTTTTTTGTAAGGTTCTCTATATTTCATTTCTTGTTCTGTTTTTTTTTTATTATTATTTATTTTTTTCCATGCTGCCCGTAGTTCTTTTGGTGCTAGGTGGACTCACAGCACTCTCATCAAATGTAGGATTAGGAGAGGTTTTCTGTGGAATGCTACTTTTTGAGCAGAATTTTACCTTTTGAATCCATGAACTGCAGACATCCTGCCTACCAGAGCCATACAGAACCCTCCCAGCTATTGTACAGCTGAGTTTACTGAAAGAGGAGCACAGGCCAGGTGTGTCAGCTGGGACACTGCAGTCCTCTTCAAATAAGAGGTGCAGGTAGGGAGCCACGGGGACTGTCTGGGCTGTGTTTCAGCTTGGACAGCAGTCAGTGGTTTAGTGCTGTGCTGCACAGCTTGCCTGCAGGCTGTCAGCTGCATCTGTTCCTTGCCACCACCATCTTCCTGTAAGGAGCTTTTCCCCTTCCTGCCTGATAGGTGCACCTCTGAGCTTACCAGGCGTGGCTGCTCTAAATGTTGTTTTATAACACATAGTTTCCACATGTTCCTTGTCTGCCTGGAACCATTTCTTCTCCGTGTTAATCCTTACAGGCAGGGAGCTCAGCAGGATAGGGCCTGGGCTTGGGTCTGTATTTTAGGGACTGCTTTGCTTTCTTCTCCACTGTAATGCCTGAGTTGGACACCTCCCTGGGGAAGTCTTTTCCAGGTGCCTGCCCATCATGCATTTGTTGTCTTCACTTGCAGTGTGCTTCTGGTCAAGGCTTCCAGCTGGGAGCCACAGTGACTCTAGGCCTCCCAGCTCCTAGGAGAGGCCAGTACTTGCTCTGCCATTATGAGAAATAACTGTCTTTTAAGGCAGAGGAGGAGTTGGCATAGAGAAAGGGTGTGACTTGGCCAACTGAGCTCAGTGGCAGTAATTAAGAAAGGTTATGAAAACTTTCAGGGCCGTCACACAGATCTCTATGAGGAAATGCTCATTCCCTCGTGTCCCTTTGCAGGGGGCCGGGATCTGGATGCGTTCCAGGAGCGTGAGGAGAGCCGGGCAGCCCTGGATGACAATGAGGAGGTCATGCGTGCCCTGCTCATCCACGAGAAGAAGACACCTTCCGCTTCCACCGTCACTGTCGGCGGTGCCGCTCCTCTCTCCGGCGGCAACGCGAGTGACTCTGAGAGCGAGACGAGCGAGTCGGAGGAGGAGTCCCCTCCCCGCCCTGCTGCCACGGCCACCACAACGTATGGGCTGGAGGAGGAGGAGGAGGACGAAGAGTTCGAGGTGGTGGCGGAAGACCCCACTGTCACAGTGGCTGGGCGTCCACATTCTTACAGCCAAGTAAGCCAGCGCCCTGAGCTGGTGGCCCAGATGACGCCGGAGGAAAAAGAGGTTTACATAGCCATGGGACAACGCATGTTTGAGGACATGTTTGATTAAGTGGTCCCTGCCATGGCATTTTTTGTAAAAGGTGACTTTTCAAGGCAGAGACTCTAGCAGAACAGAAGACTGAAGGGCATCTTCCCTCCCTGTGCGCAGGCAGGGTCACTGTGGCTCAGCACGGCTCATCTCAGGCATCCTGCTCACCAGAGCAGGGGAGCAGCAGAACTGCATGTGCCAAAACACATAGGGGAGGATGAGTCTCAGAACTGAGGACACTTCAAGGTAAAAATCTGCTTCAGGGTGCCCTACACGGGCACTGCTTTAACCTTCTCCAAGGCCCTAGAAGCTCCTTCCCCCGATGGCTTTAAGTTGATTTTTGTTGCAGATCCCAGTGAAGTCGTCATCCCTGCCCTCAGAGGACACAAGGGCTCCGTAGTTTGAGCAGAGTGCTCTGCAGAGGAGGGCGTACGTAACATACAGCTGCCTGTGCTCAGTGAGGGGAGGGGAGAGGGAAGCGCTTGTCTGCTAATGGCAAGCTTGGACAGGGCTTGTAGCTGACCCTCTGCCAGCAGCCACTGGCCACCAGAGTGGCTCTTTCTAAGCAGACCTGTAGGCAGCAACCTTTTCTTGCTCCCGTTCGCTCCCTGCCAGGACTCAGCACCTCAAGGTCAGGTGTAACTTGAAACAGGCAGAGTGAAAGCCTTGGCAAGCACACACAGTCACTTTTTGTCAGTGTAACAAATGCCCTCCATGGATCTGAGCTGCCAGTGCTCTGACTTGCCGGGAGATACCTGCATTTTCCAATACTGCGGCCTGTTGCTTCTGCCTAGCCCTGTCCAAACTCCGCTGTTGCAGACAGTTCATAGTGGGAAGAGCTGCTGTCAGGCAGTGCCAGAGAAGTAGCATAACTAAGTTTTATTTGCAATCTCACCAGGGTTATATGATTTTAAGAGGAATTATACAATGTTGAATTCTGCTTGGCACACTCTTTTACCACAGAAAGACATTTTTCAGTGCCTATAGAGCAATATAATGTTTTTAATGTTTTTCGCTTTCAATTGAAAATGTTGCTTTTTTAAAATTGTTGTGTTTTCCTACACAGTACTACAATAAAACAAAATTATAAAAGAGTTCTATGTTCCAGAGAGTAGGGGCAGCATTATGTGTTGTTCCACTTATATGGGCGGTACAAATTTGCTGTTCACTGAGACTGTAAATCTGTTTTATACTAACTATGCTTTCTATGTTCTGCTAACCTTGTAATGCCTCCTTTGTGGTTTGATTTTCAGCTTCTCAATATTTTGAATCCCCTCTTTTTTAAATAGTGTTTTAAATTTTCTTTTAAGTCATTTTAAAGAGGAATAAATAAACAGAAACTTCTCCCCTTTGTCATCTTTCAGTTTGTCTTGTGCCTAGTTGGGATTGTTGTTTGCTTATCACTTTGATTTATTGGATTGAAGAAAAAAAATACAATTTCAGCTCTCCTTTGAGAGCACCATTTGAAATCCCACTGCACATTGTTTCTCCTTACCAGAGCTTCCTTGAATGCCTCCTTGAATCTCCTGCACTTCCAGGACGGATGTTTTATTACACCAGTGCTATGGGAGGCTGGTTTTGATCAGCACTTCCATTCCTCTCCTCCTTCCTCAAGGGAGGCATAGGCTGATGGTAGAAGACTTGCAGACATCATACTGCTGGTTAAAATGGTGTTCTTGTGTAGACAGGCTTCCAAGATCTGGTATCAAGCTTCCAGATATCAAGTCACAGAGCTGATAAGTCAGATTCAGTGATCAGCTAACAGAAAAAAATGTGCTGTACCCATTCTGTCTAGATTTAATCTGGCTGAATTCAATATTAACACTGGAGAAAAGCAGGTAGATGTACAAGAAGCCAAAAGCAGAAACTGAGAACTAATCCTGAATACAGAAAGCTGCTCGTGCTTGTAACTCCCCAGGACGTTATACTGAGTTTTCAGTTTGCAAAATCAAGCTGTAGGTTTAGTATAGCTGAAGTGAAGAAATACCCAGCATAACAATCTATAAAGTAGTGGTTTTCTTAATAAACACATTTAATTGGGGTTTGTGCAGCAGTTGCAGTTTTTGTCATTCAGGAAGGCACATCCTGCACGTGGGGAAATCAGAGCGGTGGTTGTGGGGTTTGCCTTCCATCTCTCATCCACCACGTGCAGCCCTCGAGAGGGAAAGGTCAAGGTGAATGAGCAGATGCCATCATTGTTTCCTGCCCTCTCCAACAGTTCCTGGCATTAGAAAGGGTGGCTGCTCTGCTCCATTCCAGCTGGTTCAGGCTGTTGAAGGACAACCATACACTGCTGCTTCCCTGTCATGACAAGCGTGGCTTGAATGAACAGAACACACACTTGATAGTGCCCTCTTGCTCTGCATGTGTGCCAGGAGGGAAAAACAGCCTCTGCAAGCAAAGCCAGGCAGGTTGGTACTAATGCAAGGGATAAAGCCATCAATTCTGAGGAGGGCCCAGCCATTTCCCCTGCCTGCTGGACCACATGTGCTGCATTAACGCTAACCCAATAACACTGTCAGGCCTTCCTGGGTAGATGTTCTGTCTAACACCATTTAAACCAGTTTCTGCATCTGCTTCCGGCCTAAAGCACATTTTATCTCATGAGTGATATCTGAGAGTTCAAGAAGCATTTGGACAATGCTCTCAAGCACATGGTGTGATTCTTGCAGGTGTTCTGTGCAGCGCCAGGAGTTGGACTTTGATGATGCTTGTGGGTCCCTTCCAACTCAGGGTATTGTGTGGTTCTATGGGTGTACATGAGGGCAGGGCACTGGAGCTCTGGAAAGAGAACTGCGTTTCTCAGGCTGCTCATGCTCCTCTTCCCAGTGGTCAGAGGTGCCTCTCCCAGCTGGATGAGAGCTGACTCTGTTCCTGCTCCCACTGCGGGTCGAGAAAACTGCAGTGGAGTTACGTGCTTCCTGCCCAGTACGGAGCAGGCCAGAGCAGATCAGCTAAGCTGTTGATGGAGGGAATGTGCGCTGTCAGCTCTGGAAAACAGGAATGTTAGGATCTTTTCTACTAAGCTTCCAAAATTGGCTTCCTCCATCCGACTCTTCCTGTGCTGCTGCCTCCTTCAGACTTGGATTAAACAGACTTGCTCTGTGAGAGTCAAGGGATTTGAGGATCCCTTGGAGGAATCCTGGGGGGCAGAAAAATAGCATCACCTCCTCCCTAAGACATCTGAGGAGCTGTGCCTCAGTGATGCCTGCAGCGCCACGACATGCTGTGAAGTTTAAGAGGGCCTGGCGGGGGAAGCAGCCTGCTGTGCTTGGGTCTCTGTCTCCCACTGTGCCTCCACAGGAGGAGAGCAAAAACTGTCTCAGGAATCAAATGCAAGACAAAGCCTTCATGGAAAAGGAAAGGCTATGAGCAGGTGGAAGGACATGTCAGCAGCAGGGCAAGCCAGCGGGCTGTCCAGGGGCAGGCTGTGGGGGAGAAGCAGCAGCAGCTCCATTCCTCTGGTGTGTGTCAGCATAAACGAGGGAGGCTGTGGGCTCTGTCCTTTGGAGCAGGGATGTGTCACACAGTGCTCCAGGTAATTGCTCTGGGCTGTCCAGGACTGGTATTGCCTTATCCCACTGGAAGCCCTGGGCTAGGTAACCATGCCCCAGACTTGTTCACAGGAGGCTTGGGAATACTGATCTAAGCATGGACAGCCAAGGATCCCTAAGCATCACAATACACTCCAGTTTAAAGTGTATTGACTGTGAGACAACACAGTCTCCTCCAGCAGCAGAGGAGCTGAGGCTGAAGAGAAGCTTCTCTCTGCTGAGCTCCTTCCAGAATAATGATCAATATTTACAAAGTCCAAGGAGATCATCACTTGTACAGTCTTGATAGGAGGCGTAGCCAGATGCTTGAATCTGATGTGAATCCACAGAGAGTCATGGAGAGGCCACTGCTAAAAGGAGTGGCAGCCCAAAGCGTGGGGAGCGATGTCTGAGTGCTGGTGCTCTTGGAAATCTGCCTGCCTGCCTGCCTGCTCCCTCCTAGCAAGCAGAGAGCAGAGCACCGGCAGCGCCTGACTGTTCGGGACTACAGTCCTGTCACTGTGGCAGAGCTATTTTATCTCTCTTTCAAAGTTACCCAGAGAAATTTGGGCTTTTGCCTGTTTGGGATACCTAAATGAGCTGCCAGAAAGTGGTTTCTTATTTACCAGCATTTAGATTGAGAGAGAATGAACCTAATTTATATTCAAACAAAAATCAGACTTCAGAAGCACCTGGTATCTCATTAAAAAACATTAAGGACAGTGAGTATTAGTGCAACCATCCTGGAGCAGCAGACAGAGTCTCTGAACAAGATGCTTTAAATATAATAGGTATTTTTGCTTACATTATGTTTGTGACCTAAATATAATTTAATTTCCATGCCTTTGAACGGAGTGATGCTGATGAAGCAGGCGGGGATAGCAGAGAGGAGGCTGAGGCAGCCGCATCGGAAGCGGCTCCACTGCAGTGCGTTAGAGCCCCTGTGTGTGCTTCACCCCGGCTGTCACAGCCACCAATGCGCCAGCCCTGCCCAGGGCTGTCCAGGCACCAGTAGGAAACCTTAGGCTGCTCAGCCACAGAAGTGGGCAGGGATCCAGCTGGAAAATGAAGGCTGATCAAATGCTGTTCCACGAGCATTAATGTCTGTGTACAAAAAAAGGTACATCTGGCAAGGAGGAAAAATTACATCTCATAGAGATGCGATTAAAGCCCTGACATACTGCTTGTGCTTATTTTTCACCTGGAATCTGTATCACCAGCCTCTGCCATCCCATTACTTGCTGGAAGAAGGAGGGTGAGCAGTGGTAATTTTGTAGTGAGCTAAAATTGTGCGTAGAGCTGAGAAGCCTGGCTCGGTCCCCCCGGTAAAGAGATCCTCCTAGTCTTAAGCATTTATTTTCTGCACTTCTGACAATGGAAATCTTCCTGAGCCAATGCCAGATTTGCTGAGATCTGTTACCACAGTCCAAGCTTTTGCTATTTTCTCATGACATGCATTATGGGGGGACAAGTATGTCAGACACCACTAAAGTTTGTGACCGGCTGACCTGGGTGTGCTTTAGGGTGCAGTGTCTGAACCAGCCCTGGCCCATGTGAGGCAATGATTGCTTGGGTCATTTTGGTTGGATTATCAATACCTGCTCTTTGCAAAGGTGCTGGTGTTGCTCTCCCAGTCAGTGCTGATGGGCTGTCATAAATTCAATCTGTCTGCAATCACACACAGGTGTCAATTTAAAATTAAGTTTCAAGCCCTTTACCACCACCACCACCCCCAAGCAGCTCCAGCTTGTGCCGTGGCTGCTCCTGGGACACGTGGCACTTTCGTGCCAGGTGCACCATTCAGGTCTTGGCCATGACTGCCTCAGCCTGTGCCACATCCCAGCAGAGAGGTTTAATGAATGGTAGGTTTGTGTTTTCTCCAAAAGTGAGCTCCGGCTGGGCTCAGCCTTCCTAAATTCCTGCAGTGGGGAGGAAACAGGCATTGGCCCCATGCTGGCCACACATTCTTTGCTGCTTGAACTAGATGTGATTTGGTAGGACTGGGTTTGATTTTTATTTTTTTAACCCTTGTTCTTTTTGTTCCTTGGGAATATTTTGAGTTGCTGAATTTCTCATGTTTCCCTGCTGCTTCTAACAAGAAAAAAACGGGGGGTTTTTTATGTAAATGAGGCTGTAAAATCTTGGTAGAGAGACATATCTGCTCTCCCCGCCTTGTCACCACAATTATTCTTCCATTGCCACACAGTGCTTTTTCCAAGAAGTTGTATGCTTTCAACACCTCTCAGCCCTTCTGGTGATGTCAGGAGATGAAAACTATTCCCAGTACAACACGGAAGAGTAGAGGGAAATGGAGTTAGAGGGAAATTGGGCCTTAAGAAAATGGTGCATCGTGAGAGAAATTTCACTCTCACGTACTCTCCCAGGCCACATGGGTGCTGTATCCACGCAAAGAAAAATACAATGTGATGAAGAAGGACTTGGCTTATGGTGCATTTATTCTGGTGTATTCCCTTGCTTCCAAGCCCATTAGGAAGGGTAATATTCTCCAAGTGTGCCAACCTCTTGTAGTTACATAAAGGCATCAAGGAAGGTCCCAAGCAAGCAACCAACTTCAGCAGGAGCCTGCAGGTCCATTTGAATGATCTGACTCCTTCTTTCGCCATGCTGAAAGGTTTGGTGCAAAAATAACCTCACAGCAATTCGTTGCAAAACTGAGTTCAGCTGTGACATTAAAAAGTATCTTTTTCTTCTAATATTTCATCAGAATTTGTGCTGTTATGTCTGTGTATGGGAAACAGATATAAAGTCATGCAGGGGGCTGCCCAGCCCTCCTCAAACATGTCTCCCTTTGGGAATGTTAACAGATAAGGACTTCGTATGGTTTAGGTAGAAGCTACTGCCAAGAGCAGCAAACGATAGCTGGAGTTTTTGTTCACTAGACAGTCACATCATTGCAGCTGTTTGAAGTGTGGACTAAAGGTGCTGATGTCCACAGACAGCAGACACGGGTTCTTACAGCTGAACATGTGTCAAAATGCCACATTTTCAGCTCTTCCAGTGTTGAGTTTGCTTTACTTTAATTCTTTGCATTTTTTGCTTCTCGTGCAGCAGGCTCGAGCATCTTTTGGGGCACCCAGGTGCTACCACAAACTGAAGACCTCCCTGAGGCATTGCTAATTCACATGCTAATGCAATCTGCCCCGGGAAAGGCTGAGTCAAGCCATTAGAAACCTGAAGAACAAGCCAGATGAATGTTGTGGGCAGCAGTGCATTTGTTGAGGTGGTCAAAGCCAGTGAACAGGAGATGAACAGCTCCCTGTTTGCAGAAAGTGCGCAGGGCACTCGAAGTCTGCAGTGAACATAAAAAATGCTTCATGCCTAAGTAACAAAAAGAGCACCAAAACTGAAAGTCTATGTTAAGAGGGAAACAAACTGTGCATTACTAAGGGATTACTTAAGTTTGTTGAGTAGAAAGGAGCAGTGAACCAGAACCTTTCTCTGTCACATATGCAAGACCCTTTGGCACCTGGGGTGTTACTGTGAAGCAGAAATGGGAACCATTCTGACCTCACAGCTGCCGATGGATTGATCTGCACAGGAAATCCAGCACTTTTTAGCACTGGAAGAAGCCAAGTGTTCAGTGAGACCAATGCAGTCTGTGCTGTAGCAGTGAGAGCTGCAGAAGCACAGAGAGAGCTGTTGTGATTCAATATTCATGCTTGTCCTCTCCGGTTTTTACAGGAGCCATGGCCATGCTGCAGGATTCATGGAGCACATTAACAGAAAGAACTCTATGTGGAATGTGGTCTACTTGAGATGGTTACTTTCCTGGCCTGGCCATTTCCCCCAGCCCTCCCCTTGTATTTTGAAAAGGAAAAATATGAAAAATAATAAATTTTCCCTTTAAACTGGGATAACAAAAATGATACCCAAGCCTGCAGCTTAATGACAAGGAATCAAGGAGAAAAAGTGGTTGCAGGTGACTCTCAGTCCATTTTGCTGATAACTCTTCCTCACACCAAGGGCTGTAACTCTATAAAATCAGAGAATCTCAGAGGGCCTCACAGGAGAGCAGAAGCTGTATTGCTGGAGTGTGGGTGGACTCTCCAACCCATCCCAAGGGGACAGAGCAGGGGGCTCCCATGCACATTTCCAAGGCACTGCACAACTGTTGGATGAAAACGCTGGTGAAAGTGTAGAGGAAAGTGAAGAAGTATCAGGAGAGCAATAAACAGGGCACTTATCTCCTCCTTAATCACAGCCCAGGCTTCAGGAGGTCTGCAGGGAGAACTAATGGATTAAATACAGGTATTAAATGAAATCTTGGAAACATTTCCCTCACCTGGCAGGACTGAGAAGCCAGTGGTAATGAGGGAGTGCTCCCAGTGCATTTGAGCTGTGAGAGGCGACCAAAGGAGCCAGGGCCATGGTTGCTCCTTTACAGCCATGGGATTGAATAACCTGGGCTTTCCCTGTTGCCCAGGGCAATCTTCAAATTTCCTGAATACGTCCTTCAGCAATTCCCAGGTGGACTCAGTGAGGTGCTCTTTTTCAAATTGCTTTCGGCCTGAGAAGGACGTCAAGTCTGTGTTTTATTTCACTTGCTGCAGTGCTTGACCATCTCCAGATTATGGGGCACACGAGCAAAGAGCCGCAGCTCTTCTGCAGCCAAAGACTACAGCAGCATCCCAAGAGTTGCCTTGATCAGTCAATGATATGACCTGTACAAACTTTCCATGGGTGTCCTCAAAATGCTTTTTGTGTCTCCAGGTGCCCTTCTGTCAGAAAGAAGGCTCCAGAATGTGTGGCTGAAGATGAGGGGTGATTTCTGTCCCGGTGCCACGGGTGGCTGAGTGCAGATGGGAGCTCACCAGGAAGGTTTCAGTGAGTACAAGCACTGTTCACAACTGGGAAGCGGAGGTGGAACAACGTATTGTTAATTACAGACCTTAGTGCAATGGGGTTTGATGCTGGCTGCATTCCCAGGCCATAAGATCTCACCTTGCTTTCAGCAAGGATTCGGTAATCTTTCCTCCTCCTTCCTCTCCTAGGAACTCCTTTGCCTTAAAAATATTAGGAAAAGCAGTGCTTTTCCTAACTTGAGAGGTTTATCCAGAATGTGTGAACTAGGGCAGTGTGAACTGCCCCTCAGGTGACTGTAGCTCAGCAGAGTATGAGGGGTTATCTGATGTCTCCTCTACTAAGTGGGTGGGATGGTTGGAAGCCCTTCATGACCAGGTGGTTTGTGAGCAAGTGCTCACAGAGAGGGCAGCTCTGCCCACTGCTGGAACCAGCACTGTGAACTCCACTCCAAAAACCAAGCTTCCAGTGTTGGGCAAAGCCGATGCATCTGTTGGGAGAAAGCAAATCACATTAATAAATGGTATCATAATTCAAAGTAATTTTTGAATATAAGGCTAAATTAAAGTAATACACTTCTTAGGGACAAATCAACAGCAATCAGGCTAATCATACTGTCATCTAAAATAATCCAAAGCAAGTAGAAAATCCTGTTTAGCTCAGTGATGATGCCAGTCATGTTACTCAGAGTATAAAGAGAATCTTTCATCTTTGAAGTCAGTGGCATTAGTTTCTCCAGCTCCTTCTCCCTTTCTTAGCACACTTCCTCTTGCTTTCGGAGGGTCACTGGCTGGGACACCTGTCTCCCACACTCCTCATGCCACCACTACCTGAATAAAACCTCAGCAGAAGTGATGCTTCACCAACACACCAACACACCAACACACCAACACACACCATTCAGGTGTGAATTCAGGTGCTGAATTGTCATCAGGGGTTGCTTGAGCCTTACTGGGAGTAGAGATTCCCCCTTACATTTTAGACAAAACTCACTGCTGGCACTGTATTGGCAGTGGGAAAAGGCCAGGTCGATGAGGTGTAGCCAAGATCAGGATCAAGGCCAGGTCTGCCAGGAGCTGTGCTGGGTGGCTGTTGTGGGACCACGGGTGACAGTGACAATGACAGCACAGCAGTGGCCTTGCCACTCAGAGCTAATGTCATAATTCAAGCAACAGTAATTAAAACAAAGCAGCGGGGTATTCTTTGCATAGTAAGCCCCCCTTTAAATGAGCATCTGTCCTCAGACCCCTGAGCTAACTCTGCCCACTGGTCCCACCGACAGGGCCGTATCAGAACCGTGCCTCCCTGAGAGGCAGCCCCAGGTGAAAACAGGATGGGAGGAGATGGGCATGGAAATTAAGAATTAACAGCTAATTCATTCATCAGGTACACACAGGCTTTGTCATCTCCTCACTAGCTTGTAACACACACGCAGTCCCACCACTGAACTCACTATGCGATTTCAGATCCTTGGCTTCTTTTGAATGCAGGTAACTTTCAGCTTGCTACTTATTTCCCTCCTTTCATTATTTTATTTCTGAAATTGAGAATTGACATTTCCTCTGTTTGTGCTCCTGAGAGGCAGTTACACCTTCATACAGCTATGATCTACCTGCTGTGACTTCTGGAACCATTTTCTTCCTGCCCAGGAATCTCCAAACTCCAGAAGTGTTTTTGATCCATTTCTTTTGCTCCATCACCTCCATTCCCCTGATGTCAAGGAGAAGTCCATACACAGGAAGCTTCTTCAGAAGCTCTCCAGCGACCTGAGTTGCTTTTCTCCAGCTCTGGAGAGAAATGAAAATGAAGTCACTCATGTGTTACGTGATCTGGAGAGACTATCCCTCACACAGAAGGGAGTTATCATGAGCTGAGGGATTCCAGCACATCTCAAAAGTTTTATCATGAGTCATCTTTCAGAAAGGATTAGATGCAAAAAAACCCACTGTGCCTTTCCAGCACCAGAGGCACTGGAGAGGTAAATTTAAGGATGCAGTCAATATAACTATCTGAGCTATGGCTTCCCAGGGGCATCGTGCCTCCTCTCTCCTCAGTCTGGACACTGGAAGTTCATCCAAGGGCTCAGCTACTCAGGTGAGCAGAAAAATCTTAATAACATGGAACATAACAGAGAATAAAGATCAAAGGTGCTGCAGGGGCACTGCGGAGTGGGAAGATGGACCTGGGAACATTCTTCCCTGTTCCTCTTGTTCCCACCAGCTTCTGTACACCCCAGTTCTCAGATAGCACAGGCCTGTCCCAGTGCCACCACACAGCACTGCTTGCAGGCATGAGGCAGTGTGGCACAGCATGGGTTGCTCTGGAGTAGCAGGAGTGCCACCAAACCAGATGCCTTTGGAGCTCATCTGGCTTTACAGATAATTGTTTCAAAAGCACCCTCATGTGCACCCTGCACAGAGCTCACTGGCCCCGTGGTTTAATTGCTGCGGCTCCGTGCTGTCCCAAAACTGCCAAAGTGTTTCTGGAGCACAGCTGGCAACAGCAGCGATGGCTGAGCTTGCAGCATAGGGCATCCAAGCCATAACCAGCCTGGATGTGAAGTGGCACCACAAGAGCCAGCTCCCATGGCTTCATCTGCAGAGCAGCACACTCACAGCCTGGACAAATGACCTGTGAGAAGCTGGGATATTATTATGTATTCAAGTAAGTGTCTCCATGACACCTGCTGTCCCACTTGGGTGACAGGCTTGGTCACCATCAGGGTGGCACTGTCAGGAACAGACAGCGCTGCTGCAGGCTGCTCCATGGGGACATCGATCCTGTGAGCTCAGGGGAGGAGCAGATCCTCAGGGGAAAATGGGAAATCACCACTTAAAGGTGCAGCATGACCTGTGGAGCCACGCGATCAAGTGAGACAAACACCCTTCTTGTATGGCAGACTTCCTTCTTCATGCAGCCGCCAAGAAGTCTCAGCTGTGATTTTTTCCCAGCTGTGCTGGTGGCAGATGCCTGTGGGTGGATTTTGAACTGGAGGGTTTAGCTGCACCGGTGCAAAATCCCTGCTGTAAACAAGGCTGACGTCTGTATCTGCCTTTCATTCCTGCAGCAGCCCTTTCCACTCTCCCCCTTCTCCTCTCTAATAAAGACATCCTGGCAAGCTTCCTGTTTTCCAAGAAGGCTCATAGCTGCCAGTTGCCCTGGCTTTGGCTTCATGCAGGCCTCTTCCTCTGCCCCTATTAATTCCCCTGTAAATCGGATCATGATGAAAGGGAAGCGGCAGTGTAATTTAATTGTCCTCCGAGCACAGCGTGCTGGAGAAGGATGCTGGCGAGAATAAGTCCTACTCATGAGACGCCTTTTTTATCCCTATATTTTACTTTGCAGGGAGATGGGGGGGGGGGGTCAGCATTAGCTTCCTCTTGCCAGGTGCCTTCTCGTAATGCCCAGGAGTGAATCGTGGAAGTTCGCTGTGCTGCAGCTTCCCCTCATTGGGAGAACAAGAAAATTGAGATGTCCCCACTCCGTACGGGATGTAGGGGTGGGGGATGGGAATTAATTAGGCAACTGTTGGACAGAGCTCTAAAATATAATGTGCTCCCTCATTGTGGCTGTCAGGCAGCCCCATAACTTGGCAGAGCACTGTTGGATCCTATCCTGTCTCCAGTGAGTGGGAGTTGGGGGTGGAAAGGGGATGGGGAGCAGAGAGATCTGTGTCAGAAGCGTTTCGGCAGAGAGACAGGTCCCTTAACACAGAGAGCAGGGGCAGCAGTGGGAGTCCCACAGCTGATGTGGGTTGTGAAATGGCTCTGGAGCTCAATTTAAAAGCAGCAGAGGCTCGGGCACACAAACAAACCACGCTGGGTAGGAAGGCGCAGCACATGAACTGAGCCCCAATGCCTCTGTGTCTTCCCCCAGCTCTTCCCCCCAGGCAAGCCCACGGTAAGCCTGTTTCCATCAGGTCTTGCTGGGATGCCTGCTTTCCTAGGCAGGGTGGTAGCAGGGAGATGGACAGCTCCTCTGCTCTGGCTGAAGCACAAGGACATGTTTGCCGTCTCATCTTTTCTTGAGCTTTTCCTTGGGGACAGCGTTGGCTCTTTTCTTCCTCTTAACTTCTTAGCATTCCACTAAAACTTTCACCAGTTTCTAATCCTTTAGGGAACAGTCTCTAGCAATTAGGAAACTGCATTAAAGTGATGTTTTACTGGGCATCTGCTAGCTGATATAGTGAGAAAGCTCAAGAAAGGTGTTGAGCTGGAGTCAAGGGGCACTGGGACTTTGATCTGAGGTGAATTTATTCCCAGAGACTCTGATGCTCTGATATGTGAGCTCATGTATGATGGAGAGATCAGCAGAAGGTGCCTCCTGCATGGAGGTGGAGGACCCTGCACGGCTTTCCTTGCCCAAATGGCAGGAACAAGACAGGGGAGGAGAGTGAGGCAACCTTGAGCCTCTTCACAGGAGCTGAGACTCTAATTGCTGCCATCACCAGACTTGTCACCAAAAGGGGTCTGCTCTTAATAAGAGGTAACCTGAAACAATCACTTGTACGATGTGCAGCACTGCTGGAACCTCTCAGCCCTTCAACTGCTGCTGGGCACCAGAGACCATCAGCTGCAGCAGGTGGTAGCTGCAATTACAAGCACGCACGTTTTCATGGTTTGGGTTCTTCTGCACTCTCTGCCCTGAAATTCCCGAGCTGGTCTTCAGTTCCTCTCCCCCATCATGACCAAAAGGTTTTGCTGGTAAAATATTCCTTTTTCCACACTTTAAAATGTCTGGTGTAGAAAATGTACATGCTTCTGACTTTCCCTCCAGGTGTCTTGTGATTTAATTAATCCCAAGTCACATTTGAATATCTTCTGAGACAGAGGCACAACACTAATCCACTTGCATAGGAAAAGGCATGCAGATAATTGCTTCTGTTTCAGTATGGGGAGAATGTCTGTCAGATGGAGAGTCACTTCCTTACATATTTCTGATTAATTACTGTTTTCATTTAAATCCTTGTGCCAGTTTGGCCAAAATCTAGTAATATAGCCCCTGAGAGAAAAACCAGGTTACAACCACCCTTCCCCCCACAGGGTTCGGGAAAAAAGGAAATTTTTCCTTGAAGGAAAGTGAAAGAGATAAAAACTATTTATTTTAACAAACACACAGGAAAAGGATAATGATGCTAAATAATGAATTAAAACCCTCGCTATAGAGAGAAACCTGGGACGATTTCAGAGTCCTTCTGTAGATGTGGTCTCTCTCCTCCTCGGAGCTGGTCGGTGAGGGCGTGGGCCCACCCCCAGGCCTTGGGGAGAAAATTCTCCTGATGTGTTCTGATGTTGTNAAAGGCACAGAAAAGGCACAATATTACTTTTTGGGCATAGAGCATGATAGGGGATACACATGATAGAGTCACCCCAAGACAATCCTATAAAATAATTATGTAAGTTGGTGTGCTCTCGAGAATGTTGGCCCAGGAATTATTGCTGGATCAGATACTTATTGCTGAACAGTGTTCAGCCTTCTGCAGGCTGCCTGTCTCTGCAGCTGAAAGAGGCCAGGTTTAGATTAGATATTAGGAAGAGATTCTTCACTGTCAGGGTGGTGAGGCACTGGCACAGGTTGCCAGAGAAGCTGTGGATGCCCCATCCTTGAAAGTGTTCAAGGCCAGGCTGGATGGGGCTTGGAGCAGCCTGGTCTAGTGGAAAGTGTCCCTGCCCATGGCAGGGGGGTTGGAACAAGATGACCCAAACCACTTCGTTAACATCAGTGTGAGATGGACTGGTAAAGATCTCCCATTTGAAGACTGGTCCTCATCTGCCTGGATTTGGCTGTTCTTCTGACCAAAAGTGATAGAAAATGCTTTGCTGGACACAGCCATTCTGACATCCAGAAGCAGTTAAGAAGCAAGGATGTATCAGGTTCACTGACTTCATCTGCAGTGGGACTGAGCCCCGGTTCCCTGTGACTCCTCAATAGCTGTGTGCTCATGGCCACCACATCCCTGTTTCCTTGTCAGACATTCTGGAGTACCTTTTTCTCATTTGGAGCTGCCAGGCAGCTCTAACTGGTTAAATGCAAGCCTGTGTCTAAATCAGATTCCAAATTCAAACACAGTCATCACCAAGGACACAGCTGCTGAACAGGCAGAGTAAGAAAGAGACACAAACCAGAATGGTAGGCAAACACACTCAGACTTTGACACTGAGATGTTTATAACCCAGACTATTTACAGTGAGTTGTCAAACATAATTTGAAGATTAACAAGTAGTCTTGTGATGAAACAAGCAGGAGAAAAAAGAGCAGCAAAACCAGGTGTGAGATGCTTCTGAGCCCAGTCACCTGGAGGATGGTTTGGAAAGGATGACATAACTCTGACAAACCCCTTCAGTTTCCATGTCATAAGGAACTGCAACATCAGACAAACTGAAAACACAACCTGATTTCTGACGCACGTAAGACTAAATCCATTGTTCTGTTCCCACTTGGCCTGCAGGATATCCTGGTCTGCCATGGTTTCTGTTTTTCTTGTAAGTAAATCATGTAAAGAACTTGCCACACAGAAGTCCCTGCTGGGAAATGCTAGATATTGGCAGCAACCACCACAATCTTTAAAGCTTAATGAGTGACTCTTTCTGTATATCCTACACAGAGAGGATATCTTTGAGTAGACCAAATTGAAAATACCCTATCTCATTTTGTTTGAGCTCACAGCACTATTCTCTGGTGCTGTGTGAATGACAAATTCCTGGAGAAACACTCCCAAGGTGAGGAAGTAATACATGTGCCTGTGTTTGAATGTATACACGTTAATATAGAGAGACTGTTAAAGTACCTGTACCAGAAAGAAATATGTGACTTGTCTCTAAGATGTTCTGCTCTGCACAAGAGGCGAGGTGTGGAACACAGTGCCCTTAGGTGAGGTTGTCTTATCTCACATATTTATGTACAATTCAGTTAACTCAAGGCTTACCTGATTTTAAACCTTGTACAAAGCTGTCGGGCCCAATGCTCCAGCTTTGTGCCTGTGCCTTGATGGCGCTGGAATCTGTGTGCCATCTTGAGTCTAAGGGATTTTACTGGGATTTGGTGATAAACTGCATGGGGTTTCTAGTACTTGCTGTTCAAAGGGGTTCACCTATTCTGCATAGAAATATGCACATTTTAACTTCTTTTCCCCATTGCTTGATGCATAGGCAGCCTCGGAAGGCGGTCAGAGCACTTCTGTTTGGTGCCACTCTCAGCCTGCAAAGTCTGGAGTTGGAGCAGGGAGCAGAAGTGAGCCTGCGATCGTGCTCTTGGCAGTACAGCAGACTCACAGCCTGGGTACCAGAGCAGCAGCAGGAAACAAGTGTGTCCAATTTCTGTACAGGATGTGATTTCCATGCTCATCAGATCGTGGAAACTGGAATAAATAGAATTAATGATCCCTTGGGACCATTGCAGACAGTGTGAGTGGAAGTTCTTCGGCAGAGAACTGCACTTTCCCCTTCTAAGTGCCCTGAATGCCCTCACCAATATAAAGAAGGAAAATCCTGCTGTTACCCTACACTTTCTCCAACCATCTTCTACATCAAATGATCACAAATGAATGAAGGATGAGATTGGAAGCAAAGGTGGGAAGAAAAGTTCAGCACTCCCACTGGAGAGAAGATGCTCTGGAAGAATCACTGCTGAACCTGCTGCTGCTCCTGAAGACTGATCAATATTCAGAGTAGTAAAGGGGCCCAGAAATCTGGCAATTACCTAGAGAGGAGCAAGGTGCACAGCAGGATCCTGTAATAGCTTGATATGCCCATATCTTGGAATATCTTGCTGTGCTCCAAGTTACAGCATCCTCAAAGGGGTATATTAGTGCTATAGGGTGACAAACTCCACAAGAGTCCAGCATCATGTTTCCCTGATTCTCCATTTTTAGCCTCCAAACCCAGGGCCATTTGGGGGAGTGGTATGTGCTGAGGTCACCCCCCTTCCTTACTGAGGAGCAGTGATGGAGTTGGGAGGACACAAACCTGGGAGCCCAGCAGCAACGCCAAGTCCTAGAATCAGGCAGGGGGAGGATAGGGAACAGTCCCTCTAGCAGGAGAGACTAAATAGATTAAGGCTCTGTCCTTTCCAGTCTTGCCTTCTTGGGAGCTGGTCAGATCCTTGGAGAGGTAGCTTTGAGTGCTGGAGTGCTCCTGGGACTGTGGATCATGACTTACAGCAAGGTCTGGTTTTCTCTGCTGGTTACAGAGCATTTGTAATTCTGACACCACCTTGCCCCTCTCCTCAAGATCCCACATATGTATCTCATCCTACAAATTCCAGCCCCGATTCTGAAAGGACCCACTACTGAGATGGCAGCTACTTATTAAAGATCCAGTCTTCACAGTAGAAAAGGAACTGGAAAAGAAATGAAAATTTTAATTAATGCTACTGATAGTTTATAGAAGAAAAGCAGTAAGAAACACCTTTGGTGTGAGACTGATATTAAACTATTTTTAAAATTACTTTTCCTCCTTTGAAAGCAAAAAATAATTAACTCTGAAGTGCTGGCAATGTAATACCAGCTCTAAGTGGTGGTGCATATATTTAGTACTTTAGTTGTCCAGTTCTGAGAGATCCCAGGGGACAGAGTTTATAACAAGTATATTATCTCCTCATCAAAGAGGTATTTTTTTCATTTTAGAGGAAAAGCATAGCTCAATAAATGATGTTCACCAAATCCCAAACTAATTGAAGGCGGGAAGGTGCTCCAGAGGCCGTCCAGCCCGAGGCCCTGCTAGAGCAGGCCCAATTAAAGCGGGTTATTTATGGCTTTGTCCAGCAGAGTCATGAATAGCTCCAAGAAGAGAGATTTCCTAGTTTTTCTGAACTCTATTTCAATCTTTGATGACCCTTAAAGGATTAAGGAGCTTTTCCCATACCACATCCGAACTGCTCACATGCCACCTCACACCTGTTGTCTCTGCCACAGTGCATCTCCAAGAAAAATCTGGCTCCATCTTCTCTGTGCTTTCCCATTGCAGACAACATTAAGATCTCCCCACACCTTCTCTTACATCTGAACAAACCAGTTCACCCAGCTTCTCCCCATGTGTCACACGCTGCCCTTCCCTAACCATCTTGGAGACCTGCTGCTGAACACCGTGTCTTTCCTCACTGGGGAACCCCAAAATGGAGAATATACTCCACGTACGTTGTTAGGTTGGGTGAAACAAACTGATTCTGCAATTGGAAGTCCCAAGTTTAGTGTTAGCAATAAGCCCCCAGCCTCAGGATAAGAAGTTTCCATCTCTCTTGCCAGGGATTTTGCAGTGTGGCAGGAATACTTTAAGAAAAAAAGTAGGGTTTTGGCAGAGAATTAAAAATAAAAATAGGTGTAGGTGTCAGATCACCCATGAGTCCAAACTGTCACAGGTCCAAGCTCTGAATATCCTTTGAAACGCACACCACAGCAAAGGAGGCAGCTGGACACACAGTTTGGAGGCATCCTGATGCGAGCACTCCTGCCAGTGTGGGATCACAGCCCACTCCCATTCTGCGGGATGACCAAGGCAGCAGCAGATCATGGGGCAAGAGGAGAAGCGGGTTTGGGACCCTGCAACTGCCCTCAGTGCAGGAGGGGTTGTCAAGGGAAGCTGCTGCGGAAATCACACCACGTAAGAGCTGCAAGACTACAGGTGCACAACCCCTGATGTTCCACACCTCTTGCAGGTAGAAGAGAAAGACATGGGGATGGATGCATCCGGACAGCCCGGAGCCACTGGGGATCCTTTGTCTCCAGGCTGGTCTTTTTCTCAGCACTGATGAGAGTTCAGGAGATCCCTTCTCTGGCACCGAGTGGGTGGGTGACGGGGGGAGTAACGAAGTGAATGCAGGGGGTTTTAAGGAGCATCAGCGGAGTGCGTCACCTTGGAGGCAGAAAGAAGTGCCAAAGGAAAAGTGAGGGGCAGTGGAGTGCTCCCTCCCTGCCACCATGCTGCTGCTGGCAGGCAGTGTGGTTAAGTCTTCGTGTGGCTTGAAACAGCTTGTAAAATATTGTTAAATGGCTTGAAATTTTCAAGGTGATTTGGATCAAAGCACAGACTTTCAGTACTTTTATTATTTATCTTTGTGAGTTGATGGGTTTTTTTGCCCTCTATTAATCAGGCTGTGACTTCCTGTGTATTTCTGTGATAAATCACTCACCTTAATTATTGTGTCATTTAGAAATAAGCAAGGGGCTGGCAGCAAGAGAAGATTTTGCTATATTATGCATGTAGATATACATATTCTATTTTACTCCAATGGACTGTTCCAGGTATGTGAAAGGCCCAGGACACCGAGAGGCAGATGCCAACATAGAGAATGTGTTTTTACAGCAAAACCTGTTGTAATAGCCAAGTTCCCATGTCCTGAAAGTTGAATTATCAGGAGTAATTTCCATCCCATTGCTCATGACATGTGCATGGAGCATGCTTCTCTTCATAGCCATCTCTCATCCTCCAGTATTCACTCGGAGTTATAGCTCTGCCATTTTACAATGTCAGAAATCCTCCTGAGAAGCTATTTGCAATGCATATGAGTGTTTCTTAATTTAACATTTGTTTTCAGGAGCAAACAGGCGATTGCCTCGAAAAAGGAGAATGAATGAACCCCACAAAACTCACATTGGCCTCACATAACTCATCAGAGTTAGAAGACTCCCCGCACGGTGCTGCCAATATTGTTAAAATGTCACCTGTTATTTATGCCACTGCAGCCAAACGTGACATTTATGGCTGTAAATGAGCAGCAGGCTTGATGAACAAGTGGAGAGGCCAAGTCCCCGTGCCTGTCGCTGCCCTTGGGCTGCACTGCCTGCTGCAGCCCAGCCCAGGGACACCCGGCACCTTCCGCATTGCTGCCGCAGTCTCACGTCTCATAAAGTTCGTGGCTAATTGAAAAGTGCTTACTCCTCTTTAACTCCAGCACTTAGTGCTGCCTCTGTGGTTTTTTGGAGGGAGGAGCAGCCAACGACCCTACTGCTAATGAAGAGTTGAAGTTTGAACATAAAGAGGCAATTCATTGTAGGTCATGTATGGAAAATGCCTCTGCCTGCCTGGAGCTGTTGTGTTTCTTCAGTGCGCAGGGCTTTTTTCTGGCACTCCTGAAGCTAAGCTGCCAGCAGGGTATAAACTGAAAGGGATTCAATTACAGCCTGTCTACTCTTCATCAGGGGTGCCCAGGCTTCCTCACCTTGCATGCCAGGTATCAACCCCCCAGACAGCCCTGAGCTGCTCTACACAGAACTGCTGAGGACATCCGTGGGTGCTGTCCTCCGGTGAGAAATGACCCACCTGCGTACCCTGCCTCACCTCCCAGCCCTCCACTGGCACTTCCAGGCTTGGAAGTGGCTGTTGGGTCCCCAGTTCCTCAGGGCTGCCAGACCTGGCAGCCTACCCCAGTAGCTGGGGCTTGGCTGAACAACAGAGTCCCAACAAGGGAACTGGATGCTGCAGGTTTGGAGCCAGCACTATGGAAACAATCTTATACTTGCAGGAAATGATGGCTATATTTTCTCTTAAGATGGGTAAAAACAAGTCCCTCAGAGAGCTGGTTCCCTCTGTGGAAGTGCTGACAAACTCCACTGTGTGCAGACAGACCACTTCTGAGCCTGCAGGAGTCTATTTGGTTCTTTCCAAGGACAGTTTCTAGAGGTCAGCTACAGTCAAATAATTGTTGCGAGGAAAAATTTTAGCATTGAAATAAGAACATTGTGTTTGAAAAAAACAATTAGATTCCTCCCAAACCCACAACCTATTGTTCTATGAGAGGCTATCCGATCTCAAGTCCATGTTAGTAAAGACAAAAAGTGAAAGTGACAAGCAACAATTATTATTGCAAACCTTAATGCATGTAACAAATGAGAATAACAGAAAGTCTGGTGGCTGTGCAAACAAGTCACCAGCTAGGAAAGAGACAGCTGATGGAAGAAGATAAAACACTAATGAAAAAATCCTGGGTTTAAAGATTAAGGGCAAGAAGGCATTATTTAAGTATACTGAGACCTAACAAAATCCTTGCAATCATACAGGAGAACAGGAATCATAAGGACCCCTCGGATCATCAAATCCTCATGCTATCTGTATTGCCATACCAAACAATCCTCTTCACGGAAATAGCGGTATTAAAGTAGTTCTTTTTGTCCCCAAATCCCAAGGGATGAAGGACTGTGTGGAAAGCATTTTAGAGCCTGGTATTTTGGTTGGTTATAACCTCCTTGTGATTTCACACTTAAACTTTTTTGTTGGCATTTCACACCCGTTCTCTCTCTGACAAAAATGCCACTCATCAAATTCAGTAATGTCTCTTCCCTTTGTTAGTCCCTGTAGCTCCCTGTGTTAAAGGTGGCAGAATTGCCAATTGTGATAACACAAAAAGAAGAAATATTCATTGAATATTTATGTTGTGTATTTGGAAAGAAATGGGACGTGCATATTTCACAGGAAGGAAGAAGTATGTTCTATCTCATCAGTAGCAACGGAGGATGCAAGCAGCCATCACAGCAACGCACAGAAGTAGTACCAGAAAATTGGTGACCAAGAATTTTGAAAGAAGTGTCTGAGGAGCTTTCTGAAACACTAAGAGTATTTGTAGAACATATTGAAAATCAGGGGAAGCTACAAAGGGCCAGAGAAGGGACTGTTTGTCGCTGCTGTACCGGGGACGGACAGAAATGAGGCAGGCAGATTTCAGGAAAAGCAGAATTATTTATTAATATACAGACAGGTTTTTATCCTTTAGCTTGCTGGAATGGCATAAGATGATCGGTCCCTTGACCATCCACCTCTCAGGATGATTGGCTAAATCCTACAACACACATTTCAAAACAATTCTACAGCTAAAAGTAACAATATTGCAAAACATCCTATAGGTGCAAGATAGAGGAATTATTTACAAAAACTCTCCAACTGTTTCTCAGCCAGCATCCGTGCGAAAATCTTCACTTTCCCACGGACACTGGCAGAGAGCTGGAAAATCTCTCTACAGCCAGGCTTTTAGCATCCACAACTGTTGGTTGAACAGCATGACCCAGGGTTGTCTCCAGAAATGGAGGCATTATGTATCGGGCACTGCTCGCCTGCATGTGCAGCAGATTTGGTTGCAAGTCTGTCTGGTCCCCCCACAGGCAGACTGGGCACCTGTGCAGCTGGTACTGCATGCCTGGTGTCATGCTGATCATGTGCCAGCCAGCAGCATGCCAGCCCCTTCAAACTGTGAGTCCATACCTGGATTGCCCAAGTCCAATCAATCTGTCACTAGTCCCAAGCAAAATTATTGTTAGCACATATTGGAGGTGAATAAAGCATTAATGAATGGGAGCATACTCAATGCCAGCAAATGCTGAAACCTATTTTCTTAAAAGCAATCAATCAAACCTCTTATAAAAATGAGATTTTTTATTTATCTGATTAAAGTTATCTTTACAGATCGCTGGAAATAAGAGACGTCTATTTGACACATGCATGTGTCCTTCTCATTAAAGAAAAGACAATTAAAAAATCAGTGTGGCCAGCACTGCACTGGTGAAATTAAAGACTGGCTCATAGATGTCCAAGTAATTGTCAAAAAAAAGAGCTCAGTCAGTAGTTTTTGATGACAACTTCAAGTTTGGTCCAGAGAAGATCAAGAACTGACTTTGGTTGTGATCTATAAATACTCACAAGGGCAGCACTTTCTGGCAGTAGATAGATCCGTCACCTAGCTAAGATAGATTTGTAAAATAGTGCAGCTAAGAACAATGATACACAAGTTCCAGGTAGCAAGAAGAAAAGACTTTGAACGAGGAACAGCTGATTATTAGCCCAGCTCATTAGGCAAGTAGTGGATTACACCTGTTTGAAACCTTGGACTGGTATTTGCCCGGATGAACTCTGTGCAGGCAGCCCCGGTGAGTGCTGGTGGCCACCAAGTCTGACTTGGGGCAGCTCCCTGTCCCTTGCCATTTCGGATGGCAGTGTTTCAGAGTGCCTGTCACTGCATCAGGCTTTGTCTCTCTCTTTTCTGGGGTGTGCAGGGCAGCCACTGAACCCAGAGCAGAGATAACAACACCCAACCATGACACCTTTTGCAAGAGCAACCATCTGATTGTTGCCTGCCTGCACTGTTTCCAAACAGCCGCCTGGGCTGTTTTCAGGCAGCTGCTTGCAAACACCACAGACAGACACTTGAATTTCATTATCCCCTGTTGCACAGGAATCACTCAGCTAGATATCTGAGGTCGTATCACATTACTTCTGGCACTGCAGTGTCTGTGAAGTTACCTTGGGGAGGGAGGATGCTGCATAACCACCTCCCTAAGCATCAGATCTCAGTAAAAGACCACTACTGGAGCAACCTGAAAAGCACAAAATGATGGATCAAGGATTAATTAACTAAGACAGACTTGGCTGACCAGCAATGCCCACGGGACTCCCAAATGAGAACAAATGCTTTTCTGGTAGGAAGATCATCTTTGCCTTGGCAGAGATGTCAATACCACGTGGGACCTTGCTGCGCCTCATGGTTGCTGCTCAGTGGATAAACAGATCTCTCCTTTTAAAACAAAAACATGAACAAAGGGCTAACTTGGAGTGGTTGTGGTAATGGCACGTTTTCATTAGCAAGAGGTGAAGGAGCATCAGAGCAGACCTGTGCAGTGAAACAGTTTGGGCTGGGGAGGCTGGTTCAGACCAGCTCTGGTTTGGGCCCATGGACTGAATCACCGTTAGCAGCTGGAGTATGTTAGGAGTGTTTCTGGGGCATGTCTTTGGCTTCCATTTCAAGTGGAAGGAATCTGCTCGTGTGCTTCAAGGCTGCTCCACTCCACAAGCCAAAGCAGGAGATGGGGCACAACCAGGAAAGTCTCATCAAAAGCACTCACATAATCCAAACTAAAATGCTGAGCCTGAGACACCTCCAGCTGCTCACAGTGTAGTGTGCAGGGGAATAATGGAAATGGATTTTGGCACATCTTTTACTTACAGAGAAGATGCTTAACAGGGAAAGGTTTTTTCCCTTCAAGCCATCACAGACAGTCATCTGACTTTGTGAGGGTGCCAGACTCACGTCTGCTGTTAAAGTAATGGCACTTCTGTTCCTAATCACACCATGGCTGATAATGACATGGGAAGGCCAATTTTGCTTATTCTCTTTTTTTCCCTCCCTTAAACAGGTACCTTGAACAAAATGCATATATGTACTACACAGCATCTTCATATCATTGGAAGAAAATATAAATGCTGTGAGTACCTTCTTTCTTGTATAGCTGACCCTCTCTGAAAATGCTGAATCTCAGCATAAAGAAGTGATAGCTAAATGCAGAATCAGTGTTGAGCATATTTTGCAGAATCTGATCCAAAGCCTGAAGAAATCTATGGAACCTTTTTTTATCTATGACAGGGCTCTGAACAGACTCGCAGAGCAGTTTCCCATAATGTGAAGCAGACTGGCTTAGATGTACCATGATTGTAGTTTTCTCTACAATGTCCACGAAACTAAGGCATTTGTAGTGAGAGACAGACAGCATGTAGGAGAGATCTACCTACCTGTCCTAAAGATTTCCATAAAACAAATCAAAACATCTGTCAAAACACACAAGATTGAGTCTACAAAGCTCTAAGCACTCCTTGAGGTGATGCTCTTGCCTCTTGTTGACCTCTCTGGAGAACCAAGAACAGTGTCAAATCCCAAGGTTTAGGGTGGCAGGAAGTATTTTTTTTCAACTTTTTTCCTCTGGATATCACTGGTTTTGTTGTGCTTTCCTCTGTTCTGGTTTTCTGAGCGGTGTGTTGCAGGTAGGGAGGGCAAATGACCGAAAGATGCATGCCTAGACATTTTCAGTTAGCTCATGACATGGCATGAATATGCTGTAATGGCAGGAGTTTGTATTCATCGTCAGAGTTTCATTTCAATTCTTGTTCTTTATCTGCCCGTCTTTTCTACTACTCACAAGATACAAGGAAATGACATTGCCATAGCCAATTATATTTTAGGTAGGGGATGGTTACTGATGATCAAAGGCTGACACACTTCTCTTCACATGTGTGGAAAAACATTTCAGTTTTTCAGAAGCAGCACCGAAAAATCTACATTCCAATTAAGGTGTAAACTGTGTTTGCAAGGTGCAGGGAAGTGGTTACAAGTCCCCTCTGCAGAGATTGCTTGAGAAATGGCAGGAATGGGCATTGTCACAGCAGAAGAGGGAGAAAAAAAAATCACAAATATGAATGGAGTGGGACTGATACATTTCCACCCATCTGTGTGAATTTGTGGCTGTAGGGGTGGCAGTGGTAAAACCCCCATAGATTTTTGCTGCCTGTGAGCAGGGATTGCTGCTAACCACCTGTAGGCACCCCAGGAAGCATGACTATGTCCCTTCGTTGCAGTTAGGTCCCCACATGCTGTGGGGTACAAAGCAATGATCCCTCTTCCCATTAGAAGGTTTTTTCCCTCGCCTAGCATCAGCCAGCACCTTCATGGGCCTTCTTGTCCAATGGTCAGTCACAAGTGCTCATCTGCCTCTCCATCTTTTTCTAATATCAGCTGAAAACATCACTGGTGTTCCTTTCCTACAGTCTCTCAACATCCTTCGTTTGTTACTATTTGTTACACTACTATTTATTATTTAAAGCAGTGCCTGTATTATTTAACTCACAGAGCATTTTTGGGATAACGATTTCCATGAAAGAGGCTGTGCAGCACCACTCTGTTGAACTGTGAAATAGCAACATCCTTCTCTGTTGGAACAAACACCACCCATAGTTATTCTCTGGTGGTTTTGAAGTCCATAAACATACACAAACATGCATAGCATGGATTCATTTGTGTCTGTGTACATGCTTTCATGGGTCTATGGTATCAGAAGAATGTGATAACCTGCCAGATATTCTGTAAAGCCTTTGCTCAGCTGCAGCTTTCTGCACTCTGTGCTGTTTATCCTGCATCTTTGGCTACTCCATCACCACACCAGACTGTTTTCCAAAGAGCTTTTGTCTGTGGTGCTGTGTCTCAGATCCCAGCCATGGCTCTTCTCCCCTTCACACCGAACTGGCCACTTTCTCCTAAGCTACAGGTTTTTGATAGCAAATGAGCCCAAAGGATGAAACAAACTGGCCAACCAGTTCACAAACACTGACTCTCTTCTTCAGCCCCAAAGACATTTGGTTTTCATTATATTATTTTTATGTATGAAAATACCAATATTTCTAGTTTGGGGTAAGACTGAGTCTGTTATTTCCACATGCCTGCTCTTCTTTCTGCTGATCCACCACAAGACACATTCCAGCTGAATTTTCAGTCTCGGGGATCACGGGCTGTTGTGTGGTTTATTTACTTTTTGCTTGTGATTTGTCAGTCTCTCTCTGACTTCTCCCCACACCACTCCTCTTCCCCTCATTCAGCCATAGGTTTGCAGAGCCCCGGGCTATGCCTGCTGTGTGGATCTGTTTTAGTTCCCTGTCAATTATTCCTCCCTGTTTACGGTAACAGCTCATATCACATTTTATTACTGTGGCTCGTGTGCCTTTCACATCATTGCTTTTGAAACACTGAATTTATTCTGAAATGTGTCTGGTTTTCAGTCTAGCTCCTCACTGTTTCCTAATCCCAGGAGGATTTTGTTGTTGGTTTTGCATCTTTTGCAGCTGTGTCTGTGTTCCAGGGTTATTGCTCAGGTTTCTGTGAGAAACACGGAAATGTTTTTCCTTCTCTTCTCTGACCTTCCAAGCCCTTTAGCTACTTCTGCCCCTACCTGCTCTCCCTTCTGAGCCTTAAGTGCTGTGCTCCCTTCCTGGCCATTGTGTCGGACACAAAGATGAAATGACCGGGGCGTGTGAAAGCGCTTGACAACGCTTCAGTATTATCTTCTCCTGCAGGATATCACAGTTAACCCTGGGTCTCCACTTCTCTTTACAACTGCCTTATTTTCATTTTGAGGGAACTCAGCGCTCGCAGCAGCATGGAATTAATATCTCAGCTGCTGCTATGCTCAGGCAGAGAGCCAGCTTCCTCTCCCAGTGCGTTGCCCAAGTGTCTCGCACTTGACCACCTGTATCCCTGCATGAGTAAGGGCAGCTTGGAGCTGTTTATCCCTCTTGCTGTTCCTCCACGTCAGTGTCCCCTTCTGTCATGGCCTGATTCCACCTGTGAAGCTGAATTTTTTAGAGGGCAAGTAGGCTCATTTGAAAGAAGAAGATCTTGCTACCCCCGAAGGAGGGAAGCTCATGTTTCTGATAGGCACTTTTTAAAAAAACCACTATAGCTGATCTGGAGTGGGGAATGGGAGCAATGTACTCTGTTTATAATGTAAACAGGATTTAAAACTTCCCCAGACACTTATACTTTTGCCAGCTCCCAATGATAAAAAGGCACACATCAGGTCTCAAAACACAAGATTGCCTTTAAAATTCATTACATTTAAGAATATAAATTTTGAATGTTTATTCACTCTTCCCACTCTCGGCCTGGAATTGTATTTGATAGAACCTTCCTTCTTTGAGAAAGGAAGCTCTTACCTCAGACATTGGAGCATGGAAAATGGGAAATGCACAGAGAGGTTATAGCTCAGGAACAGCTCAATACTTCAGTGACTTTAGCAAAACTGAATTTTACTATTCCGGGGTTAAGGGTTTTGGGAAAATCAGGGAGAAAAGAAGATAGACCTGGATGGAAGAAGTAGGAGAAACCCAGGGAGAGACTGATGGTGAGAAGAGAAGTTAGCTACTTCTACCTCCAAGACTTGCTGTCCCCCACCAATCCCAAAAACTCAGGCTCTTCTTTCATCAGCACCGTGTAACTTTGCCACAGCTTAGGCAAAGTAGGCTGGAAAAGTATGACTTTTCTACCCCTAGGAACCTATTGTCCTTGGTGACAAGATCTTCCCTACCTCTGGAGCCCCTTCCTTCCTATATCCTGGCAGAAGTCTCTCTGGAAAAGGATTTTACAGGGATCAGGATACAAGCTGCATCCATGAGGTGGGGGAGGCTGCCAGACCCATATTTTTTTTCCTGTGGGTGGCAAAAACAACTTGGAGAAATTTGGGAAGCATTTCACCCAAAGTGTGTATCTGGCTATTGCAAGAAGAGAGAGCATCCAGGAAAGTGAGGGCTCCACTGAGTTATCAGTGTCTTGCAGAGCTGAGGAAGCTGGTTCTGAGCAGCTCTTTAGTACTACACATATGCCAGTGCAGCCATTCAAGACAGGCATCAGAGATTTCAATCACAGCTTGTGGCTCTCAATGAACTTGGAGCAATTCACACCCTTTCTGTACCCCAGTTTGCCTTTTCTAAGAGACAGCAGGAGTGATATTCTTCTATTACAGAGGAGCCATTGAGAACATATTAATTCATGTTAATAAAGCAGTTGGATACCCTTCAGTTACTACAGGAAAGACATGCAGAGTATTTTGGTTTATTGTGGTTGTATGAAGATTGAAACTCTTTCCTATTTTCAACCAAAAAGCATAATACTTTTAGAAAGCCTTTAATAGCAGGAAGGAAGCAACAAGCCAAATCACAAAACAAATCTATGAAGTTACCAGTTCAACATGAAGACACAGAAAACTTAAATATAGGCTATTACTCAATGTAGCACCACTAAGTGCAAGCCGGGTAACCAGCTGAATAATCACAACTGCTGATGATTACTTATGAGCACTCCTGAAAGCAAAGTGTGACCCTAAATGTTATCTGCTGGGAAAGAATATAAGCTAACTGTTCCTTCCAAGAAATGAGATCGCTTCCAGTCTATACGGGTAATGGAGGACAGGGAACTAGAACACAAAGAACACTACATCAATACTTAAAAAATAGGTAAGGAATTAATAATAGTAGTTGTGTGCGAGCAGCTACAGCAAAATAAGGTGATGAATAGCAGACAACTGGAGCTTATAATGCACCTGAGAAGCCAATTTAATTATATTCTTTGACAGGATAACAAGCCTAGTGGACAAAAAATACTCCACAGTAGCTATATCTATAGTTCCCTGAGATGACCTTGTATGTTGATTACTGAAATCTGAATGGTACTTCTCTAACCCCAGCTCTCCCAGTGTGTGCCAAAGGCAGGGAAGTGTGTCCCACCATGCAGTGTTTTGCAGCCAACACACCCTCATTTTAAACTACACAGCTGTTCTACGCATGTCTTCTCAGCTTCCAAATCTATGAAAGCCACTGAATAGAAAGTGGATTACATCACATCCTTTTCATAAGAGAGATCTGAATCCCAAACTTCAAACTACCAGAGGGGCTCAGGACCACAGCTATGCAGATGTTTTGCTGTTAGAGCAGGCAGTAGAGGCGATGCACATAATTTTGGTTTATTTTGCCATCAGATGGTAGTCAGCAGTTTGCTGGAGGTGGAAAAATTGTTGGAGCTGTGAACAAACACCCTCATTCAAATTCATCAGGAAGGCTGTTGCTCAAAGGTGCGTTCTTCCCTCCTCCTTGCCACCCACTCGCTGCCTGATCTCCCATGCTGGGAGGTGGTATTGTTCAAGCACCCTGACTTGTTTCAGCCAGCATGGGAAAAGCTCTTTCCCTGGCTCTCTATCAGGCAACTAGAAAGGGCTCCAGGAGAGAAGGGTGTAAATCTACGACAGACACTCTCTGAAGAGCAGCTCCTTTGGGAACACCAGCCATGGTCAGTATATTGGCATTACTACAGTGAAATATGTTTGTTTCCTGTGTCCTGGGTTTGGACCTACAAATACCATGGGTTTCATGGTTAAAAATAGCATAGCTAGCACAAGGACTTTGTTAGTATCACTGCTAGGAGCTTAAAACATGAGCCAAGTGTGGCATGGATGGCATGGATCAGATCTGCTAACATGCAGGCATCAGGAAATTCATGAACCTCACTGTGGTCTTGCTACTGGAAGAGGACAAAAGCCCATCTTCTCGGGAGAGGTCACACAAGAACACAGTTCGGTCCATTTCTCCTGAGAAGATCTGGAGCAAGTATTTGACTTCCCTATCCCCTACTGGTTTTTGCTGTCAGTTGCATTCTACATGACTTTGTGCTCTGTCAGCCAGGCGGGTGGCACCTGTGCTGTGGTGGAGGAGCTGGAACTAGATGACCTTTAAGATCCCTTCCAACCTAAACCATTCTATGATTTTATGAGTCCTCTCTTATCTTTATGTTGAATGACAAGGAAACAAGAGAACCTATTTCTTTGTGAAACTGCAAACAAGTCTCTGCTACAGGAATGTCAACTGACGATACCTCTGCCTTGTACAAAGCCTGATGAAAAACAGCCAAACACCCAGGATAAGTGTTAGTGGTGGAGAATTAATCAAGGAGGTCTCCTGTCATACCCAAGCTACCCCTCTCAGCTTCAGAGCCTACCCATACCTGCAGAATAGAAAGAGGGAAGCATGTCCATAACTCTGGAAGGTGAGAATACACAAAGTGCAAGCTAGAAGAATGAGCTGAAATCAATTAATTGGAGTTCAACCCCAACAAATAAAGGAAAGGATGAATAAATATGAGTACAGAGAAATGAAGAGATCACAGAAAAGAGTCCTAGGGTTAATGAGAACATAGTCAAGGGGGAATTGCTAGATGAGGATGGCACAAATGCACAAAATGTATTATCAGATGGATATTGGGATTAATAGGTGTCATGACTTTAAACAAGTAATGTAGCTGGAGAGTATTGAAGCATGTTTTGATCAGCACAATTCAAAACATACATAAGCCAAATGGGTAGAAACAACATGAAAGAATGCAAGAATCAGCAAATCTTAGCCTATTTTTTTCTGTTAAAAAACCCCAACACACAGTGTAAAGCTTTCTTAATGCTGATATGGCTAAGTCTCCTAACTCTAGAGCTTAGAAGAATAGGACCCTGGTTCCCTTTGAGGAAAAATGGAATGGGCCATTTCTAATTAACCACATTTTCAGGAATTACAGTTTTGTTTACTCGTGGCTTCACGGGCTGTTTTTCTGCTTTATTCCCAAGCAGAACTCCTAACTAATAACTTGTTATTGCTGTGACTGTTCCCATTTGAAAGTACAGGGAACATACATAGAGGCTTTAGAGAGGGTGAACCACAGCTATGCAGTTACCTTCTGGACTGGGGACAGGGATGCAAAAGCATTAAGAAAAGGAAGAGAGCTCTGTCTACCAGTCTCTAAATCACTGTCAGGAAGCACACATTCTCCAGACTCAGACCAGGCCCTGGATGATCCTCGTACGTCCCAAGGCTGGCCTGGTGATTGTAAGGTGATTTCATAGCAAAGACCAAGTCAGACCATTTGCAAAGGTGCACAGGTGATGTGTGATACCTGACTGAACCAGCACAAGCGATGCCAGATTTTAGAGAGGTGTTGCCAAATTCAGAAAGAGGACAAAGCCAGAAGTGATGAGCCATAGCAGAAGGCACAGATTTAACTGATTTTGAGAAGCAGAGAAAAGCCTGTGTGTCCCTGATAGCTGTAACTGTAAGTGGCAACAACTGTCTGTTCTTCCACTTACATAGCAGCAGCTGCTATACCATGTCATGATACCCACTACAGTTGCAGTTTAGGATGGAGGTGAGCATGGACCACCTTGCAAAGGAACAGAGTGGGATGGAAGAGGAAAGAAAAAAAAAAAAAACAAGGGACAAATAAATAAATTTACAGATAAAACACAACCAGGATATCCTACAGGTAAGGATAGACACATAATGGAAAATTTTTCATCTTTATTTTAAAATTAGCTTGTTACATTTGTCACTGCAGAAAAACTTTCGGAACACAAGCTGAACACAAACCACTGGCTTCTCATTCTGAAACAGATGTGACAGCAACAGCCCAAAGCAAAGTTGACCATGGAAACAAATTACAACTGGGCTTTGCTTGACCTCAGCTCTTGGGAACTTGTTAACGCTTTAATTGATGGTGGTTAGTGGGGAAATAACCAGTTACCACAGCTACACCTACACTGCTAAAGGCCATCCACCTTAAGAGATGCTTACTCTGATGTCCAAGCCAAGTCTTGTAGTGGAGCAGTCCCCCTGGCTGGTGCTAGTTCCCCCTAGAGAATGGCTGCATGCTTGCCCTGGGCATCCTCTCAACTCCCCAGGGTGCTCCCAGGGCCTAGGGACAAAACCCTTTCCTTTTTTCTTCCTTTCCTTCTTTCTCAGTTCAATATGTGTTAAAACAAAAGCCCTGTGCTGCAGCTCCAGCTGTTTTTAAGTGGGTACATGCCATAAAGGTTGGTGGAGGCATTTAATTTTCCAGCTCTGTTTGCCTAGATAGTGACTCACCTCACATGTTTCAGATCAGCCTCTTTTGAGGAGAGGAGGTGTGATACAGGTCCCACAGCCGTGCAGAAGATGAGACTCTGTTATGCTTGCAAGACAGGTCTTAATTACAAAGTGAAAATTGTTATTTCATGTTAAAGTGGTGGGAGAAGATAAATGAAAGCAGGGGAGATATTCAGTAACTGCTGAAAAGGACACACAACACCCAGACACAAGGCAATGTCTCATTAATTACTTGCTTTAGTCCCCTTTGGGCTCAGAACACAGCAGCAATAGAATTACTTTTGTTAGCAGCTGTGGGTTCTGTTTTGACTAAGATACATGTTTTCTATTTATACATTAATGGTTTTTGACATGTTTCTTTTTGGTGTGGGAATTAATTACCTACAATTTACCTAGAGACTGTACTTAATCCACACGTCAATCATTCATGGTTCATAGTGTTTCACAGACAGCAGCAGAAATAAGGACTACTGAGAATGGAGCAATCCTGCCAGCATACATGGAGCCATTCAGGGCTACAGCTGTTAGTTACCAGCCCAAGTAGGTATGTGATATTCAACAAGTGAATTTCACACCAAAAAGAAAGTACAGTGAAGCAGTAGCTGTCACTGGACTGAATTCCAGAGAAAATCTCTCCTCCTAGAGACCAGCTTTGTCATTCTATTTCACTTGTCCAGTATTTTCTATTGCAAGTCTTGAAGAAATCTCAGAGACAAATTATAGGAGTTGGTGAGGGACTAAGTTACAAAGATGTTGTAAAGTAAACTGGTTTCTTTCCCACAGATAAAGCATAGCTACTTCAGGTTGGCAAGAGGCCCCAAGTTGTGATATCACCTCCTGACCCCAGCCAAAATGTATAACCAGGGCTGTCAAGTGCTGCCTCATGAGAGCAGGAAAGCACTCAAGTTTGAACTGAGGTCTGAGTTTCCTGAAATTTGAAGGATACTGTGGTCCAAGGGACTTGTTTCAGAACTGCTCCTTGTTAAATGGAGTTTGTTACTCCCCTGAAAACAGCTTAGCCCTAAGAATCATCTACATCTGTGACTACTTGCCAGGGAGGGAGGGTCAGGAGGGAGCATCAGTAATTGCAGCTGCTCTGGAGCTAGGACTCAGAATGCAGGTCTGCCTGTGTTATCCTCTTGCTCCTTCCCTCCTCATTCCCAAAAATAATGGAGCACGAGACAGAGTAATGTGGTCACCTCTCCATCGTGCTTTGTCAGCGCTACCCATGATCTTGGCAGTTTATATTTATCCAGGAAGAGAGGAGGCGAAACCAAAAAACAGAAGGAAAGATGGAGGAGTGGATGAGAAACTAACAATTTCTAAGACTGTGAAACCCGGCAGGCTTTGGTTTTATGGCATCATGGTGGATGGCTGCACAATGAAGAGCAGGCTTCTGTTGATAGCAATACTATCAGCAATTTCCCATCCAGCTGGGAAAGGTTTTTTTGTTAATACACATCATGATTTTAATAGCATGTGTGTAGGTGGTGAGGAATTGTATTTTTTTTAAACTTTATAATCAAGGTGAGAGGAGGCAAGCACAGTATATGAGAGAGAAACATGCAGTGTCAAAATACTCTTATCTATTATCCCCCAGGTCACACCAGCAGATCTGTCCCACCTCCCACCTACTGACTGGTCTGAAAGTTGAGAAATGTACCCTGCTCTGAGCACTTGGCTTTTTTGTTTTATTTATTGTAAATAATGAGCTAAAGGTGGTGACAAAATACCACTGAGTATATCTGTTAATCTCAGAGGTTAAAAATGATTGCTCACACTTTGTATCAAAAAAAAATGTCTACATGCAGACCTTTTCTTATGGAAAGGAATCTGAACAGTGTTTGTTTAGTACATGATGAAGAGGAATGTGCAAAAAACCAAAACTCAGCAAGACAAGGCAATTAGTAGTTTTACTGTTAATACATACAAATGCACTAGAAAACTTGAGCTTTGCACTCTGGTGACTCAGGTTTAAAGCACAGCTTGCTTCATCTTCACAAGGACATTTTCTCTCTACCCTAGTGACAGAGACACCAGCTCCAGTGATGCTTTTTTTTGTCACTTGCCCAGTGGCTGCTGAAAGGGGGTACCTTCCCTGCCCCAGCCACATGCTCCAGCGACTCCCCTGCATTAGCTTTAAGCTCTAGAGGTTCTGCAACAGCAGGGTGAGCTGAGTGAACAAGCTGATCTGGCAGAAAACTGACACAGCCAAAACGCAAATAGTTTCAGCATGCTGATCTGACTTACACATGTGACCTCTCAAGTTTTGACACAAAGGATGGAGAACAAGGCAAGGGAGAAATGGCTGGTGTAAGGGCAGAGGAAGTCAGGCCAAGACTGACCTGTCATCAGCAACACAGAGCCCAGCTGAGTGGTCACCCATGACAACTTTGAGAGACTCAGCACAGCAGTCTTGTTGTTTGGGGTTCTTTGCCTCTTTATAAAGAAAAGGGAAGATTGGTTGAAAACCTGTGTGGTTGGCCTGGTGCCACTCCCATAAATAATATAAAACCAGCCCTGTAGTAAGCTTGCTGGCCCACAGAGATGGGCACAGAGGTGCTAAGGACTCCTCTGCACTCACCATTGGGAAGGACAGAGAGCCTTATCCTGCTGACCATCCACTGTACATCTCCAAATAGAGTACAGCATGTGCTGTCTCCAAGGATGGCACAGCATCCTGGTTTCTGGGCTTCTCATCAGCCACATTTGGTTAGGATGACATAAACTTTCCAACCCCTTCAAAGTGGCTTTTATGTTTGAAACGTTTTGTGGTGGTTCCATATCCTTGGCCCTAAAACTCTGTTTCCCTCTGCACATTCCCTGAGGGTGATTTCGTCCACACAGATTCAACAGCATCACAACCCTGACAAACAGTACTGACTGGTGTCACTCTCCTGTCCAAAATAACATCTCAGCTTTCCTCTGACATAATATTAGGGCTAAATAGCTGTCAACTTCAATTCAGGATGAACAAAACAGAAAGCCGATTTTGATTTTTCCCATTCTCCCCCACCTTATGTTTTTTTCCCCTCTTTCTCGACTAGTCCCTTTTCTCTTCCCAAAACCACTGAAAACCTATGGCCTTCTCCTAAGTATCAGTATCTAATCTGAATCAGCTTTTCTCCAAGTCTTTCACCCCATTTTTTAAGCCTTGCTGCCTCCCATTACATATTCTAAAATCCACCCTGTCCTGTTCATTGACTCAACGACATCTGTCAAATGCAATCAGTTTGTCAGCTCCTGTTTCTACTATGCCAGTGAGAACTGAGATTTTACTACATTATTACCACACTAGTAGTATCTTTCTACTTACAAGCCAGAGCAGGTTGTGTGGCAAAAGAAGAAAACATGGCCCAAACAAGACATTTCCAAAAACATTTCTGATGCAGCCAGAAAAAAAAGCACAAGAGCTTCTTGCTTCATGAATTCTGTATCTATGGGTTTATGCCAGGTATGTTTTTATACTTGAAATTGTCAAAACTTACTTCAAATTAATGCAATATCTTTATCTCAGCATGATAGCAAGGGGTTGAAAATACGGTGTTTTGTATTCAGAGATGATTTTAATATAGTACCAGAAACATTGTTTTAGAGGGCCTTACCTACCGCTAGGTATTTTATATGCAATTGTTTCTAGAAATTGGAAAAACTTCAAAATCAAGTTGAGGTTAGCTTAATTTTGCTATCTTTCCCGA
Organism: Rhagologus leucostigma; assembly: GCA_013397725.1. Lineage (NCBI taxonomy): Eukaryota > Metazoa > Chordata > Aves > Passeriformes > Rhagologus > Rhagologus leucostigma. The sequence continues at coordinate 350,081 of VZTD01005475.1, read as the reverse complement.
GGTAAAAGAGCATCTAAATAAAATATAATGACCCCTTTCTTCCAGGAATGATTTTGTGAGGTAGGATTCTCCCAGAGCTCAATGAAGAGCCTTTGGGGATTTCCTTGCTGGATGAGTCTAGTGTGGAGGCTGTGTGAGCAAATGCCTTAGAGGAAGTGAGAAGAGAATAGCTGCTTAAGAAGATTAATGACTGGATTCCTTAAAGCTACTTATGGGAAAGGTGATCTCTTACGTGTGAGCCAAAGACAATTAATTAAAATGGGTCAATTAGACTGTCAAATACAACATGTATCCAGAGTTCAAGCTTTTATGTATTCACACCAGAACCAAAATCAAGGGAGAGGGAAGACCTTCTCGAATCATACAGGGCAGAAGATGAATATAAGTTTGTGAAGATGTAGAATACTTCCCTCAGCTTCTAGAAGCTCCACACTTGTGAGCAGGTAAATGCCGATGTGTTAAGTCCTGTCGTTGGTGTACAGCACAGTATTTGCCTGCATCTCCAGCATCCTCCAGTGTAACAGAGCCAGAACAAACAACAGAGACAGAAATATGCGCAGTTTAACACTTGTGGTGTTTTGACCCTGGCTGGATGCCAGTGCCCACGAAAGCTGCTCTATCACTCCTCTGAACCGGAGAGAGCAGGGGAGAGCAAATATCATGAAAGCTCATGAGTTAAGGATGGGGAGACATCACTCACTGATTACTGTAATGGGCAAAACAGACTTGATTTGGAGAAATTAATTGAATTTATTACCAATCAAGTCAGAGCAGGATAATGAGAAGTAAAACAAATCTTAAAACCACCTTCTCTCCACCCCTTCCTCCTTTGCAGGTGTAACTTTATTCCCGAATCTCTACCTCCTCCCCTCTAGCAGCGCAGAGAAAAGGGAATGGGGGTTACGATCATGTGTTGTTTTTGCTGCTGCTTTCTCCTTAGGGAGAGGAGTCCTTCCCCTTCTCCAGTGATGGGTCCCTCCCACGGGAGAAAGTTCTCCATTAATTTCTCCAGCGTGACTCCTTCCCATGGGCTACAGTTCTTCACAAACTGCTCCAGTGTGAGTCCCGTGCAGGGTGTCAAGTCCTACGAGCAAACCTGCTCCAGTGTGGGCTGCTCCCTCCACAGGGCCGCAGGTCCTGCCAGGAGCCTGCTTCATTGCAGGCTTCCCATGGGGTCACAGCCTCATTCCAGCATCCACCTGCTTCAGTGTGAGGTCTGCCATGGGCTACAGGTGGATCTCTGCTCCCCCGTGGACCTCCATGGGCTGCAGGGGGACAGCCTGTCTCACCAAGGTCTTCACCATGGGGCTGCAGGGGAATCTCTGCCCTGGCACCTGGAGCACCTCCTGCCCTTCCTTCTGCACTGACCTTGGTGTCTACAGAGTTGTTCCTCTCCCATATTCTCACTCCTCTCGTCTCTGGCTGCAATTACTTCTGCCCAATAATTTTTTTCCCTTCTTAAATAAGTTATCAGAGAGGACTGCTGGGCTCAGCCTTGGTCAGTGGCAAGTCCATCTTGAAGCCAGCTGGCTTTGGCTCTGTCAGACACTGGGGAAGTTTCTGGCAGCTTCTCAGAGAAGCCTCTCCTGTAGTCTCCACCCTGTTACCAAAATCATGCCACACAAACTCCAATGCAACACTGAAACAAAACCATTTCTTCCTACGTGGAGAACTCAAATCCCAACCATGTGAGCAAAGAGGATGTGAGGAACTAAAGTATTTTTTAGTTCTTTCGTAAGGAACTTAAGCCTTTTTTTTTCTTCTAAATAAACACAGTGGCATCAGTAGCATCAAAATAGAAAAACCTTAAAACATTGAGGATGCAGAACAGATTAGATTTTAGCATAAATCTCTGGAAAGACAAACCCACCTTGACAGAATGAGTTTTGGTGAGCCTAAACTAAATGCAGTCATCAAAATACTAAGTCAGTCAGTTATGTGCTATATTTTAAAGAATAGTCTGACGAGAACTAGAAACATTCTTTGTTCCATCAGTCACTCGAAATACATTTCCTTCCAAATGTGTCTAGAATCTGTCCAAGCATCAGTGTATGTAAATTCAGAGATGAAAGCAATAATTCATACTGGTAGGAAAGCATAAGGCATTTCTAGTGTGAATGCCAATCATCCTCCATAGGTTATGTTGCTGAATGATGAATAGGATGTGAACGTGCACCTGATCAAAACCGAGCATTTTGGAAGGCACACAATCCATAAAATGTCTGGGGATCTCAATATTCAAAATGAGTGAGAACTTCGGTTTTACAGCTTGTCTGTGAGCACATGGTAGATGCAAAGCAAGGGCTGGGATGTTGTGTTCGTGTTAACCAAGAATGGAAAGCTTAGAAATGCCTCCTCCTGGTTTTTCAAAAAATGCTGGGCTTCTAATGAAACAGAGTCTGTGCTGTCTGGGGGACAAGAGCCTTTGATGAATCACCCAAACTCCTACAGCCCAGGCACCACTAAGCAAACTTAAACATGAAATAAATTACTGTTTGTATCTGTTATACCTATTCACCTTCAAACCTGCCAACAGGTGAAACAAATTACTAAAATATGTGACAAATGAGTTAAAGGTACAATACTTTGTTTTGGCTGCATGTTATTTAATAACTGCCAGATTCCTGGTGTTATCCTTTAGACCAGGATTTATAGTCTTATTTATGTTACAGCTATGAGAAAATAATTCTCAAAAATACAGAAAACTGAATTCTATTAGGAAGAAACTATCAAAATGTTCCATATGATTTATCATTTTGAACACTTTCCTAACACTGGAGCCAAAGATTAAAAGTGATTTTCCTTGTGGATAGAGATGAGCATGATGTGACGTACATGAGTGGGCTATGCAATTATTTGCTAGTCACTTCGTAGAACAATAGAGAGAATGATTTTTCAGTTCTTTTCCTGGATTTGGGTAATAAAGCATGGTTTGATGACACAGGTGGGATAAGCAAGCATATCAATCTGGTGTATCCACCTAGGAGGTGGTGGGTCTTCCTGAGAGAGACTTGAATTTGCAATGGGGGACCACGGTCTCTACCATATATTTCAGAAAACTCCTCCTGCAGCTTCTCGGGAAACTGCTTCCATTCAATGGTCATCACACAAAACTTGATATTTAAGACAGTTGTGCCTAATTGTCCACTGACAAAAGCATCAAATCTCTCTAAAGGACAGAAGTGGAAGTCAGTGACAGCTATTTTGGACTGGTTTGAGTCAATGGGAAGACTGAACGAGTATGTCAGCTTTAGAGGATGATTCCAGTAGAAATAAAATGCAAGCAACATTTGGGAAAAAAAAAATTCTGATCTTTTCAAAGCAGACATTTCCTATTTTAATTTACATTTGGATATTTATTTCAATATATTTCAAGATATTAACATTATTTTGAGCTTCTGAACTGGAAAACAAACGATTTGTTACTCTAGATACTTATTATACACTGAAGAATTAAGCTCAGATCTGTCCTGAGGTGGATTCTCATTTCCTCCAGGCTTGAAGAAATGGACATTAATAGGATTGCACACACAGAAATTGCTGAGGGACAGACTTTGTGTTCAGCATTGTGCTGCAGATCAGCACTGCACTAATGTCTTAGCTGGAAAAGCACTCTGCAAATACCCACTACCTGAAGGATGCAGATGGGACAGCAAGGATGCCAAGCCCCTGAGACAACTCAATCCAATCCAATACAGGCACTACATACCAAATTCCTATTTTTTATATCACACTGGCGTAAAGAAAATCCCTGACTGCAAGACAGAACAAGGGCTGAGGAATAATAGAGCTGTCATTTCTGGCATGAAGAAACATTTTTTAAATTTTAGGACTGATCGGATTTTCATTGCTAACATTTCTGCCAGACTTCCTTTCAACAAAGTATCAAGACTAGGATGGAATATTTCATAGAATACTTGCAGAGGAGACAGAATGGTCGGATCTGCCTTCACTTTGCTCTTAAATTAAGATTAAAGGGAGGGGAAAGGAAGGCATAAGAGCCATTTCAGTTATCAAATTCACCCATGGAATAGCTCAACATGACATTAATTCTTAGACGGCTGATTAGGTGGTTTGCTGTCCTGTGCTGAAGGACCTGGCTGTGGTCAGGATGTGGTTCAGGTTTTGGGGATGGTTTGAGAGGCAAGGGTGATTCTACAGAGTAGCAGCAACGTTTTTTTTCATAATCTTCATAAGAGGGTTGGAAGTCAGACTGCAGGTAGCATTTGTTCCCTGGAGTCTTCTGGTTAGGCTGTTTATCATGAAGAATTGTTTAGCTGAGAAGAGACAAGGGCATTGGTCTTGCAGGTCAACAGCAATTTGCAGAATACATCAATGTTAAAAATGAAAGATGCAGACAAAACCGAGTGCTATTAATGACAAGAGGATTGAAATACTGGAATGTGGGCTCCATTTGACCTTTGCTCTTCTTCTCTCTCTCTGCTTGAATCTTTCCAACTATTTTTTTATGCAAATATCTACAATATTAAGGGCCATCCATACGAAATGCAGTCACGTGCTCTTGGACCAATACTTTTCTATGAAGATTTTTCACACATAGGCCAGAAATGTGCTATCTGATGTTTTGTGAACTGACACATTATATTTTTGAATCCTATGATTCATCACACTAGGTTGAGTGAATGGACATTTTTACCATATAATTTAAACTGAAGGATATTGAAGGGCAGCTGAAATTTTCCCCAACTAATAGGAAGTCTCTTTTCTGTATTGGAAGAAAGCTGCCCAAAAATGCAAACTGTGCTGATGGCTTTTCTGTAGAGCAAGTGCAGACTCATTAAATGTACTTTTTTTCTTTCAAACTCCTTATGCTTTCACATGAATTCAAAGATTGTATTTCAAACTTGCAAGACTGTGTAGGTTTGAAAGCAACCAAGACAAGTAGCCCCGTCCTAACTGAGACCTTTGTTAGGGGAGAATCTAGTAAAGTGAGCTAACAATTTGCAATACATTGGCTGTCACTTCAAATGTCAGTGATAATTTGCAAAACACTCGGAGCAATAATGGAAAAAGGCATAAAACGTCAAATTTGTAGCAAAGCTGACAACAAAAAGAATATTCACTGTGAATTACAGTCTTCCTGATTTGCTAAAGCTCTTACTGATTCTGCTTTAATAAAGGATATTCTCCTCTCAAGTGATTTAAATACAGTAGATTATCTAACATGCTTAACTGATGCTTGAAGTTCCCTATCTGAAAGCTTATCCTTGATGACTTGGAAATCTGTGACCTCTTGCTAACATGTTTGGGAGGGTGACTGGCCAGTTTGGTGATCTGACAATTACCTGGATAGGTACACATTTGGTCAAGGACCCAAACATTCTCTTGTATTGAAAAGCTAGTGGCTATCCCATTTTCACAGATGTCTTTTTTTTTGGAAAGCTGTTCTGAGAACTATTAACAACTGACTTTGAAAAGGCATCAGCTCCTGCTGTTTTGCAGCTCCTAGAGAAGATGAAAATGCTTAGAATGGAAAATATCCACAAAAAAAAAATCAGAAATGTATATATTGATCAAAAGTCAGACATATGCTTGGTGGAAATTAAAATTCAGAGTAAGAAAATAAAAACTCTGCTTTCTGAAAACCTGTGCCAGTTACTAAAAATATTTTAATGAACCATTACACCCTCAGATACATCAGATGTGCACAAGCTGGATTGCAAGCCCGGGTCATTAGAAGTTCAAATAGCCTGGCACACAGCAGGACCTGGGAAAGCCAGACAGTTTTATCTAATCCTTGCGGAAGGGGTAAGAGAGGAAAGAGGTAGCTAAACTATGTGACAGACAGGATCTATAAAATGAAGTGTTAGGAAAAGGGATTAAGAGGAAGAACTAGAAAACTGTGCATGGAATACAATGCAAGTTGGATGCAGAGAGAATACCAAAACGTCAGTCTGAGAACTACAATAAAGGTGGATAAGAAACCTCTGGCAACGTGGTACATGGCATATATTAACTACCCTAGTATTGACCAAGCCTCTTAGACCAGTTGTGTCTCTCGGGCAAGGCCCCACACTGTCTTGGCAAGAACCCAAGTTATCTCAGTTTGACATCCCAGAGATTTGCAGACTTGCTATAGTAAAAAAAGCAAGTTACTGCTGTGCAGATAGTAATCACTGAGGCTTTAGCTCCTCTGTGGCTTCTGTAACACCTGGGACCCCACAGCCTGTTAAAAAGTGACGATAAACAAAAACTGACTCTCAGTCCAGAGCTACAAAGGAGCCTGCTCTTGCCTAAAGCCGCTTCAGTCCTGCTTGCTTTCTTGGTAGTGCTCGTCTAGCCTCTCTCGTCTGTGTTGCTTGCTTGCTTTCCCAGTAGTAGTGCTCACCTGCTTTCTCAGTAGTAGTCATCGTCCAGAGTCCTCGCCTCTCTCTTAGGAGTTACCTGCCAGAGGGTCAGCTGGTCTCTGGTCTTTAGTAGAAACATCTGGTTCTGCACAGCTGTAACTCACCAAAGTCGAGGCTGCCCGCAGCCCACACCTGTTCTCCCACAGAAAAGGAGCCTTGCTTCAGAGCAACCAAATACAGGTTGAATCCCAGAGCCTTGGGAGAACCCTCTGCAAAACCCACGTTGCTCTGTTGCAACAGGGCGGTCTCTTTGCCCTTGACTGCTGTTCAGGTGGCTTGTGACGGCTCTTCACGGAGATATGCAGCCCTTCCTGAGCAGGGTATGTGTTTGGAACACAACTCAATAGGCCACCATCACGATGAATGTATAGTGTATACCTGAGCCAAACCAGATTTAACAAAAGTGGGACTACCCTCCTCTTTCTGTCCAGGTCTATGGCTCTGCCTTTCTTCACACTGGCTCTAGGGCTTGTCTGACCCTGTGCAGAGCTAATCCAGTTCATTAACCCAAAATAAAACTATTGACTTTCCTAGCAAATTAATGCATTGCTGAAGGGACAAAAAACCCCCAAGGCCTCAAATGGATGCAGGACCTTCCTTTTCAACAGCAACAAGAACGGATCACCTCAAGCTGAGGTGATTTACCCATGGGGGACTACCCATGGGCTAATTTACACCTGTACTTTGCCTACTGCACAAAATGGAGTTCTTATTACAAAATTACATTCTCAGTTTTGTACAGACACATTCCACAGCTTCTTCATTAAGAAACCCAGTCTCAGAGCATGCATAAAAGATCTCATTTTTATGGTAAATATTTCCATCCTGTACCTGTGAAGAGAAAGAAAAATGATAATGTATTAATATTACATGAGGATGATGAATTATCTTTCTATCCATTGACACCTCTGTAGGATGAGAATGGCACTGCTGTTTTTCAATCAGCAGTCTCTATGGCACCTGAGTATCCAAAGATCCTTAAAGAGTAGGAGATTCTTAAAGAGTAGGAGACTTTCAGCCTTCTTATGTTAATTTTTAACAGCTCTCTTTACAGCTAATATTCAAAGAGCCTAAGGAAAGCTCATGTTATTCCAAGAATCAAGCAGAATGACCAAGGTAATAACAGACCTGGTGTCCCTGGTAATCCTAGACAAAACAGTGATGTTATGTGAATTAAAGCAGTCATGCTATGTGTGATTCAATCAATAAGGAGTTAAAGGTAGGAATGTAATGAAAGCAAGTCCACATGGCTTTATGGAAACAAGACTTGACAAGCAGGCCTGACTTTAGTTTTTGATGAGATTACAGGTTTGTTTGATCAAGGTAACCACATGGATGTGATAGACTTGGACCTTCCTAATGAATCTGATTTAGTACTGCTTGACATTTTGATTAAAACATTAGCATTATATAGCCTTAATAAAACACATTAAATAGATTAAGATCTGGCTAATTGATAGAGTTCAGCAAGCTGTTCTAACCAGATATTCAGCACCGACTGGGGATATTTTTAGTGGAGCTCTGCAGGCAGGAACACTATGCTTGCTGCCATTCGATGTTCTGGAATTACACAGAAACATGGGTAATACTGGCAAATGTCCCACAGCGTAATGAGGAATGGGTAGCTGTGGAAAGTCACAGTTTTGCCTGCACTGGCATAAATGTGTTTCTGGTATTTGATTACATCCTTTTCCTTCATCTCTCTACAGGCACAGAAGTTCTTTGGCAGGGTGTAGTTGCAAGGCTGTGGTCTAGTCAGCTGCTGGTGGGCATACAGTGATTTCTTTCAAGGGTCATTGCTTTAACTACTAATACATGGATTATCGAAAGGACTCATATGAATCACTTAAAAAGTGCCAACTGTGAAACCATCACTTATTGCACACTTCTGCACGTATTTTTTTTAAACTACCAAAAATATAACCTGAAATTAAAATATGTTTGCAGCTTTGAAAACTCAGGAAATTCTAGTCCATGTGCTGAAGCAGGATTGGCTATAAAAAAAAAATAAGGAAGTCAGAGAACTGACCAGAACATTAATGATCAGTCATACACAAAACACATACAATGTCTAATCACTTTCTGGTCAGCTGATCTAAGCACATCTTTCTTGATTCTTCATTTTCTTGGTCCGGTCTTGAATCAGACTGAGAGAACACTGAATTAATATTACTCTCCTTTGCCAGGTTTGATTCTGACCAATCTTTTTATATTACTGCACATAATCACAAGCTTACTTAAGCAAAAATCAAAATGAAAGTTCATAGGAATCTTGATGGTGTGGAATGTTAAAGAACCACTTTCTCAGCAAAATCTTTGTAGCAAACTGTTATCCTTTTAACGTTTGCTTTCCGTTTGACCTTGCAGAACAAGATGACTACTAAATGTAAAAGATACTGTTCAGAAAAAAACACTGAAGAATATACCCTCTCATTACTATCTAAATACTGTTATACAACAAAACTTCTCAGCAGTCTGGTCAGTGAATGGGGCTCCTTTCTGTGCCTGCCATAACTATTCCTGAGTTTGCCTGTCCTACACTGCCCTGTCACCCTCTGCACCATCCCAGAACTCTCATTTCCATCATTCTCTCTCTGCTTCTGGATTTGTGTCCAGCTTAAGAGAAAAACTTCAAAAGGGGACATACGTGCCTTACATGCACCAGTAGTGAGCCAAAGTTTTTTTTCTCAGTTGGTGTTTTTAAACAGAGCCGATCATGTTTTATTGGTCAGTTTGGTTTTGGTTTGGTTTTTTCCCCCACAAGTCAGTTTTCCTAACAGCACACTGGCAGTGTGAGGATCTTTGCTTGCCCTTTTGGATACCCTGAGGTAGTATCTAATCATCAATACCCAGCTCTCCATAGTGATTCTCTGGAAGAGAAATGTTGTTGGTATTCAAAAAATGTCTGCACCTTATTCCACCTCCAAAGTTATCATTCATTCTTCTAATTTTCATCCTTCTTTTCCTTGACTTTAAACAAACTGTCTTATCTCTGTCCTTCCTAGAACTGTAAAACTATTATGTTATCAGATTTTCTTCCTCTAGTACCCCGACTACCAGACAGACTTTTTGCAAGTCTGTCTGCGACATTTTCTTCATCCTAATTATTTCATTTTTAACCTTATCTTTCCCTATTTACAATCCATGTTGTTATCTTTCTTTTGGGTTTTGTTAGCCTTTTTTTTTTTTTACTTGCATTGCCTCTGGTGAATGTAGTATCAGTAGGACATGAAATTCTTCAAATAGCTTCAACTGGGTTTTGACTTTTCCTTATTCTCCAAAACTCTCTACTTATATCTTTACAGATTTGCTTACTCAGTTCCATGCCCTTTTTCATTTCTGTCTCCTTGCCATAGTCCTCATATATTTTGTTTCCCATACAAACTTATGTTCCCTTTTTTCCTGGCTATGGAAACCTATCAACCTTTCCAGTTTCATCAGCAATGTATCCTTTATTTTTCATGAGGGCATTAAGTGAAGCTACAGTTAATCTTTGAACTCTACTGCAATCTTTTCATCATTCAGATGGGGCGTACCTGTGAACACAAAGGGATGAGCTAAAGTGAAAAAAAAATAAAGTATGGGTCTCAGTGTAAGAAGCTGAAATAAACAGTCTTATCTGCTTCAAAGAACTGTAAGAACAAATTATGTATTACCGTGGGTATCAGAACTATACTAAGCATCCCTGAAACATCTGAAAAATGAGGTGACCAGTGTGCACTCTTTGGTCACCTCAAGTGTGAGGAATGTGCAACACTTTGGTTATGTATTAATTCCTGTACAGGAGAAGAGAAGTGTTATGTGTTTATTCCCATACAGAACAAATTCCTTTCACTATTTTATTCAGTTCTCGGCTTCCAACCACGTTGACAGCACTGTGCCATGAGTCACTTTTAATCGCTGTGAATCGAATCGAACGAAATCATTCGTTCCCGACCTGAATAACCCTTTTAGAGAGGCTTGTGTGTAGTGTAACACCTCCTGTGCCGGATCGCGCTTCGGAGGCCAGAGAGCTGTCCCATGCAACTTGCACGACTTCGGAGAGAGCCTCGGGAAGGGCAGCCCTGGGTCCTTTGTACTCCTCCTGGGAAGGGAAAAGGGATTTGCCCCCGGGGAGGCAATGTCAGTGCGCCGACCCGCACAGACCCCTCTGTGCCACGGCCAAAAATGGGAGCTCCTCACTCAGCACACCCCCCTGCCACTGCCAAGACCGTCATCTCCAGAGACATTTTTACACAACCACAGAATATCCTGGGTTGGAAGCGACCCACAATGACCATCCAGTCCCTCTCCTGCCCTGGACAGGACCATCCCCAAGAGTCATACCACATGCCCGAGAGCATTGTCCAAACACTTCTTGAACTCTGTCAGGCTTGGTGCTGTGACTGCTTCCCTGGGGAGCCTGTTCCAGTGCCCAACCACCCTCTGGGTGAAAGAACCTTTTCCTAATATCCAACCCAAATCTCCCCTGACACAACTTCATGCCGAATTTTGGGCCTCTTCGACCTCCTGCACGCAGTTGAGGCTGTGAAACCAACTTTCAGTCTTCCCGATGGCCATAAACCCCACTCGCCACCAGCCCCGCTGCCCCGGAGCGCTGCTCCCTCTCAGCAGCTCCGCTGCCGCTGCCTCTCTCGCCGCAGTGGGGCGGGGGCTCCCCTGGCCCCGCCCACCCCGCCTGACGGGGGGAGGGGCGTCGCGAATTTGAGCTCCCATTGGTGGCAGCTCGTGCCCATCCTCGAAGCGCCCCAATCAGAGGCCTCAAATTGCGGCGGCCATCGGACATCGCTTGTCCCCTACCTGGAGCCCAGAGCCCGCCGAGACGCTGAGCGTAGTCCCCGCCCCCTCTCCCCTCTCTGCCAGTCACGTCCACCTGGCTTGACGGCAATAACCAATAGGAACCCGCGGGTGCCTGTCAATCACTAACGTTTCCCCGCCTTCCCCGCTCCCCGCCCACCAGCGATGGCTGGTGCGGCAGGCGGGGCCTGGCGGACGGGGGAGGGAGGCAGGGAGAGGGAGGAGGAGGAGGAAGGGGGAGGAGGAGGAGCTGCGGCTGACGCCGGTGGAGGTTTCAGTACCTCGGAGAACGGCTGCGAGCTCGCCGGGCGGGCGGGAGCCGTCGCCACCGCCGCCCTCCGCTCCCCGCTCACCTGCCCCGCTCTGCTCCTCACCCGCCCCTCCCCGCCCCGGTTCCCCCCCGGCGCCGAAGGGAGCCCGGTCCCGCCAGAGCGGCCCCGGGGGGAGAGCACGGCAGCGGCACAGGCTCGGTGATCGGGACGGGCGGGGGGTCCGTCAGCGCAGGGACAGGACGGGTGGTCGGCCCGGGACGGCCGGACTGGCTTAGGGGGTCGCTCGTCGCCGTCGCTCCTCACGGAGCGCCGGCCGGGGCGGCGAGGAAAGCGAGGGGGCTCGCACCCGGCATCTCGCACCCCGCCGTGGAGCCCGAGGGGAGAGAGAGAGGAGCACCGAGTGCGGCAGCGGCTGCCGGCATTTGCTGGGGTGGGCAGGGAACCAGAAACAGGAGTCGCGCCAGCGGCTGGGAACGGGGAATCCGCTCCTCGGAAACCTCGGCAGAGATAACCCTGGCTCAAAGGGGTTTTGAGGGGAAGGGGAAATTCAATGTAGACGAATTTTGGTAGTTTTGCTGAAATAATCGAGTGCCGAAGGCAGATCTTAGGCAGATAAGGTAGAGGGATGGATCCCACTGTTTTGGATGCCGGCTTGAATTTTTTATTTACTTTTCTGTTTTGACCACTGCTAAATGTGGATTTTGTGAGTGAACCCGATGGCGGTTGTTCCATTGTTCCTTGTTTAAACGTAAATCTTAGTCCTGCTGCTTGTGGATTTTTTATTTATTTATTTATTTATTTTTGGAAAGGACCTTTCCAGGTAGCTTTTGCGTCTGGCAAAATGAAGCCTTTGTATTTTTCAATCAATTATACCTAATACTGACATTCTGTTTGGTACAAGAGACTTAAAGTGCTGCCTCACTCAGAGGACCATTAAAGACTTTCTCGGTCGCTACATGTAGCTGAATGTGTTACGACACATCCTTTCTCCCCTCCCAAATCTTCCGAAAGATTTTTCCAAAATGAAGAAATTTAATTTTCGCAAAGTTTTGGATGGTTTAACTGCCTCATCCCCTGTTGGAAGCAGTGGCGGTGGCAGTGGAAGTGGGGCTGGTGGTGGCTCCGTGCACCCAGGAGGGACTGCGGGAGCTGCAGGGACACCCAGAGAGGAGATCCAGGAGACGCTCACTTCAGATTATTTTCAGATCTGTAAGGTAAAGGCTGTATTTTTATTTTCTATGAAAATAATAAAAGCTACCTTGGATTTGGGGGTGTGGGGGGGCTAGTAATATGATACCATAAGCGTTTTAGTTGACAACTGCAGTGGTTGTATAAGGACTTTGGAATGAAAAGACAGAGATCCAGTGGATGCTTTTTTCTTCCTGCTGCAGAGTTGGGGTGGTCAGTAAATTCGTATAAATCTTGATTTCAGCACTCAGGGCCGAATTCCAAGTTCACACTTGGACCCCAAACTGCTGACAGGATTGTGGACAGGAAAGCAAATCAATTGGTCCTAGTACCGATAACATTTACAAGTCATTAGAAATTGAAAATTGTACACATCTACTTCCCCTCCTCACTCTTCTCATCCTCCCTGCCTTTCCTTCTCTGTTTTAAGAAAAAGACACAAGCTAGAAATAAAAGACAATGCAGTGATTATTGAACTCAGTACTTCAATTATTTGTGAGGAGCTGGATGTAGATTCAGGGTGGCTGTTTACCATTAGTACTGAAGTTTATGACTGCATGATAGCAAACTTAGTGGGACAGCATAAATAGCAAAAGTTGCCAAATCTGTTTGGCATTGGTTTTGATGGGTTGGTCAGTTCCTTAAGTGGGAATTTTTTATTAGTAGAAAGCATAAGCTATCCCTGTATGTATTTTGGTTTCTGTATGTTTTCTGCAACAAAGCTTTTAGTGGAGGTCTTAAATATTTGCACCTGTAAAAGAGTACAAACTGTTTGGTACTTCTGACCAACTCTGGAATATGAAAATCATACTTTTGTAATGAAAACAAAACATGAAAGGAGATTATGGTCCTCTTCTATTACCTGTCACTTTTATGTGAATTCTGGAGGCTTTATTAGAAGTTTTGTTTGCTTATTTGTTTTGATTAGAAGCTTCAAAACCAGGATTTTTAATTAGTGCCATTTGCATTACTAAGAGTAAATGGATCCCACCTATTAAGTATACTTTGCTTTTCTTAATCAGATACAAATTGATCTGAAATTTAGATTACAGTCAACTCCAGCACATCATCATTTCTTTTTGTGTTTTGGGAAGAAGAAAGAAATATAAACAACCAAGACAAGCCTATAAGACATGTTGTGTGCAGATCTGGTCCTTGTGAAACACACAGCTTTCCTGATCTGATACCATGTTTCTAATTCGGTTTGGCTTTCAGCTGCAGCTGGTGTCAAAACTCTTTCAAAGTTCAAGGGGAGAAGGATGAACCCCTATGGCTTAAAGACTCAGAGACCTTTAGATAGGTTCTACAAAATTCTAATTATTTTTTTCTTACAATTCTTTGCCGTCCTGAACCATAACAGGTTCCAGCCTTTTGACTCAAATTATTCTGTAGTTTAATAGAGGGACAGTGATGAGTGCATTAGAATTATACCTGCTTCCCAGGCTTGGATTTGACTACTTTTGCTTATGTACACAGTAATTTAGCATTTTATGAAACTCCAGGTATTCAGTACAGTGATTTCCCATTTTTGTTACTTCAGTAAAAAGATAATACAAAGGGTACATTAAAATATCATTAGAAAGTCTGACATTCAAAGATTTCTAAGTAAGGCTAAAACTCAACATGGTTCTTCATGTTTAAGTCATGTGATAGGGATGAAGATTTGTATTTAGTGAAATATAGTCTCATTTTGTATGGCATATTTGTGAAAATAAGCAACATAAGATGGAATGAAATTTTTTTTTCCTAATCTCCATTATTTCCCTTGTTTGCTTTGATATTACTTGAAGACAGTGTTGTGTTCTGATAGATCTGCTTGAAATACATGTAAAGGAATATGTCATTTGCAGAAGATTTTGGCAGCCAATATTTGCCTTTCTTAGCTCTCAGATTAAAATGTTCTCAACAAAGTAAATATTTGTATAGGAAACCTTTTGGTTGCTTGCAGCAGCACCTGCTTATGAATGCGTATTACTGCAGAAGTCTATTGTACACAAAACACCAGCTTCCTTTTTCCAGGATACAAAGGTATGCCGAAAGCAAACTTCCAAACCACTCAGTGATCATGTGCTCCTGACACTCTGCAGTGTTTATCCACGGGCTCCACTCCATCAGCTCTGGAGCACTTGAGGAGCACCACGAGCATGTGAGAAGGAAGCCCCAGAAGCTGTGAGGGCCCAGTCCTGCGTCCTGCACTATTGCAAGGGAGCCAAAGGCAGTGGGGCCTGACGCAGGTGCAGCTTCACCCTGCCTGCTCCAGGGGGCCAGAGCCCAGCCAGAATTTGCACCTCAGTCAGTCTGAATCGAATTAAAAATGCACCGACAGGCACGTAACCCAAATTCTGTCCTCCCCAAGCTTTTGTTGAGCAGAACTTCTGGTATTTCAATTGGGTATTTTCATGTTCAGTTACATAAGTTCTACGGGCTGCGTATTTAAGGATCCATGATCTGTGATCCTGCTGCACACAGAACTGAGTAAAGCTAATGGCAGTTTTGGTTTGTTATCTGCAGCATCAAGGCGTCTGGGCTAACAGCCTAAGTCGCACCTCAGACTGGTTTTCCTTTCTTTGCTGATTAGAAAAATCCTCATTTAGAAGTGAAACATAAAAGCTGACTCATACTTAAGAATTAAAGGGCCTTTCCCTGCAGTTTTTATGTAAATAAATTGCCTTTCTGAAGTTTGTGGGAGGTCTGCTTGACTGAAAAGAGAGATCCAGTCCTCTAGCAGAACACTGTTTTGAATGGTAACACACCTGATTTCATTTGTAACACACCTGAAAGCCAGCTCTCCATTTTGTGGCATTTTTAGGATGCTTATTACCACAGTGGTTTTTGAGATACAGATTAGAGTTTAATAGAAGTAAACTGAATATTTTACACTGAGATGTTCTCAATAAGTTACTTTTGGCATTTATATTTAAAACATTAATGTGATCTTCTGTATTGAAAGAATGAAATATTCTTGAAACTATTACTTATGAAATAGCTACGTCCTGTTTTAAGCATGATAAATTTATATGTTGGTAGCTGTAATAATGAGTCAGTGGCACCATTTTCAAAGTACTCAAGCAATGTGAAATTTTGTCATACCTATTTTGTGACAACAGGAAGCTGAGGTACAGTTTAGGTTGTATCTAGGGGCTGCTCTTGGGATTTGGGTCTCCAAGTGGAAATCGTGAAAATATCGATTATAGTTCACATTAGTTGAACTGAATGTGTGAGATAGCAGCATCATTCTAAAACTAGGCATGATCCAGTAGAATAAGCTAGTCAAGTCTGTTAATTTTAATTGGGATAGACCTAATTTCCTTGGGTTTGTTTCTTTGTATTTTCCTTCTGTATATGTGTTGTTTTTTCCCTCCAGCAAGGATTTTTAGGCTTACCTGTGTTTGTTCAGAGCATCTAGAAACTAAAATACGGCACTGGAGAGAGATCTGCTATTAATAGAGGAAGTGAGAAGGTGACAGTTAGGATGTTTTAAATCATTAGAGTAGAACTTTGAGCAGAGGGAACATAGAAGGAGAAAACTGTTTTTATTACTTTTTCAAAAGGTTGCTTGTTAGGGGATGACGCAGTTGGGAAAAACTGAATAAGAATGAAGATGTACATTTTTTTTGTATGTGAAGTACTTGTTCCTCATGAAAATAAGTCTCCAATGTAGAACTACTCAAGGTTTTCTTGAAGAACAATCATAGGGTTGAATTTGTAGAGCATGAGGTTAATAACTTTGAAATCAAGGCCTCAGTTAAGAGCACAGTAACAGTTGTACTCTACCGGGTATACAATTAATCTACTCTAGCATGTTTTCTTTTGCTGTGGAGAGCACCTGGATACCCACAAAAAGGTCCAAGAACCGACAATTTAATCTTCTTCTCAAAGAATTACTCCCCAAATGGTTATGGACTGCCTTTAAACCTCAGCACATGAGATTTCTGTTATTTTCCAAACTGGTCTTCAGTGCAGCTGATAATCACCCTTTAAATCTTGCTGTATTGTTTATATTGATAGTATAGTCATAGTTTTACTATGTACATTACCCAGTCTTTATGCAAAACCCATGGAGGCCAGAACAGTTTTAGGCTTTTGTTAAAACCATTATGGAATCCCATGGCCAACTGCAATTGTGCCTTCCTAATCCTGCTTATATTTGGCAAAAACAGGCCTTCAAGATACAGTCTATCAGTAGCCAGTGTAAATACCTTAATTATCTGAATTTCCTATCAGGTGGTCTTAAATCTTAATTCCCAGAGTTTATAGATGGTAATACTTTATTTTGTCAACATATGAAGATAAACATCTAATCCTTCTGACAGCAGTCAAGTAGGTATTTTAACTGCAAATGCAACATGACACCACAGTTCAGTGATAACAGAGAGAAGATGAATTTTGGAATGGCAATTTAAGTCCAATGCTGCAGAAGCACATTTTTGGTTATGAAGAATTAAAAACAAAAAAATCTTTGTTATAAGCTATCCACAGTGTTTTAGTCAGTTTGAGCTGTTTGGTTAATCTGTCTTGTGTCCTTATTAAGGTCATACGGGGAACAAAAAATTAAATGTGTGCAAAGTGCTACATTTCAGTGAAAACCCATTTTAAAATTGAACCCTTACTTGTAAGTTCGCAGAGTTCATTCAATATTAAGTGGTAAATAAGGTAATGTTGGGAAGGATTTTTTCTTACATACCGGAATTTGGATCTAAAGTTAGGTGCAAAAACCCTATTCTGTTTAAAACTACAGAGTCATAAATGACAAGTCTAAATTAGATTATAGTAATTTTATGAGAGTTGTGATGAGCATAATGTAGTTTCCTTTTTTAAGTGTTTGCATTAATTAGAAATAGGACTCATCCATGGGAAAGAGCACAGCACATTAAAAGCTTCTTTTGAAAGAAGTTTGAAGATTTTTAAGGTACCTGTAGTCATATAACTGGATTCACTTGTTTGGGTTTTTTGCGCAAATATCTGTCTTTTTGCATTATTAATCCCAAATGAAGTAATGCACACCCTTCATGGCCAACACATGCAATTACATCTTCAAAATTATTTCAAGACTTTTAAGGTTGCTGAACAAAGTACTCAAAAAGTTCCACATTTCTTAAATAACTTTGTTTGCACAGACAACTTTTAATTTCATGATCCCATATTTCTCCTATAGGTTTAATTTAGCAGAACAAATAGTGTTTGCTCATAGGAAAGTACTTCAATATTTCTTTGCATACTTAAAACTCAGAGCATGCCTGAATATCAAGTTCCCCACGGACTTTTCCAACAGAAGTGCTCACCACTGTAGTTCTGAACGCTTTATAAACATTAATGAATTGACCTTCATAATATTTCTGTGAGATGGAAATGATTATTATTCCTGCAGTATAGATGCCACAGTAAATCCAAAATGCTAGAATGTTTAGTGCCCACTGTTTCGAGTTTCCAGCTCGACCTGCTTTGCATCTGTTTTTCTTTTAGCATATTTAACTTATCTCACGTCTTCCCATTGCATCTCCCATTGTTTTCACATTCTGTTGCACATATTCTGCACAGCTGCAGAGTGACCTTTAGGTTAGTTGTTCATACTGTCAGTTTATATGTCCACCTTACATAGCCAGAATGACTCTGAATTTCCTTTCTGTCTCAAATGACTACAGATGGATTTCTGGCTTCACTGTACTATGGCAGAAAAAGATAATTTAATTGATCCCTACAAGAGGAGAACAAATTCATGCTGCATAGATTAACTTATTTAATGTATGTTTTAACTGTTTTGCTTTTTTATGGTTGACCTTGCATTTTTAACAATATAAGGATCATAGAATAACTTGAGTTGGAAGGGACCCTTGAGGATCGCTGAGGTCAACTCTTGACTTCACAAAGGGAAACCTAAAGGTTAAACTATTTTCTCTAATTCTGTGTGCCATTCCAAGTGGGGGATTTTTTGGTTGTTGGTCTGGGGGTTTTTTGTTGTTTTTTTTTTTAATCCGTGGGATCATAGATGTTGGAAGATAATCGAGTCCCAACCTCACTGCCATGGGCAGAGACACTTTTCACTAGACCAGGTTGCTGAAAGCACCATCCAACCTGTCCTGGAACACTTTCAAGAATGGGGCATTGACATTTTCTCTGGGCAGCCTGTTCCAGTGCCTCACCATCCTCATAGTAAAGAATTTTTTCCAATATCTAATCTAAATCTATTCTCTTTTAGTTTGAAGTCATTCCCCCTTGTCCTATCACTACATGCCCTCATAAAAAGTCCCTCTCCAGCTTTATTTTAGCCCCCTTTAGGTACTGGAGGGTGCTGTAAGGGGTCCCTGGAGCCTCCTCCAGGCCGAACAACTCCAACTGCTCGTGGGAACTGGACACACTGGCTATATTATACCTCACCTGTGGGTCACCAGGTAGTTAATGAGAAAGTTTCTCACTATTGCACTGGGAAAAGCAATTTTTAATCTCTTCTAGGAGGATGGAGGAAATTCAGCCTGGTTGGCTCAGAGTGTTCTGATTGAGGAGCTGTCACATAAAAAATTGGTTGCATGAGCAGATTTGCCCCCAGCTTATTTCTGAAAGAAAAATACTTACACTTAATTTTTTAAAGAAATGGCCAAGAAACTATTTAGAGGTTCATGGATAAAAATAAGATTTTTTTTCCAAATAGAAATGCAAATTCTGTGTAAAACATGCAGCTGTCATCAGTGGAGCTGGACTAAATCCAAGACAGACCCCATTCTCACTTAGTTTAGATGAATATCCATTCATATCTGATTTCTATTTTGAGACATCTGATACTCTCTGGTGTATGATTTATGCCCAAATCACTTTTGGAAATCTGTGTGAACATACTGTGAAAAGTTAGTACATCCACTTTACAAACAGAGAAAAGGAAGCAGTAGAGCATGAACTAATACACCTGTCTAAACTACATTAATATAGTGGTCTGTTGGTTATTCAGAAGTGCTTATAAAAGTAGTTTATAGGGTATATTAATTTGTCACAATGTGTGTTAGAATCATTATAGGGGAAAATGAGAGGACTGTAGGATTAGAAGTACAAGTAATGTGCATCTGTGGAGAGGAGACAAAGCAATATTATTAGGTACAGATGGCTGGCAAGTATGCTCAAATGTAATAAGATGTTATCTTTGTGCAGTGCTGTCCATTCCTAACAGATCACCAGCAAAGACTATGAATAATAAAAAGTACTAGAGACAATCTGTCACCTGTAGCTAGGGTCAAAGTCTGAGGAGGTGCACTCTTTATGGTTCCTTTGAAGTTAAGTTGTATATAGGACTGAAAAAAACCCAGCCTCAATATTCAAGGCTTTGAGTTGATGAATGCATGTACTCAGAAGGAACCTTACTGAATTCTTTGGCATATATGTAGATGCATGTGTATATGGTAGCATGGTTTTTTGCAGATTTTGAATCCAATAAATTAAAAATAATTGCTTCTCTTTCATTTAAAATTGGTTAGGTAAGAATGCCTTGAGATCAGACACTCAGAATTCAGGTCCCTTATTCATCTAGTATCCAGTTATGTCTGTGTGTGAGGCAATCTTGTCTTTATTGCATCTTTTTATTTTCTTGAAGTGTCTGCTTACATTTTGTTCCTGTCTGCCATCACATTTGTTTTGAACAGTACACAGCATATGGGGAGGACGGATGCTATTCTCCGTGTGTTCTTCCTGTGACAAGATCTCTGTGTTATCCACAGGACATGACAAAAATAATAAATAATAATAAATTAATGAATGCTCATCTCTGCTTTGTTCATCCTGTTCCATCTATTGTATCCCTTAAGGGTGGAGATGTGCTCTCAGTTACAGCTGTCCATCATCACTTGTCTTACAGATACATTCCATTGTAGCTGTGGATAAAACTTAATTTTACTGAGTCCAGAGATCCCTACTTTATTCATTGTTTGTCCCTACATATATTTATAAATGCTCCCTGAGTGAGGCAAAGGCAGGAAAAGTGGCCTGTGGTTATGTAAACAGAGAGCTGATTCTTATGATCCTTGGCTGTACTGTCTTCATTTGTGTCTGTGAGCTGTGTCCTTGGTAGCTTCATAGTCAATGCAGAGGGGGACAGTGATGTGCAAGATCTGCTGGATTTCACTGCTCTGAGAGAGTAAAAACCTGCCACAAAATACCTCCATTTCATTTGGAATATTTCTTCCAAATGTGTGAGATGAGATGCTGGCCATTGTTTTCTTGAGATCAAATTCTCAATTCAACATCAGAAAAAAATTATCTTCAAATTGCATGCAGCATGTATACAGGAAGAGGGTGGGAGAAGATTAATTATGAATTAGTATTAAATAGTAAACAACATTGTAAATGCTAGTAATGAAATCTGGTAATAGCATTTGTATAAAAGAATGCCAAATTACAGTGCAAAACAGGTTTTCACGGGAATAAACCAATAATACAGATTATTTCTATATCAAAGTAGAGTTTTAACACTGTGTTTCTGTAGCTTCTTCCCCTGACATTCCACTCTCCAAACCCCCCACGCTTCAAGAACTTTATCACAGCAGCAAAATTTTTTAAACCCCCAAACAGGGATAATTAAAAAAAAAAAATATTCTGAAAGCAGCAACGAAAGCATTTGCTTCAGACCAGAAACCACAATCAGCCATAACAGAACAGAACATAACCAGCCTAAAGTAGCAAAGTTTCAGAAATTCCAAAAATGGGAAGTCATGCAAAATTAATTAGAGTTAGCGCTATGTGGGTCTGATGTAAATTTAATAAAAACAGTTTTGTTTTTGTTTAATTTCTCATTAAAGTTATGAAATTATCTTATTCTCTGCATCCGCAGTCATAGTGAAAACAAAAATATTTTCCTTTCAGGGATATCAGATAAGTTGAATGATTTTTCAATTCTTGTAAATACCCCTAAAGCAGATCTCCATCAGGCAGATGATATTCTGAACCAGCCTGTCTCAAATTGTAGAGTAATCCAGTTAAATGATGCAACAACAAAATCAATGAAACTGCTATTTGAATTACTTTGATTATAAAGATTCTCCATTTGGACTGAAGTCTTGCTTAAGGAGGTAGGCCAAAACGAACTTTGCAATGAGTAGTTTAGGGTTGGGGTTTTTTTATAATTTTACATTAAAGCCAAGGGCAGATACAGTTTTAGGAATGTCCAAGGCATTTCTCCATAGGCTGATGCCCTATTTCTTCTTGCCAGTTTAAATGGTAATAGTTGGAAGTACATTATAGCATATTTACTGTACAATGGATGCAATTCCTTCATTGTGGTCTCCATTTTTCCCTCCTTTTTTGTATATTTGCCCAGGTTTTGTTGGGTTTTTTTGTTTGATTGTTTGTTTTTAAACTTGGTAGAGTTCTTTTAGAAAGAATAGGAAGAGAAGAGGTGAAAGAATTTTGCATACATCGTTCTCCCTTGGGCTTGGGATTTCTCCAAAGGGCATAATGCCTCCCTTGGGATGGTTATATCCATGTATTACCCTGTAACTTATTATGCTGTAACTCAGTGCTGTGGTAGATGTAGCAGGACGATGTAGTTGCCAAGCAGTTGCTTGGCCACAGCTACACCGATTTAAATAGATCAAGAAAGTGATATTAAAATTCAACCACTTTAGCTTTGGGCAGGAGGGGTTGGACTAGACAGTCCACAGAGTTCCCTTCCAACCTCACCTGAGCTGGGAATAGTGAAGCTCATGGATCAATGTATTTTGATTTATTTGTGCATTTTTCTTTCTAAATTATATTAATTTTGTGGTTTTGATACATTACAGTGCATTTCAAAGAACAAGAATGAGGAGAATGCTTTTTGAAATTCAGAAGGCCTTATTTTTCCCCTGTGGTTTACTTAGCTTGGCTGTTTGTGTCTATATGAATCACATCTAAATAGGACCATCCTTATTTAATAGTCTTTAACATCTAGCTTGCAGAACTGAAAATGACAGTGGAAAAACATATCTCTGAAGTATCTGCAGAGATCTTTGTTACAGAACAAAAAATTCGTATGTTCACTGTACAAAAATGTATAATATAGAAGTCAGTTAATTTCAAATACTCCAAAATCTCTCTTATTTTTCATATAATTATCAGTGTATGATATTTGTGAAATGGAACTTTTAAAATTCAGGCTGTATTTGAAGTCTGCTTTATGTACAGGACAGCTATTTTCTCAAAATTCTACCATAGCTAATTAAGTGACCTTTTATAACAAAGTAAGTTCTATAATTTAAAAGTTAAAAAACAAACCAAATTTGCCTATTGCTAAAAGTATTATTCTTCTATGCTGGAAGTTTTGTGTATGGAAATATTATGAAATTCTGCTTGTTTCCTATGCATATGTTTTCTTCCTGCCCCAATATTCCCATTTCAGTAACACTTCTCCTTTGTGCCCACATTTTCCATGTTTTTCACTTTACTGTACTTTTCTCCACCAATACTGATCTCCTTTTTCTTCCTCTCTGTTTCACTGCTGCTGGCGAGGATAATAAGCTCATAAGAAATACCCTGCTGAGACAAACCCATGGTCCATATCTCCCAGCAGTCAGTCTCTGACAGTGGCCGCGGAATTGTCACTTAGGGAGGGTAATAAGTCACATCACTTTCTGCACTCCATTCCCATTCCAATCTCCCATCATTCACCATCACTGGATTTGACATGTCAGAGGGCGTATCTTTAGCTGGTCCTTTTAAAATCCATTTATCAATCATGGAAATGAATTTATCCAATCCCCTTTTGAACCTTCTGATATTGTCAGCCTTCAAAACCTCCTATGGCAGCAAATTTCAGAAGTTCATTACCTATTGTGTAAAGAAGGATTTTCATCCTTTTTTTTTTCCTTCCTGTTTTAAACTAATCTTTAATTTCTTTTGAATGCCTCCATGGCTTTGCCAAATATGTTTAGCTTGCCCACTCACTTGTTTATGTAAGTCTTAGTCATATCCCCCCACATACAGCTCACACAGGTTTTCTATAGCAGCAGAATGATGCCCTTTGTGTTATTCTTTATGCTCTTCCTCATGATGTCCAGCATTACTCGGCTTTTTGGGTTGCTGTTGAACATTAAACCAAATACTTCAGAGGAATGACAACCATGCCCAAAAATGACTTTGCTGAGTTGTAAATGCTAGTTCCAACTTCAGCATTGTGCAGATCCAGTTAAGATTTTTTTTCCTTGTAGATGTCTTATATCTGTCCACACTGAAGTTCATTTATCAACTTCTTGTCCACTTAAGTCACTCTAATGAGGTCTTTCAGGAGCTGGTCACCAGGAGTACTGGATTTCACTATCCAAAGGAGTTTACTATTAGCTATGAACTCAGAGATTTCAGGGTTCATTACCTTTTACAGGTCATTAAAGACAATGAATAAAATTGGTCCAAGCGTGGAGAACTCTACTTGTGAATTTTCTTCATGGTAAAAAAATCTAGAAAACTCCATGCTTTGTCTTCTGTTATCTAACCAGCTTTCAGTCCACAAAGAAATTTCTTCAGTCTCATGACACTTCTGTTTCTCTAATACATTGCTGTAGAATATTATTGGAAGGCTTTTGGAAAACTTATGTATATTCATATCCTCTTTATTTACTTGCATGCTGACAGCTTCATAGAATTAAAGAAAACTAGTCAGACGTGATTTCCCATTGAAGAAACTTTGCTGACTTCTACAACAATCTTTATCTGTGTGTTCTGTTAGTCTTTCTTTTACCATCTTGTCAGGGACAGCAATCAGCCTTCCCAGTCTACAGGACCAGAGTCCCTTTTGTAAATGGCTTTTTCCAGATGACTGTTTCTAGCTTTACACCAAGGAAAAGAACTATGAGTGGGTATCTTTATCTAAGAAAAATAAAAAAGGTAGTTTTTTAGAATATTCTGTGAACATGCTCGGAAGCCCTGGTTCCTCATATAGGTTGAGAGTAATCAATAACTTGGGTTTGAAAAGTTTTAGCTAAGCTGTGATTTTTACAAGAAGAATTACTTTGAAAAAATGGAAATTTAACTAATAAAAAATGTATCTCTCCTGTATAGTTTACTTAGGTTAGAAGCCTGCTGATACATTGTTCTCTTGCAATTTTTCATGGGAAGGGATCAGTCTTACCAGTCAGAGATTACAGACACAGAGATCCATAAATGAGGGGTGTCATGGTCTGTAGGGACATTATACACGGCAGCTCATTTGTGTGAGCAATCATTTTTACCACTACAATCTTGGAGTCCCACAGTACTAAAAATAGTATTGAAGTGGTGAAAATGCTGTAATCATTCACATTTTTTAATTTCCTGCATAGCTGAGTAAGAGGCTGGAGAGGTTTCAGTCAACACTTCATCCTGTTTTGTAAACCAATCAATTACTTCTTCAATAACATTTTTGCACGTGGCGTGTTGGTCACATTTTGGAAGTAGACTCTACATGCTGAGTTGCAGGTTTAGACTACGTAGTTAAATTTTAACAAATGTACATATTCTCAAAAATTACTTACCTAAGTAAATCACTTTTGCTGTCAGATGTTAAATGAAACAGGGTATCTATGAAGTATTAGTAGAAAAGTTACAAATTTTAAGTTTATACAAATTGACAGAAACACTTTTGACTATAAACCCTATTTATTAGTTGATACAGTTTAAAATTTGAGCTAGTTCTGTATTTTCTGGAGCTATTTAGAGAATGTTATAATCACTTTTATTAAAAAGGTATCTTTTAAAGTCTGAGATAAACTACCACAGAACAAAAGTTAAGAAAAACTCTTACACTGAAGAATTGCATTAGGCCCCATGTGAACAATTATACCGGATGTTGTATATTAGTACCAGTGCAATTTTTTTTTTTCAGCTAATGAAATATATCATGGTATCTTAG
Organism: Rhagologus leucostigma; assembly: GCA_013397725.1. Lineage (NCBI taxonomy): Eukaryota > Metazoa > Chordata > Aves > Passeriformes > Rhagologus > Rhagologus leucostigma. Next base: position 324,618 of record VZTD01005475.1, on the reverse strand, counting down.
ACTGAAAAAGACCATTATGTTCTGTACAGGATATTAAAATGTTCATTGGTAGATTACTAGCAAGCCCAAATAATCAATTTCCTGTATTAATTTAGGTAAATTGGTTGTGTAAAGATTACTTTAATGATATATACATGCAATTCACTGCTTAAAATGATTTAGAAGAGAACTTAAAAGAGAATAACCAAGCTGAACAAAGATTTATGCTAAAATTGTATCTGCATTTGTAATTGTTCTGTTTCAAATAAATTATTTTCCATATTGCACAGAAACTATGTCCTAGGGAGCGCAGACTGCCTCTAGAGAAAGCGTGCCTGAAAAGGAGACACAAAAGGAAGCTGGATAATGTGGAGAAAAGCAGTCCTGGCTCCATCTGCTGTCTGGTTTTTTTCCTCTCCCTTTTTTTTCCTTGGCAGCTTCTTTCTTGGGGTATTTGGGGTAGTTAGGCCCTATATTTCTTTAAACACAGACTGATTTTTAAGCATACTTCTGCTTTTGCCTGCTATTGAGATTAATTTTGAAAAAACCCCTAACTACTTTGTTTTGCATTTCTAAGCACCACTGATAGTTTTGTTCTATATTGTTCCTACTGGACACAACTCAGATTAAGTAGGAATGTACTTTTCTTTTTCGGTCATCCTAGGATCAAGCTAATTTTGTGGCCTTCTCTTCTTTTTCATCAGTATTAGTAAATGCTGTAAGGAAGCCCTGGCACAGTTCTAGAATTGTTATTCCTCCTTACACACATGTTCACACAATGTAACAATGTATCAATGCACAACTGAAAAGTCTACTCCAAGTGCTAGCTTTTCATGTCAGTTTTTCTCACTGTCCTTGGAAATAGAAGGGTTGTTGGACCAAAGCTGAGGACGAGAATCGGGGAGTTTGGAGTGTTACAGCTTTTCCATGTTTTGTTGAATCGGTTTGATCTTCAGAATAATTTCTGAGGCTGCTCTGATTTGTGTCAAACCCTCAGTCATAGAGACACCCTTTTCTGCCCTAACTCTGTACCGTATGTCTTGGCTTTCATTCCAAAATGGTTTTGGTTTTTTAGAGTCCTAATAAATATAAATATTTTACTTGAAAAGTGTAATTCACTTGGATGTTCAGTAGATTTCAACAGTTTTTAAAAATATTTTACAAATGGCAGAATTTTGCCTTCACAAAAACCTCCCAATTGGAATTAGTCTAAACACTCAAATTTGGAAAATGGCTGCAAAATAGAAATAGCACTTTTGAGTCAATCTTAGAGTTCAAAAATTTTACTGAGCTATGATCCTGAAAAGATGTACATCACTGTTCTTTTAAAACATAGTTGTATCTCAAATACTGGACCAAATTAAAATTTCCAAATGGGAAGTCTGACTTTAGATTGCAGAAATACTGAAAATACAATGCAGATGCTAAATATGTAGGCAAGAATGCAAATAAGTCTTTAAAAATATTTCTCTTTGCATTCTTAGATCTTAAAAATAGTAATCCAGTCATAGCTAAACATCAGAGAAGCTTACTGTGACTGGAACTGATAGGAATTCAAACTTTACTATAGAGAAGTTTTCTAAAATTAATAATTAAAAAAGGTAATTGGTGAAATATATGGGGTTTTTTTCATATAAGGAAGAACATTTGTTCACCAGAAGACAGATATTTCAAATATAATAACAAATTAGTAACGCTAAATATTCAGCACACTAGAAAATACTACAATCCATCATTCCTGATATTTTTGTGATATGAGAGGTAAAACCATTTCTATGGTGTATGTCTGGTCCCAGCTTAGATATCAGAATAAAAAACTTTATATTTGGAGTAATCCTAACAGGTAAGAAGATAAGAAAGTTAAAAAACACCAAAAGACAAAGCAAACCAAACCAGAAACAGAACTGAGATCTTTGATAAATGCCTACATTAACATAAAAAGAGAGTTACTTTTCTACAGCTTACTGAAGTAGCATATGCCTCTGGGTTTTTTCAGCCTAGAAACTAATAATTAGACATTCTTTAAACAACTTCCCTTATCAGCAGTAATTAAGATATGAGACAAGTAAGATCTCTTTTAAGGAAGTGGTTATTTGCTGAAAAACATACATTTGGTTGTTCCCAAACTGCTTGTGAGTATCAGTTCAAGTGTTTCCAGCTGTAATGGAGGAGCTGGAGTGATACAGCTGTGGAATCATCAGCTGCCTTTTACTCAACAGGTCTGCAATTAAGGAGCCCCTTGTGTTGAAGTTGTTCCACAGGGACCGCTGAATGCTTCAGCAGACACAGTTCTTGAAAAAGATAATTTCAAGGAAGTGGAAAATAGCTTAAAAAGTTAAATTCCGTTCCGTTCAAAGTACTGCCTCTCCAATTCCAATCACTTACTAAAAAAAGAGTCAGTCCAAGGTTTTATTATGTTAAATAATATAAACCATTACTATTATACTAAAAAAACAGTTTTTGTACCCATTTTTAGGTAAGCAGTCACACACACACATTTAATTACAGTTCATTTTTGTGTGTATTTTTATAGTCTAGTCTTTTTATTTTCAATTTTATTCTTATGTTAGTGTTCTCCCTCATCAGATGCTTCCTCAGAAGAATTGGGCAAGTCACGTTGGTCATAACCTCCAGGTTAAGATAACTTAAAATATTGAGACAGTCTTCAAGCATGAGTTGTATCATGCTCAGTTGATTTATTCCCCTAAGTATCACTGCAAAAATTAGAATTAAAAGCATAGTATTATAAATAAAGATTAAGAAAGGGTGAATGGTTCAGTTGCTCAGTTTGAGAACATCTTCTCTGGCGTCTTTGTTTTTTAAATTGATATTAAGGGTTTTACCTCATAGACTCAATTCAGTTTATTGGTTTATTGGATCTCTTCCCCTGGATGTATTCCATTTCTTCCTGCTGGAGCTGTTCTGTTGAGGCTGAGGTTGTTTCTGACAGTGTTTTGAAAGCATATTATGTGTCTTTTTTTTCAGTTTACAGTTCAGCTGCCTTGCATATTAAGGTTATCTTTCAGTATACCACTTCAGCAGTATATACCAGTTGTATAAAAACATACACTTTGCAATCTACTTTGTTGCAATAAAACCATTTAAAATATTCCTGAGTTTAAAGCATAACTAGAAATTCATGTGAACAAAATTCACCTCTGTATTCAAAACACTTTATCTTCTTTAATACTTCTCTTGAAATGTATTGAAAATGCTACAATGTACAGAAAAACATAGATTCACTTCTTGTACATGTAACATAAAACATTCATGCTGTTCTCTGTGGTTGCAGTTCAGTCACTTTGCTCGTTTGCTCTGTTTCAGACGGTTCGCCATGGTTTTCCTTACCTACCCACTGCCTTAGCTTTTGACCCAGTTCAGAAAATTCTGGCAATTGGAACAAGAACAGGAGCCATACGAATGTATCCTTTCCCATTCAGAATTTGCACCATTTCTATGTATTTGTAATACAGGGATGTGAAATATCTTCTGCAAGCGCTCAGGTAAGGTTACAGCTGTTATGTTCTACTTCATTTTGCTTTGTGAGACGGACTGGAAAAGGATGTGCTGTTGAGGAATTAACCAGGTCCTTAAGGGGTTCAAAGAAAAATTTCTGATTGAGTTTTTAGCATATGGTTTTGGCGTATATTGGTTAAGATGAAACAGAATTGATCTTTTTCAGCCTGAAAAGTAAAAGTGGACAGCAAAGTGGTAATGAGTAAGCTGTGAATATTGTGCTAGCAATAAATAAATTCATTGCTGCAATGCAGTTAACCAATGTTAGATTGCAGTGAGATGGTTATGTATGAAATTATTTAGACTCTTCCATGTGAATGGCGGGAAATAAGTGATTTTAGGACAGAATTCATCTCTTCCCAGAGGAGAAGGTGAAGCACTGTAAAAGTGTCTATTTCTTTTCATTATTTATAAAGGTACTTCAGTGCCAGCAATTTATATGTTGTTTTTAATACAGCAGGATTTTTAAGTTAGAAGTCTACACAGAATAAATGTAATTACAAGGTAATTAAATTTGAAGACTTAAATTTTAGAAAAAAAGAGTATTTAAATGTGATGTGTTTCAAAATGTTTCTCTACATAATTTTCTTAGTTTGGCATGGTTCCAACGTATTCCAGTTGGGTGAAAATACATATAAAGCAAGGAAAAAAAGGAGAAAGAATATTACAGGAAGGTTTAAAAGCTACAGGATACAGAACTAATAAGCCAATATTTCTTACAAACCTTTTGTAGCCAAATAAATTATGTGTTTAAAGTAGGGGACAATGCCGTATGAAATAGCAACGTATTATTTTCTGGTTCTTTTGCTATCCCTGTTCCCAAGGTAACTAAAGATGCAATGAACCCAAAGGCAGGTTACAGAGAAAAATCTCCTTGTGGAAAATGAGCCGTGCTTCATGTAATGTTACTAAAACTTTGGTTCCTCCATTTTTGGGTACTCTTGGTCTGAACAGTTGCATTTTCGTAAGCCTCAATTTCTATCTGATCCAGAATTTCTCATAAGACTCAACTAAACCTCAAGTTATGTGACAAGTTTGCTTTGATAGTTCCACTCTTAATTTCTAACCTATGTGAAGTAGATTGAATATATTCTGTTCAAATGCGAAGAAGAAAATTCTCTTGAATTTGTGCACTTCTGGGAAGTACAAGTCTAATAGTCTGGTTTCTTCTTCTTTTTAGAGGTATGCAAGGTTAAAAAGCTGGGGCTTTGTCTCTGGAAACTTCACTGATATCTTCAGAGTGAGGGTATTGGGAATTTGATGGTAGAAGTAGGAAGAAGACCTTGCAGAAGACTGACTCCTGAGCCCACCTCTTCTTTCCATCTCAGCAATCTGGCTTTTCTAGGAGCAGTGCTGTCATTGGCTAGGCATCCTGTATCTTTACAAATCCCTCCTTTGAGGAAAATTCAGAAAGGTACAGAACCTGAATTAACACAGATTCATGTAGAATTAATTTAAACCTGCATGTCTCCTGCCACAGGAATGGAACATGAAGTGGAAAAATAGCTATATCCTTAAGCTTATATAAAATTATCTATGTATCTTCTATAAAAATAGATTATAAAGAGTTAGCAGAAGGGAGAAGAATGTTTTTCAAAGTGTCCTTCCTTTTAACATCTCTTGTCCTGTTTTGCTAGCAAACTCTTATCTCATTCATGGAAAACTTTCTACCAGTTCTAGTATCTGAATCAAATAAGAGCATCAGGATTACCAGAGAATTTGATTTTTTTTTTTTTAAGATATGTCATAACATAAATGCTTCTCAGCTTAGTCACACAGAGCCTGGTTTGCTTAATTAAGCCCTGAGTTAGTGGAAACTGTGCTTTGAAGACAGAGGGTGCCATGAAAAGAATTACTTATTTATTCATTTTAGCTGAGGTTTCTCCACTTGGCTGTGAGTTTTACAGAACATATTACATAAAAACCTACTTGTGGACTAATAACTTTGCAGTGAAACAGGCCCTAAGACTACTACCAGAACACCACTCATTTAAGCCAGTCTTGTTGCAGACCTTTGCAATTGTTGAAATCAAGCAATAAAATTCAAGTCAAGATGTAACAGACTAAGTATTACATCTGGAAGTACAATTCATAATGGATTTTTTTTAGCAAACTAAGGAAAATATAGGTTTTAGTGGCTCTACGTTTTCCACAGTATCCTGTAAAAATACTTTTTAACAGAACTGCACAATTTCATTCTGCCATGAGTATGCCAGGTAACAAAAGGGGAATTACACTGTGTTTGGTTGGTGTCTCTAAACAGTACTGTTGATGGAGTGAAAGGACAGGCTACTTGGCTGGCATCAGAGAAATTCACCCAATTATTTATTTGTTTGTTTACTGGTAGGACCAGAGGGACCTGGTTTGGATCGGACTCTCTTGTTTAGGGAACACAAAGGGATGGGAAGACTGAATTTATGTTTAGTATTCATGTAATGATGTAGAACACGTTTTCCTGTGACGAGTCCAAGTTGCATAATGGTGTTGTTGCTTCTTTGTCTTTCTAAAAGATTCTCAAAATATTGGAATTTCTACTGCTCACAAAGTTAACAGGTCTCAAAAGACAGGCTGTTTTAAAAAAAAAAAGGAAGCATGTACTCCTGTGTTGTGAATTCATGTCTAACATCAGGCCTTCAGGTGATCATTCCGCGTGATCCAGCAGCAGTACTGAAGTTGGCTATGTTAAATTGTCCTGGAATACAGCGTATTATTCATAAGCCGCCATTAGAATGCAGAGATAAATGACAGTTCATTTTGGTATGGCAGTCAATTTGTATTCTCCTAGATTTCTTTTCAGGGTGCTTAGGTGCAACTGCTCCAGGTTCTGTAGCACTGGGAATTGCTGTTGCTATGCTCTACTGATCCTCTGTGAGTTTCCCAAGGAGCTTCAAACAACTGTAGGCTTTACCTACAGTGATGACTGCTGGGTACTGGATCCTAAAAGGTGCAGCCCACAGAATCAGACTGCACTGCAAATCACTGAAGGAGTATCTTCCTTTTACCGACACAAGCTGACAAAATCTGCAAACAAAGGGCCAAAACCCCACTCCTGAAACAGCTGCTATGGCATCTGGTCATTCTTTTCCTTTGTCCTAAACACAGCAAATTTTATTTTCACTTTGAGGTCTTTTTCTCCTGTTTGGAGCCTGTTCCCAGCTCCCATACTTTTGATCATTGCTCAAATCATTGCTCAAATCATTGCTTGATACCACCCTACCTCGAATATCTTTGCTTCAGGAAAGCGCATTCAGTTGAAGAGGGGCTATGAAATTGAATTCCTTTTCTTATTGTCTCCATATCCTTCTTCTCTAGTCCCAGTCTGGAGAACCTTCTGACACTATACACAATAAAACCAAGTGTGCAGTCTCTGGTTGCTGTCAGAGAAGGTTCTGTATCATCATACAAGGAGGTGAGAAATTAAGATACTTGGTCAGACTTAAATCTCTTCTTAATTTCAGAGGAAAAGAGGAAGTCTGGGGGTTTTTCACATTCTCAGTCTGAATAAATAGGTTAAAGTCAGTGTTGTTAACAATGATTATTCCAGTAACAGATCATAAGAAGTGGCATGCTGTGCTCAGATTCTAGGATGTGTATTTCTATATTGTCATTTATTCAGCTGACAAATGCTTGTTAAAATTCATTATACATACTTTCTGGAGTCACTGAGTCCTTTCCTGTGGAGTTCTTTTATTGCATCCAAGTTGTGCTTAGCCATTATAGCCCCCTACTTCAAACATACAGAATACAACATCTACTTTTTTTTTTAATCAAACTTCTGATTATTTATTGGTCAATTGCAGTGAGAAATTCTGAAAGAAACTCTTCTTTAGCTATTACTGTCTTTGCTTATCATGAAATGAGAGGAAGTTTGTCTTAAATCCAGTACAAATAAAACCTACTGGGTCCAGAATGGCCTTCACCCCACTGAAAAGTTATTCACCATCAAGCAGGCCTAAATTAGTAATATGTGTTTGTATGTGTTATAGTGTGGTCTGCTGTTGTTATTAGTACATATTCTTTAGACTTACAGGTTCCATATTGTCATGGATGCAGGTTGTGGGGCATGCGAATCTTCATTTTCACTGTTTTGCTTGAGCAAAACTGTAAGCCATCTGCAACCCATGCAAGGCTTTTCCAGCAGGCAGAGCTGCTTGTTACCCAAGTTATCAGAAAATGTAGTGGCCGTTTTATACCTAGGCAAACAAAACATTGTTCTGACTCACTAACACATGACAGTGGAAACATTGCTCTGTCCCCTCCTTCAGCTTAGCTGCACAGTCCTGGCACTTCCTTTGCTCCAATTCTGGTGCTTGTCAGATACATTACTGTGAGCCATCCAATGCACTAACCTGGCAAAATACCAGTTCTTTTGCTGTGCTACTTTTTTTGCCAGATTAGCAGACTGATTTATTTGGTGCTTACCTCCAGTGTTAGTCAGAATGATGCATAAAGAAAGTGGAAGGAGTGCAGTTGGGACTGGACAGAGAGGGAAATGGGGGAGAAACAAAATTTTGGCCCTAAAGAGCAGGTTATTAAATTGACTTGTCTTAGTGTATGAAATTGCATCTGATAAATCGAGCTATGGCAGATTGCAGCTGTCTGTGAAATTTGCTACAAAATGCAGAAGTAGTCTTTCAATTTCGAATGGTATGGAAGATAGCATCTCTTATATTTAGAAAATCTTCATGTTAAGCCTTTTGCAAATCACAAAAATTCTACAGGTTCTGCTCAAGAGAGATTCTGCTTTAGGACCATATTTGGAATAACTTTTTCTGGCCTGTTTTATGTGTTTCTTCCAATGTTTTAATAGCAAGAGTGATTTTTGAATGTCAAATGAGGTACAGCAACACTTATTTTAACAGGTATGTTTTGTGAAAAACAAACATGGCTTCAAAAAGGCCAATGGCATCCTGGCTTGTGCCAGCAACAGTGTGGCCAGCAGGACCAGGGCAGTGATTGTCTCCTGGTACTCAGCACTGGTGAGGCCACACCTCAAATCCTGTGCCCAGTTCTAGCCCCTTTCTAAAAGAAAGACGTTGAGGTACTGGAGTGTGTCCAGAGAAGGGAAATGGAGCTGGTGAAGGGTCTGGAGCACAAGTCCTGCGAGGAACAGCTGAGGGAGCTGGAGGTGTTTAGCCTTGAGGAAAGGAGGCTCAGGGGAGACATTATCACTCTCTCAGGTACCTGAAAGGACAATAGAAAATGGCCTTAGATTGTGCCAGGGGAAGTTTAGATTGGATCTTAGGAAAATTATTTCACTGAAAGGGTTGTCAAACCCTGGAACAGGCTGCTCAGGGAAGTGGTGGAGTCGCCATCCCTGGAGGTGTTCAAAAGTTGTGCAGAGGTGGCACTTAGGGATATGGTTCAGTGGTGGACTTTTTAGTGCTGGGTTAGTGGTTAGACTCGATGGTCTTGGAGGTTTTTCCATCCTAAGTGATTTTATAAGATTATCTTTTTTCTTTCTGTGAAACAGCCAGTAAGCACATCTTTGATTCCAGTTACTGTGCCAAGTAAAGGGGAAGGTGAAATCTAAACCCAAGATAGCTCTGTTGAACGCCATGGATCCTCAGCAGCTGATGTACACAGAGAGCCTGTATTCCAGTCAGTCTGGGAGGTAAAACTGAGGCTGTTTGTGCACTCTAGAAAAAAGAAAATCCGGCAAAGAAAATAAATAGCACTAGTTAAATCATTGCTGGCAGAGTTCTGAGTAGGCATGGAATTTTACAGTAGCTAAAGAAAATGTGATAAAGAATGTTTGACATCAGGTTGGATGTACTTTAAAAGAAAAGAGGAGACTATAACTTGAGGTTTTGGTCTGTGAGAAGAGTGGAATAAAAGCTAAATATAAATTGTGACAGATTTACTCTCCCTGGAACTGCTGTCTTTTAATCTAAACAAGGTTTCAGTAGTTCTTTATCCTTACAATAAGCTGGCTGTGTTCTCTGCTGTTTACTCTATGTGATTTATTCGGCAGATGGAATGGGGGTAGCACAGACAAGATCATAAGCCCAAAGTTCTGTTGTTTGACTTGGAGGAATCATTGATACATTTTATCTTTTATCTCATTGTACAATATATTTGAGATTTTTCTGGAGAACTTGAGCTATTCAGGAATACAAACTTCACTGAGAGTCAGTACTCCTAACGTTAAGTTCTTTTAAAAATTCCCCTGGAAGTCAACATACAGATATGTATTTTTGTGTGTATAGATACCTAAATAGGTTATTACAGAAATGAATTTATTGTCAATCTATGAGAATAAAAAATTATTGTAAAAGATACCAAAATAATAAAATTTATCATATTACTAAATCTGACAGAACTAGAGTTTGGAGAATTTTTTCTGTATTAAGACTACTATACATCTGGTTATATGTGCATTCATATATATATATATATATATATATATATTAGGTTTGTGCCTACATGCATAAATTTGGGTCCATTTGTTTCCCAAGCCTCTTCCATGCTTTTTAAGTAAGCAGATTGAATATGTTACAGTTAAATGTACTGGACTTCCCTCACTTTCAATTGCTGTTTATCCAGGAGATAAAAATGGAATCTGACATCTGCAAACAAATCTACTGAGAAAATATAGATTTTCATATATTTGGAGATGCACGTAAAACTGGCATACAGTTAGATGACTCTGACAGCATTTTAATTGGAGCTGATGACTGCATTTATGAACACTATCTGAAAAAATGTTTTCTGGATGCCTGTTACAAGATTTTTTTTGAGTATGATAAAAAACCCCCTCAACTTACTCTGATATTGAAATTATGACTACTGGTGATAGTCAACTATTTCAAGGAAATGATGTGTCTTAATTAGACCTTGTGTCAGCTTTAGAGCTTTCCCTACCTTTTTTGTTCCAAACTTTGTCATCAACAGAAGTGTTGACATGCATAGGAAATAATGCACATCAATTTGCCCTCCTTTCCAGTCTGCTAATTATCCTTTTTAGACAAATACCCATGACCTAAATTTGGCAGACATCCTTAAACCACAGAAATTTGTAGTCATACTACACACTTAGTTAGTTATTTTGACTCTTTTCTTCTTTTGCTTTTATCTGGCAGATACTCTTGATGGTAGCGGGAATTGATGTTTCTCCAAATAACTCAGGAAAGCTAACATCTAGCAAAAATAAAAACCCAAAGTACATACAGTGGGTGCATTTTAGTGTTGTGGAAAGAGACCTACTTTTGTCTAGCTAGAGGCACTCATTCAATTTAAATTCGTGATGAGTTCTTGAAGTTAGGTGCCTTTCTGGCACATAAGTTGTTAATGGAGGGAGACCAGGAGTGAAAGAGAACTATGGTGGATTGAATGCCCATTATGAGGTAGAAAGGCTACAATGACTGAATAATTGTCTCTGCACTGGGAATACCTAAGGAGAAGAAGTTTCTGGAACCAAAGAGATCCACCTATGAGGATCTTCGGCAGTGAGGAACATGAACCATGTGATGAGTGGTTGTGCCGGTTTGGCCAAAATCTAGTAATATAGCCCCTGAGAGAAAAACCAGGTTGCAACCACCCTTCCCCCCCACAGGATTCAGGGAAAAAGAAATTTTTTCCTCGAAGGAAAGTGAAAGAGATAAAAACTATTTATTTTAACAAACACACAGGAAAAGGATAATGATGCTGAATAATGGATTAAAACCCCCGCTATAGAGAGAAACCTGGGAAGATTTCAGAGTCCTTCTGTAGGTGTGGTCTCTCTCCTCCTCGGAGCTGGTCGGTGAGGGTGTGGGCCCACCCCCGGGCCTCGGGGAGAAAATTCTCCTGATGTGTTCTGATGTTGTTGAAACAGTTCAGAAGAGAAGAAGGGTAAAGAACCAAAGTCCCAGAAAACAAAATTCAGCTCTCTGTCTCACACCAAAAGGGAAAAAAAACCAGCTGGCTGAAGAAAAAGCAAGCAGGGTGCTCCCTTCGTGCCTTCCGCAGTCAGAAAAAAACACTGAGGAGTGTAATCTCTGTGTCCTTGAGAAGCTGTTTTGGAAAGTTCATCTGGGGTTTTTTTTTTTTTCCAAGCTCAGTTTAAAGGCACAGAAAAGGCACAATATTACTTTTTGGGCATAGAGCATGATAGGGGATACACATGATAGAGCCACCCCAAGACAGTGGTTCAGTAGGAATAGGGACAGACACGGTCACACACTATTTCAGATTAAACCTCAAGTATAGGTGTAGGATAAAGGCACAGTTTTTCCCGAGTCCAGGAAATGTGCAGATGAACAAAACAGAGACTATGATCTCATTCAGGAGAGGGGGAGGGAAGGGTTTTCTTGAAGAAGTTCTCTTCCCTCATCCATGGTCAGCTCACTCCTGCTTTCCCTAGCTGACCTAGTTTCACTCCAGTTCTTACAGTTCTTAGATTTCTATTCCTCAGCCCTGACCTGTCTTTTCTTAGTGGCATTAAGCAAGCAATATTCTTTCAATCTCCATCTTTCACTTGACCTGTGCAAAGCAGTCTCTGAATAACATATTTTTCTAAGGAAACTGTTCAAGTCAAGAACCAAGATGTTTCTGAGGTGCTTCAGATACAGCATTCAGAGTCACACAGCAGTACAAAAGGAAAAATTTTCAAAAGAGCATCATGGGAGAAACCAAGTTTGTCCAAAAGAGATTGTGGATCAGGAGCTATCAGAAAATGAATAGCTGAAGTAGCCAAGTCTTAGAGGGCATTAAAGAATGTAAGTGTGGCATCAATCTCTTCATCCAGAGAGAACACAGAGTGAAGTGACCCAGGAATTCTGTGAATCTGCTTCTCTTCAGTGTTATGTCTCTGGTGTTTTATCAACACTCTCTTAGTCTCCTATCCAAAATCTATCACCCTGCAGGGTTCCATGAAGAAATCAGCTCCATTCCAGACAGATATAGCACACTTTTTGAAAAGTCTGCAGTACTGTTTGTTTGAACAGTTGTGGTTTTTAGACAACGATGAGTAGAAATCCAGTGATCTTAACATGCCTTAATTGTAAAACTGATAATTTGAGCACAAAAAGGATTTCACGATCTAATTACTGACAATAGCTGTGCTTTTCAGGAATCAATTTCTGGGATTTTTTCATTTTATTGAATAAATATTAGCATATCTCTAGGTGTATTTATGGATTGATATCCAGCATTAACCCTAAAAATGCTCACAGATAGCATAAGAAAGAAATATTGGAATATGATTCCTTAGTACTATAGTTGATTTCTCTTTGGGTTTTTTGTGTGGTTGTTCCAACAAAGCCTCAGTCACCGAATACACTACATTTTAAGCAGCTACAGCAAGTACATTTTAAATGCCGTGACTTTTAGAGGAGTTTGACTTTTGGTTTGGTTATTTAGCTGTATTTTCTGCAGAATTGATAGCTCTATGATAGAAGATCATATTGCAGAATTGATAGCTCTATGACATATTTACATATTTCAGTTGCTTCAGTAAATAAATAAGGATTGACTGAATTATGTGGTCTGATCTGAGACACACTGATTTCAAATGCCCCGTGCCTTTATTATGAGATGAATCAATATGAGATGTGTGGTAGAAGAATACATTTGAGTAGATTCATGTAGTAGGCATGCACATGAATGACTTTAGTCAATATTCTCTTGGAAACTTATAATTAGAACTTACCAACTTAGGCTTTTAAAATATTTATGTATTTTCCTAATTACTTGCTACGTATAGGTTCACATTTGCAAATAATTTCTCCATTTCAGGTGTGGATAGATGTGTGTCCCAGTTCCCATTAGATTATAACAATAGTGCTTTCTTTTTCACAGCATTTTCTTTTTATTAATCTTAATTTGTAGATTTTGAGAAATCCCACTTTAAGTTAAATGGTTAGAACTAAGGAGAGGTTAATACAATGCATCAATACTTTATCTGTTGAAGAACTGGATTTAAAATTTGTGATTTGGTTAGGGGAAGTGCCTTGTATTCCTTCTGCAGACATCATACATTCTATTTAGTAGATTATTGCATTTTATCTAACTGGCAAAACTCATGAGAGGGGCATCATTTTGAAACCCAAGAATACAGTATCTTATATATAAAAATTAAGTTAAAGGTTACTTCGTCTCATGATAGTATGATTGATTAATCTTCTCCAGCAAGCTCTGTTACAGGATTGAGATCTGGCAGACCATCTCAGAGCAAGTGTACAAGGTCAGACTGAACATGAAATGCAGTAGTGGGTGCTACTTCTGAGATTTTGTGTTCATCCACCGACTTGTACTGTGGATGTACTGACTTGAGATGTGGGACTGTCAGTTCAATTTTCTTAGCAGAATGTTTAAACCTACGTATCCAGTTACACACAACATTTTTCCTACCAGACCATATATACCTGTGAGGTATTTTTCACCTTAAAGCGTTGCACGTTTTTAAGGAAAAGCAAGTGCAACCCAGTCTTTATAGGATAATGATTAAGTCACATAATTTAAAATAGGGATCTTGCATTCCAGTCTGTGCTCAAAGACAGATGATGAATTTTACTTGGAACAGTGACTAGATGCAATAGTTATAACAGGTGAAGTTCTTCTCATTTTTGTAGATCATGTTATCCTAGGAAGACAGATGGAATATCTATTTCATAATAGCGTCATATGTTTGTTTCACAGAAGTTGTTAATAAAATATTAGTTTATACTGGAAGACAAATGGTATCCTATAGATTTGGTGATTTCAAAGTAGCACTTAAATTCAAAGCTGCCTGTCTGCACTCCTAGCTCTTGTCTTTGGCAAATTCATTTATTTAATATTAACACATCATTGGATAGCATACACAGGTTATAAATAGAGGCTGGAACCTAAGACCTCTCCATCCTAGGTGAAAACCTTCTAGCCATGATTTCTTGTTCCGTCTCTCTTAATTAATGAGTACTCCCTTCTCCCTCAAACCCCGACATCCTGCCCTCCTGAACTGAACAAGAGTTACTGTAGTTCCAAGTTGGGTGTGGTCAGGACACCGTGCTATAGCACTTTTATTTTAAGCAGAATAACTGGTCCTTTTTAGTTCCTCATTATTTTGAGACAGAAAAAATGTTGCACTGTTAATGGGGAAGCTTTTTCATGCTTTGTAAGTACACCTTTTCATTCATACAATATTGTGTCTGGTGGATAGAGGCACCTGCAGATTTAGAACTGCTTACATGGATGTTTTTGAAAGAAAAGTTTTCATCTTCAGCAAGAGCCGAGACTTGCCTTTTCAAGTCCTTTGGCCTTTAATAAAAAGAACTTTTAACTTGATTCCTGCTATTTGTAGCTGTAAAATGGTGAAGTATCTACCAGTGTCAAGAAGTCATTACATTCAATAAATGTAATGCATGGTTTTAAAATTTTTCTGAGATTAAGAATACCACAGTTATATTTTCCAGAACAACAGACAAAGGAAATCCTTAAATACATTCACAACTGAGTGATGACCTTGGTTAAAAGTATCCGTGAATTATCAGGTATGTTTTAATCATGCCTCCACAGTGTGTAGTTTAAAGTGAATGAATAACCATTTTTGAACGTGTTTTTCTCAATAAAAATACAATTTTTTATTAAAACAGACCTTAAATTAGTTTAAAGATAACTCACCTAAATTAAAACCCTCATCCAGACCATGAGCTTTTCAAGCTGTCAACCTCCTCAAGTAGGATGTCCCAGGTAATAAAAAAACAAAACTAGAAATCCCAGTCTTTTCTGAAACGAGAGGAGAAGCAAATTCTCCTGTGAAAATCATCCCTGAGAATGTCTTTTCCTATGCTCCTGAATTTTGTAGCTTAGGATCTCTCTAGCACTGCAACTCTCAAATGAAAGGAAATACTAATGAAAAACTAGTTCATTTTATAGGTTCCCTCAGTTTTAATTGATAGATCATTATTTTGGACTTGAAAGTACAAGAATCACTTCATTAGGCTGACAGTTTTACTACAGCAAAGAAGCTTTCAGGTTTTTAAGAGTAAATTAAATCACTGGGAGATCAATAAATGCAATAAGAAAACAGTGTAATTTTCATGGCTGCTGAACAACTTAAAGATATTTTCCAGTTTGAAAAAAATGTTTAACTATTTTTAAAGGAATTTATAGAATGCTACCTGCTACATATTCCTAGAAGTAGACTAAATCTTCTGCTACGAGAGAGGACAGAAAAACACTGAGTCCTTGCTAGTTTCTTCAGAGGAATGGTTCTCTTCTGACTTGAAATCCATTAGGTAATGTAATTCTGAGCAGGCAGGTAGAATGTTGCACCTTACTTGTCTATTTTAGCTAACCAGTGCCAGGGCTTGCCTGTTCTAGCTAGCCATAACCCTTTCTAGAGCTTCACAGAAAAGATACTAAGAGGCATTAATTTAAGAGCGAATTCTTTTCCTTTTACATTCATACCCTAACCAAAGGAACTCGGAAACATAGAGTTCATAGAAATATGAACAGTTAGGTACAATTAGGTCTGCATGTTCAGTTCATTCATTTTTCATTAGTCCTGCATCAGTTCTGTCCTCACACTTCTCCATCTTTGCTATTGTCAGGATTCTTCACCAACCATATGCTTTTGGGTCTGACAAGGAAGAGCTGTATCAGGGTCCTTGTCTACTTTGCCATACTGTGAGCTGTAGAGAAAGGAAGAATCACAGACATTATACTTAGAGGAAATGAGGATGAAAGAATGAAATACTGCTTTTTTGAACTACTGCATTTCTCTGTAGTTGCTTTCCTGTCTCCTCTCCTGTGAGACTGATATTATATCATGAGGAAAAAAAGAGAAAATTTTGGTGGTTTCATGAAGCAGTCAGTTGGTTGCCTGCTCCCAAAGTACAGCAATCAGAGTGTCTGCTCTGGTTCCCCTGGCATGTTTCAAACTACCTACAGGGACTGAAAATTTTTATGTTGTCCTTAGAGGGGCATCAGATACAGCTAAATTTATTCATCTGCGCAAAAGTCACCAAAACTGCTGCTGCTAGATAAAGATTTCTTCTACTTCCCTGGTTTAGAACAGGATCCTGGATGTTGGCAACTGAAAATTTGCAACAGCAATTTCTGCTAATGTGGTGCAGTTTCTAACAGGACAGGTGAAACTTGTGGATGTCGGGATCTGGGGGGTGTTCTGGTGGGATGCTACGACCTCGCCGAACCGACTTGAACAGAAAGTCACTTGGCAGCCACTGCATTCACACAGACACCCACACACAAGCTCCGGAGAGCTTCTTCGACAAGCCGACGGCAAAGAGGCAGGAAGGGTCTTCGTGTGGAATTCCACAGCACAGGTTTATTTGAGCCCCACGCGTGAAGAGGACCAGGAACCAAAGACGTTGGGGGGAATGGAGGTTTTCAGTTTATATACAGGGGGGCGAGGAAAGCATCGGGACAAGGGCAGTACATAGGCGGGATTAGGGTACAGGAGCCACTGGGGAAATCTGAGGGAGTGGCAGGGAACAAGGTCCAATGGGAGAGTGGGGAAGGGAGAACTTTCCAATGAAGGAGCAGATAAGATATAAGGGGGTGGGGAGGCCAACTGGGGAAGCAGAACTGGGATGTATTTCCATAACAGAACAGGGCATTCTGGGGGAGGCTTTTTTAGTCACTTTAGCTCACCTGGGGAGCTCTCTTGGGGTCTGTCCCTTTCACTGGCTCCCACGTGGATGGTGGACACAGACAGAAAGAATGTTGCAATCTATGTGCTCTATGTTATCTTTGCTATCCAGAAACAAAACTTCCACTGGGGCCTAATGGTTGTCTGGCTACTGGTTTGTCTCTAAGCACCACCAGATGAGGTTCGTGCTATCGAACTGTATAAACAGATCTCTGAGTTTGCCAAGATAAGGAATCAGTAGTTAAGTAGGATTATGTTATCTGTCCTTGCTTCTGATATTTCCCATATTTAGACCATCACCTGTGTGATCATCAGCTCCTAGTTTTACAAGGTCTGTACATCGGTAGAAGAGAGACAATGACTGTTACCTTTTATTTTAGGGCTTCAGCCCAGGATAAATATATTGCACTTCTGGACTCTGATATGATGTTGGCATCAGGATCTTAGTTAACACGGAACGGAATACAAATCAAGGTTGCACATGCAAATTTAACTCTTGCAGGTGATCATATTTCTGAATTCTTGGCTTTAATTTGCATTCTTTAGTATTCCTTTATCACTTCAATATGATCATATATTAAATAATTCTTCAAGATTTGGGTCAGTTTTGCACTAGCGTGAGAATCACAACTTATTTTCTTGTAAATGTATTTAAATGTATTTTAAAGCATGAGTGCTAATACTGAGTTAATAATTACATAAAATCAGCTGAATTTCAGAAAAAAAACCCCAGATTGTATAAAGTATGTCTCAAAATCTGAATTAGAAATAGCCAAATCCATTAAAACCATCAGTTTATTTGCCTTTTAATTAGCAACTTCACATTCCTAATTAAAATTATAATTGGTTATTATCCTGCTTGCTAGAGATACCTTTAGAATCCAAGTTTCTATTCAGTATTTCTCATTTTTGCTTTCTTCTCTTTTTCCTTAGTAAGGATTGGAAAGAACTAATATCGCCTATGGTTCCAGTAATGATTATAGGGGAAAGTCTGTCAGCATTCCACGAGGCTGTGAATGGCTTTTATGAATGAAGTTAATCCTGGTATCAGAGACATAGAAGATCAAGTTTAATCTGCCCATGTTGCTGCTTATGAAATAGTTAAGGATCTTGGATGAGAGCAGAAGAAGCTCCCCAAACTACATAGTTTGAGAATTTCATAGGAAGTATTTTCAAACTGCCTGAAAAATCAGGAGAACCTCTTAGGAGGAGCAGACTTGTGCAAGCATCTTTCATTTATAAAAAAAAAAAAAAAAGGAAAACTCATATCTCACCAACTTTCTTAAATGCATATTTAGAAAATTTCTTGTTCATCAACCACCTTCAAGACCAATGACAAAATTATCAAGTGTTATTTAAGTGAGTATTTTTATACTGTCCATGGAAACAGTGCTTTTTTTGTTTTTGTTTTTGTTTTTGTTTTGGTTTTGGTTTTTGGTTTTTGGTTTTTG
>VZTD01005475.1:88849-305975 GCA_013397725.1 Rhagologus leucostigma | reverse complement strand
TTTTTTTTTGTTTTTTTTTTTTTTAGTTCTAGTCAATCTATGGTTATATAATCATAGTAGGTCTGCCCTGGAGCCTTGTTGTCACTGCTCATTGCAGTCATTCTTCAGACATGATTCTGGAAATTTAGGCAGAATCTTGTAAAGTTACCTTTTAAAGAGAAACTGAGCTGTGAATCTCCATGTCAGCTTGAAGCTCCTAAGCATATAGGATCTCTCATGGGGCTTTTTTATTGCAACAGTTGCATTCATCAACACTCCATGTAGAGTTAGTCCTAGAGATTCGCACATCTCTTCCTAGAATTCCTGCTGTGAGTTTAGATTCTCCTGATGTGCATAAGCAGCTAAACTGATTTTTTCTTCTAGTGGAAATTATATTGAATTTGTCAATTTTGCACATAGCCATCATTTTGCTCTTTCATCAAGTTATTTTGGTCTGTTTAAAGATTCTTGCTAAACTAAATAAATTTGTCACGTGTTTAACTCCTTAGGTCTTTAACAGACTAAGAAATATAGCAAACTTTATCAGATGTATACTGTGGTACTGTGGCTTCACCATAAGTGCCATTGCTTTTGGTGACACTGTCTTCAGAATGTCAAAATCACTGTTGAAAGTGGACTGTGCTCCCTTATCTCCCATCCATTTTTTAAATGCTCTTCAATTCCTGGAAGATCCTACTCGAAATTTTTGAAGCCCATTAGAATTCAGGTTTTTACTGGCAGTTAGTCATACCCTTTTTTTCTACCATAGTTTTTAATCAACTGAAGTATTTCGTCTTATTCTGTGTCTTCAGTTGGTTTGTTTTCTGTTTAAGGAGACTTTCTGTAGCCTTTTGACAACTGAGGAAGTTTTTGTCTAATTTCATGACTTTTTAGAGGGCCAAGCAGTACCAAGAGATCAATATCATATGAATATTTTGGGAGGAATTATTGTTCATTTTCAGAGAATAGTGTTTAGATTAAATTCTTTATTTTTATACTCCTATTTTAATTTAAAGGTGTTTGCAAGATGACAGTGTAAGATTTACTGTTTTGTAATTTTCTGCATAATCTCAAGTCTCTTTTAGAAGTATTAACCTTGTTATTAACCATGCGGTTTTGGGGTGGGCATTGCTAGCATCCCTTCTGCCTCGTTCCTATGCTCCTTCCAAATCATGACATAAATATTATTTAAACCTACTAGTAATTTACTTGGGACTTTAGCTGCTGGTTTCTGAACCTACATTTCTGATACATGCATCTTTAATAGTCTTACTTAACACACACACACACACACACACAAAAAAAGGAGTGTGCATAAAGGAACCTTTGCCAATATACTCTGTTAAAAGCTGAATCAAAGAAATAATTAAATTTTTTAATATTCTTGTTTGATTGCTTCCTGTAGCCCTGTGTAACCCAGGAGATTCATCAGGTTTTGTTGTAGTTATTATTGCTTTGTAAGCTTGCCATTTCCAATGTGATCCAAACATTTCACATTTGGGTTTTTTTTACCTTTATCTCTCTTAATACTCTGGACAATAGTGTAAATCTAGAGCAACTCTTCTGAGCTGAATGTGGTTATTCCAGATGGATGTTGTACTTTCCACCTCCGCATAGCCTGGCAGCACTTTCCCTCAGGTTTTATTCTCCTTATTAAAATAAAATAAAATAAAATGTTTGAGCAAGAATATATATTTGCTTTTTATGATAATGGGGAAGGAGCTGTACTAAAACTGGTTTGACATAAGGAAGTTTGGACTGTTAGCCCAGCTACTGTTCTTATAAAATCTCCATTTAAAATACTTTCTTCTACCTTTCTGAGGAAAAATGGCATCCATTTTAGTTCCATCATATTTAATGGGTAACACAGTCTTTACTTGAAGTGAATTTAGGCTTCCAGGGTTTAGTTTCTTAGTTTTACAACTAAGAAAATCCCTGTTATTAGCCAATGCCTATGGATGTAACACCAAGAAAAGTGCAGGGAATGATATCATTCTGATGGATCTCAATCAGTTTCTTTAAAAAGCAAGTTTAAACACTCTTGGGAAGCCTTTAATATGAAGGAAGAGAGAATTCATTCAGTTTTAATACTTCCATTTTGCATTTGCATGTTTGAACTGATTTGCAAGTAGAACAGTTCTAGATCAGTATTTTAAAAGCTATACCAATATGAATTAAAACTACAAAAAGCAACACTATAGAATGGGGACAAAGCAGTATTTCTTAGGGAGACCTTTAATCACCCAGTATCAAAATTATTAAAATGGATATTGATAGAGCTATCCCAGTTTTACTGATGTGAGGAGACTGAAGCACTAAAATGATTTAACACAGTCTTTAATATGAGATGCTTGAAGAGCATAGGTCCTTTGATTTTTCAGGCTGGCACTTCAACCACAAGCTGTTTAATTCAGTGGCATTTAGCCTGAAAGCTTGTGTGGATATTTCTGATGGTGCTCTTACATGTTGTCTTCTAGATCATAAGGAATTCAGGATTGATTCCCTTACCCTTTTGCATTGTGGTGCTGTAATAGCAACCTAACAACGTAATGTATTAACGATAAGTTAACTACATCCTTTATCTTATTTTCCCCATGTACTTTACTGTTGTTATGGCTTGATCAATAGGTTTTAGATTGCCTGTTGCAATCATTGAATGGCATTTATATCATACATGGAAATTATTCTCACAGTCAGGTTTTGAGCACTCTGGTGCATACGCAGGCATTTGTTTAGTGTGTTGCCACATACAGAAATGCCATGTAAAATCATGGAATAAATAGATTCAGTGTGCACGTTCCTCAAATGTAAGAAGAGGTTGTAGAAGTTTCATCACCCAAATGTGTGTCTCTATGTGTTATTTTAGTTCCTGTCTGAAGTGAGGAAAAATGAAACAATATACACACAAAAAGAAAAGAAAAGAAGATACTTTTGGCAACTGCATACTTTCAGATTGCATTTGCATTTTGGGGGGGAACTGGGAAAATGCTGTGTAATGTGGCCACCTGTCAGGAAAATTACCACCTGTCTCCAGTCTTGATTTTAGTTGTTCATAAAATTAACAGAACAGATAAATAGTGGTATCCCTTTAAGTGGAAACAGTTGGTGGACTGATCTTTATTAATAGGGTTACAAACTATATATTACCCAGATAATAAAAGGCTGAATAAATTTTTTGTACTGTGTATCAGAATATCAAAGTCTCAAGCAAACAGAACTGGCTCTTGAAATCTATGTGTATGTTAGTTTTTAGGTTCTGTAAGGCTACATTTTAAAAGCCTCTGTTTAAATTTCTCTTCCATCTCACTAACGCTGCTTTAATTTCAGTCACAGTGGCAAAACAATAAGCTCTATTGATTAGGAGTTCGAACAACCACCAACTATATCATCCATATTGTAGAATTCTATTCTATTCTATTCTATTCTATTCTATTCTATTCTATTCTATTCTATCCCATTCTGTTGTTTTCTCTTACCACCTTTCTCAAAAAGAGGGGTTGGGAAGCTTCCAGATTCGCCTTTGTCCCTTCTTCCCTGTCTTTTCTCTCTGAAAGATGAGGCAGGGTTAACTATTGAACATTCAATAACTATTCAACATTCACTGAAATATTGAATGCATTCATGACCTCACATTGCTACTACTGCCGTAGCCAGTGCTCAAGCTCCTTGCTGTGAATCACATCTTAAAGGAAAAGCGTTCATAGACAAGTACTATTCCTTTTTCTTGTCTCCAACTGTGTTTTGTTACTAATTGCAATCACTTGGGCAACCTCCGCTGCCACTAAATCGTAAAGCTCCCAGGTACTCCACATCTTGCACCCTGAAGTACTTTTGTTCTGCTGCACTCCTGAGTTCTGCAAAACTTTCGGAAACCAGGTCTTCCCATGTGTGTTTGTCATAGATCCTAAGCTGGAAGCCTAGTGTTGTCCATCTGGCTATTCCACTGGGATCTTAACAAGACATGATAACCAGGAGAGAGGGAAGCTGAAACATCATATCTCAGGGAGAGGACACAGTCTTCACAAAATCTTCTGCAGTAGAATACTAGTATTCCATTCCAGCATCTTCAGACTGCTTACTTTTCATGTACTGTGGAATTTCTGCTGTTTCACAAATCTGCAGCCACTCTCCTGCATTCTCTCAGTATCAGCAGATACCCACATTAAAGGTGTGTTAGCAAGCCCAGGAGTCCTTCACTCCAACCTGCCTAGCGCTCCTCTGCATGTTACTATGCCTCTGCACATTTCTCAGGTCTGGCGTTTGCCTTGCCCTCTGCAGTGTCTCACAGCCTCTCAGCACACCCAGCAAGTTTTAC
Organism: Rhagologus leucostigma; assembly: GCA_013397725.1. Classification (NCBI taxonomy): domain Eukaryota; kingdom Metazoa; phylum Chordata; class Aves; order Passeriformes; genus Rhagologus; species Rhagologus leucostigma. Next base: position 301,681 of record VZTD01005475.1, on the reverse strand, counting down.
CCTTTTTGTTCATCTGTAAGAGCTGCCAGGTTTTGCAGAGCACTGGCCTTCTGTTGTTACTGTTTGCAGCAGGATATATTGACCATATACACTGATTTTTATGGCTGAACACAAAGAACTTGCAAGTTTCTTCTCTTACTTGTAGTTGAAGAATATTCTAGGGACAGCTATAGCAATTGCTAAGAATGGAACACACACAAAAAAAACCCCAACCAGTACTGTTTTTAACTTCTTTTAATGCAATTGGGTCAGTTGAAAGGAGGAGGAGAATAAATATCATCTGACTTGGACAGTTCTCTGAATTCATCAGCAAGTCTCTAGAGATTGTTCAAATACTTTTGCATTTTGAAGAATGTTTTTTTCCGGTCCTTATTAAGGCTTAAAGCTTTTTGGGGTGTTGCACCACTGCAGGCTTCACCAGCTGTGGGCATACCTAAACTGGGTGACTGGCTTACAGTTGTGGTAGGAAAGAACTCAGCTGGTGAATTCACATTCTGCCTGGGAATGTGAATACATGCTGGGAGGTCAGCCCACAATGACCTTTGTGCTGCTGTAGACAACATTATTACAATACCGGGGCTTTGTGAGCTCATTGGGAATTACCTTCCTGAACTGTAGTCACATCTTTGCTGGCTGTATGCTTGTCTTTTTGTAACTAGAGGCTGTACTCTTTTCGTATTTTACAGTAACTCATAAATGTTTAAGACAGCTTTTGAGCAATTAGTGCTGCTTCTGCTCTGGAAGTTATGAATTTGTTGTGTGCAATTATTTTCATAATGTGTCACCTTAATTTATTTCAGTCAGTTTAGCAAAGAAAAGCAGTAAAACTGAAAACATGTAAGATTGCAGTTTTCTAGTTGCATGAATAATGTGCAATATGAATTCCCATCTATTTTCATGAAAAAAATAACGAATGGCTTATTCCATTCTATTCTTAGCCTGGAAATATGCTGACACATCTAATGCATCATAAAAAGTACTTTACACGTGAGTTACCTTGGTTAGCGGCTCACTGGGTCCCCACACTTGTGCTTCCTATTTATGAAGAGACTTTACACTTGAATGCCATTTGTTTCATAATGCTTAAAGACAAATTACTCTTTACAGCTATTAAAATGTGAAAAAATCTGGTGGGCTAAAAATCTCTTCTTTTACAAGCAGTTTAGGGGTTTTTTCCCTCAAGGATGTAGCCATTGTGTGTTTCTTATTCATCCTTTGTGTGTGACCTATCAGACTGAAGTGATTTGTGGAGAGGAAAAGCAGTCCCAAGGTAAAATACTAGGAGCAACACTGGAAGGATTTTGGTGCAGTTTTATTTTTAAATATCCACATCAGAAAGCCATTTAAGGCAATGATTTTTTGACTTGTGGCCATGGGCAAACATTTTTTCAGAACAAGTCAGAAAATACATCTGCTCGTTTATCTGCAATCATTCCCTTCTCAGAATGGGATCATATGTACTTGATCTACTTCCTAGAAATCTTGAGGGTTCATGCCTTTATGAGTTCTTGGGTTGCAGCTGAAGCTGATCATTTGACCTTCCTTGAAGAGGTCTCCTGCCGAGGCTAGGAACCACCTGGGTATCTGGAAGTGGTGGAGCTGTGCTGTGCACTTGAACTGGTTAAGGGAGAGCAGTGCTGCAACTCCTGGAACTTTCCACTGCCACTTTATCTCATTAGATTTCTCAATTTACTTCTTTTTACCCTTTTTTTTTTACCCCTGTGTGTTGAGGGGGAGGTTAGGCGTGGTCTCTTTCTAGCATCTCCTCAGGGAAAGTCAAAAAAAAGTATAAAAATAATGAAGTTGTTTCACTTTAGTAAGTTCCTAAGTATGCAGATCCAGTTCTTTTGTCCTGTAATTGGATTCCCCTTACAATGCGTATTTCATAATCCAGGATCAAAATAACTTGAGCAATTTCGAAATGTAATCCAGCACATACTATGCTACAGTAAGTTATTAAAATTCTAAAATGTTCTTCTAGATATCTACTTGATAAACCTGATTCAAATTTGGAATTCCAGTTGTTTGTGTTAACTTAAACTGAAACTTGTGGAAAAAACCAAAACCTTGCAGCAAAAAAATGTGTTCTCTTTGCTGCTTTAATGTGTTCAGAGTCAACTCACACATTAAATAAAGTTGGGTTGGAACTAAACACTTCAAGATATTTTTTACTTTTAGGGTTATTCAGCCATTAAAATTCATATGAGTGGTTATATAGTTGCCTAGAGCTTCAGATCTCTCTCCATCTTCCATGACCTCAGTGAAAGCTTTGCTTGAAGTTTTATTCTGTTGGTAAGGTGAATGACTGGAACTCTCTTTGTTGAAACTGGTCACCAAAACCCATTTCTTTCTGTGCTGATGCAAACAATGCAAGAAATAAGAAAAAATAAAAGGTTGTTTTTCCTGTCTGCGTACACTGCCTTTAGACAAGGTATTAATTTACAATATTTTGCTTTGTAAAATGCCACTAGAAATAGGAAATAAAATTAATATAGAATCACTTGCTGGTTGCTTTTACTTGCTGACATTTTGTTTTTAATATAACCTGATATTAGTATGACAGTTTCACTTCCGATTGTCAGAAAGTAATTTAATATTACTGTCGTTTTAAGATCTACAGAAACAAATTTAGAGTAGAAACAAAACTGCCAAAGGGACATTAAATATACTGAAGAAAGTAGTGGGAAAACCCACTGAGGTATTGTAGACTCTAGCAATATTTTAGAGCCTGGATACCTTGTCTTAGGTTTCTGATCTATTTAGGCAGATAAAAATGGGTTGATATGTTTTTCTGAATTAACAAACTCAAAGTAATCTAACTTAAAAAAAATTTTTTAATAATGAACACCTAGAAAAAATAAATCATTTTCTCTTTCTCTTCTTTTTCTTAAATCCATTCCTTTATTTGAGGAGTTAAGGACTAAAAATTGTAAAAGGTCAGAATATACATTTAAGATTGTCTCAATAGGTGCAGGTGCTCACTTGATTCAAACTCATCTCTGTGTGTGTTCCTGCTCTGAGTCTGGTTCCATTCAGTACCCTCCACCACCAGCCAGCATTCCCATCCCTCCCCTCTTGCTGCCTGGTGAGCCAGATCTGGGAACTGGGAAATTCAGTCTAGGGGAAAGGAGTTGTTTTGTCTTTTGCTGTGTGGCTGCTTTTCAGCACAAATGCTTCCCCGTTGTGCTTGTGTGGCAGTGGAATGAGCCACGCTGTCAGCACAAGGAAGATCAGACTGCTCAGCCGAGGGCGGCAGTGAGAAAGGCCAGAGCATCACTTTTGTTGGTGCTGTGGGCTTAAATTTGTTTAGACCAATCACGAAATCACACAATAGCATTTCCCCCTCTGCTGTTTAACAGTTGTTGTTATGGGTGATCTGAAGGTATTAACTAGATTGATTTTCAGTTTGTCAGTCATCTTTGCAAACATCAGAAAAAGGAGGCAAAGCAGAAAGATCAGACAAACAAACCGGACTGTGTCAGGTCACAGAGCTCTGGGTACAATATATATTTCAAAAGTTATTATATAGTGCAATTATATAACTAACAGTCTAGATTTTATCAACATGTCTGTTGGTCACTGAAAACTGTAGATTTCAATGAGGAATATCTCTGTTTTCAGCAGCTTCTCCTGGGATGTAGAATGGCTATTTTTAATCAGAATTTCCACATATAAGGCTTTGTCTCGACAATTTTTTTCCTTATTTCAGAAGGCTGTCTATACAAGTAGCACAAAATTCCAAATGGCTTTTTGCCATCATCTTCAAAAGGGTGATGTCTGCACAAGTTGATTAGTTGATTAGTTTTAAATGATACTATAGTTGTAATATTTGACTTCCCCATTCACATGTTGTCGCTGTTGTACCGGGGATGGAGAGAAACGAGGCAGGCAGGATCCAGGGAAAACGGGATTATTTATTAATATCCAGACGGATTTTTATCCTGTAACTCGCTGGAATAGCATCAGGTGATTGGTCCCTTGACCATCCACCTCTCAGGATGATTGGCTAAATCCTACAACACCCATTTCAAAACAATTCTGCAACTAAACATAACAATAATGCAAAACATTGTACAGCTGCAAGATAAAGGAATTATTTACAAAAACCCACAGCAGTGTTTTTCATAGCTTTCGTGAGAAACACAGAGCTCTCACAGAATGCTGCAGAAAACTGGAAAATTTCTCTGCTGAAGCTTTCCAGTGTCCACAACATGTTATGGGAAAGTGTGACTGTGCTCTTCCTAACTTTGAAAGTTATTTATATAAATATTTGTAATCACATTTTTGCTTTATAATCTTGTCAGGTAATACAGGTGGTCCAAAAATTCCCAAGTAACTTTTAATCCATAATTTTAGTATTTGCCTGAGCTTCTGATTTCCATTCTTTACCTCTTTACCCCTTCATTTCCCAGTGCTTTGAGGAGTTGTCATGGACATTAAACCATCAACATTTTGCAGTCTGCTACCAGAAGTGAAGTACTGTTGACATCATTTCTGAATCTGTTAAAAGCAGATTCCCACAGGGCAAATATTGCATGTGTACAAATTGTTTACAGCTTCTCTGTGGTCGGTGATGATAATAATAGAACAAAAAAAGGTCCTGAGTATTAAGCCATGCAGGGATTTGCTGTTTAATTTTGACAGTGTATTGGCTGCTGCGTGATTTTATGCTCACTAGAAATATAAAGGGCAGTTATTTTAAAAAATGACCATCAGTGGCTGAGACAGGTGCTCTTTAGAATGAAATTTAATGATATATAGCATTCAAGCAGTCAAACTGTTTTTTCACATGTCAACCTTTTCCTTATTCTATTTAGCTAATTTTGTCAGATCTTACTGTATTACTGATAGCTTGTCGTGGAAGAGTGAGGGGTTATGACTGTCTTTGCTCTGTCTCTTTTCATTTTCTTTCACTGTACTCAATCTCAAAGTGAACTCTTCCCTCTTCTGAGTGTGGTATTATGCATAACAATCAGTTCTTCACTGAGTGACTGAGTTTTAAAATGTTTTAGAACATGTCCTTTGATCGTGTGTTCCTTTTTTTTTCCATGTTGCAATCATTATTGCTGATGGAAATCTTTTATATATATATCCAAATAAATGCTGAGTTCTCAATCAAAGTACATTTTTGAATTTATATAAAAACATGTTTCATCAATCAGGCCTAATTTTAGTTTAACAAAGATTAGAAATAAATTTGCATGTAACAGCTGTACAATATACACATACATTAAGCAAAACAGTATAAATGGGCAAATACACATGGAATGGAGCAAATGCTATGAGACCTTTAACTCCAAAATTGGCCTAAATTCAAAAATGCTGTATCGTGAAGCAATATTCAAGTCCTCTTTCATAAGCACTGAGAGGTTCCTGAACTCAAATAGTCAAAAAGTATTAAATTACCTAAGTTATGTATATGTTTTATGCTTCAAGGGACTGTGCTAGGGAGCTCAGTGAGTGTGTGCCCTTGTATCCTCAGAATGTTGGATCTGTGTAGCTAAGGCAGCACTTTTGTGTTGCACAAGCAGGAAGGACTTCAGCCCATTTGTTTGCTGTATGTTGCTCTCTGGTCTGTAAAGATAAAAGAGATATATTGGGGTGAATCAGAACATGTTCAGGATAGACATCTGTCATTCCTCAGAATTTTCCTGGAGCCAGTGAAAATTTTGGCAGTCTATACTTATTTTTTAAAGGCTTGAGCAAGCTACATAGTTCCCCCACTAACCCTTTGCAGACAGAAGAGGATTCCACAGTCCTCAGGTTCTTAATTCTTTTTAACATTCATAGAAGCAAATCCTTTAGAATTTTTTTCTAACCTCTAGAGGCAAAACATTCTTATCTTGCCTTTTTTTTTATTATAGTTCATCTTATTTTTCATCATTCTACAGGCTTTAAGCAAAGCAAAGATTTTAGTTAGCTGTACTAACTAAAAATCTGATTAAATCCTGGTTCAGGATTTTATGAACAAGATTGTATTTTGCACCTGATTATTTGTAGTCTTTTTTCTCCCCTGGTCATTACTTATTACAGAGTCTCTTCACCTGCTTAAATTTTTCTTAACTAATTTTTTTCACCTTTTTTTTCTTTGAAATGTGAGTAGTGGTGACTCAGAGGATATATGGGCAATTGAAAATGGTGTCCATCTGAGGAAATGCTTGTTGAACTCCCAGGAATGACGTATCTTGCTTCTAAACTATTCATGTGTCTGTTTTCTGATATCTCACCCAGCATAACACTTGGTTGGGGTCCACTAAGAGCTTCTGGTCTTTTCCTTTTCTCTTTTTACTTGAAAGCCTCTGAAATATGTGAGATCTGTGTCTCAGCCCTACAGCACAGTATTTTTGTAACACATGACAAAAGAATGTGTCTTACAAGCTCCAGTGTATGGTAGGAATGTATGCAGTGGTATTTGAGGATGAGAAACTTCTGGGGACAGAGCTGGAAGACTGTATAGGGAAGAAGAATCCAAACCAGGCACAACATTTTCACATTGTATATGAAGAGTGCTGCATGGAATAGTCCTCCTTCTGCACAACTCCCTGGTTAGGTCTCAGAGTGAGCTAAATGCATCTCTTCAAAACAGCCTGGAAGCTAAGTAACGATTGCATCACATGGACAGTCAAGGAATCTACTCCTCGCTTTGCTCCTGGGTATTATTTTACTTAGCAAAGTAGATGCAGTAATCTGCCTTCCAACTGCTCCTTACGGTTTGGACTACTTCTACATTCATCTATTGCATTTCTATTACCTTGGATTTAAACACTAGACAGAAATGCATTTGATGACAGTTGTCAAATCAGGCAGTCTGGCTTCTTAAGGGTACCTACTGAATTAACCAGGAGCTGTGTCAACTGTGGCAAAGTCACTGAGGTCTTTTCCTGGAACCAGGCACCTTAGTTAAAAACTGTGTTCCTGGCTTGTCAGCCAGCTGCTGTTGTCCAGCATGAATGTTTTATTTTTCAATCATTAAATTACTAAGGACACCAATACATTAACACGAAATATTATGCAAGATATGTTATGCATACATTTCATGATCCTTGCTACTCTTCCTGTCTTTCCACATTGTCGGTGAAGTATCATAGTAATAAATGAGTGTGTGATACTTATTTATTTATTTCTTATTACTTTGTAAGTAAGACATAAATCTTGAAGACATAAAGTGTACAATTCACCCTTTCCCACTCATTTCTTCATTATTTAAAAAAAAAATGCTTTTTTTTTGAGTTCAGCTTTCAGGAATTGCCTATTATTATGGCTTTCTCAGATTACAGAACTCTTCAGTAGTTTTTGGTTTGTTTGTTTTTTTTTTCTTGATGCGGTTTTCTAGGCAATAAGCAAACCATGCTCTCCATGTCAGTGTTTTGTGTGACCAAGGAATCTGTGGTTTGGGGGCTGGAACGAGGCAGTAGGAAGCATGTCTTTCTCTGTACCGAGTAAGGGGGTGGCTCCATCTTCATGCAAGGCTCTTGTGTAAATGTACCCTTATAAGTGTCCTGTGTCTCAGTGCAAGAAGGGAGGATGTCTGCACTGTTGAACAGTGCTTAGTGTTGACATCTCTAAAGCAGCATTCATCTCTTTCTAACTTACGTATGCCTGTTGAAACAGAATCACAATAAGGCAAGAACCGCGTAACAAAAACCTGTGACCTGCATTATGTGAAAGATAAAATGATTCCCTTTTGCCTTAATGGCTTGATATGAATCAGTTTCTTTTTAACGTAATGATTAACAAATCATCACACACAGAATTAGGAAGGCTATTCCATTTTCCAGTAATTTGTTCATATGGCTTTTGAAGATGCTCCAAAGGTCCTACTAGCAAGTAATTTAATTAGGTAAAACTATTTCCTTTGCTGTTTCTGAGCAAGATATTATCAAACGTAATAGCACCAAAAATATACTCCATAACTTGATGTGTATAAATTACTATGCTCCAAACTGAAGCTGGATTATTTTTACTCCTAGTTTCAGAATGGCTTTTTGAGATTCTGTTTAGACCTCTTGTTTTTCTGTAGCTCAGAAAGTTTGGACTTTAAAACTAGCATTATTCTCTGATGTTCTTAGATTCTAAGAGTGAAAGCTATCACACAATTGCTGAATGCAAACTTGTAGGCAAGCTGCAATAAATCAGGGCATTACTCAGAATTATCCTGACTCAAGGGAACGTTTAAAGGTTCTCTCAATGAGTTTATGTGCAATGAATTGACCATTGTTCATATACCTGTTACCTAATGGCAATATTACATCCAGTAAAGGATTTATTTTAAGTTAGAGAGACTGGCAGGATAATTTTTATTCTGATGTAAGAGCAGAACATAATTCAGGAAGCAATGTATTTATAATAAAACACTGTCATGCTTATATCTGCCATTGTAGTTTTAACTGTTTCTTTTGGAAATACTCTAGAGGTGATCTTTAATTACTTGAATATGCAGTATTTTTTCTACAGGACCCGTAACACCATTAAACTTAGCTAATGGATTTGTTTGGGATAAGCTACGTGTTCAGTAGTTTTACAAACATCATTTGTGTTCTTGCCTCTATCATAGTTACTGTCCTGTGTTCAGTTGTGAAGAATACACTGGTGGGTTTGTTGTTTATTTTTTTTGCATTTCTTTTTAAAGAATGTGTTGCTGTTAGAACAGGCTTGCTGTTATTGTGATGCTGCTAAATGGATTCCAAGGTGTGAATGTGGCATGCATATGGTCCTGCAGCCCAAAAAATCTTCGAGGAGTTACTGCTGTTTTCTGTCTGGGTAGTCTTAACTAGCAGTATGTTCTGGATGAGGTTTGGACAGCTTAAAAGAGGAGATAAGAAGGGCATTGCTGATATCTGTTGAAAAATAAAGAGTGCAGCAACCGACTCACATTCAAACCAGCATGTTCTGGCCAGTAGCCTCCTACCCACCAAGGAGCAAGGGAAGCTTCTAACTTCACTTGCATACCATTCATGACCCAGTTTGATCTCCCAAGCAATTATACTCTGTGGTGCCAGCAGAGATAATGAGGTGAGGGTTTATGCAGAGAAGCACAGCAGCAGTAATTTAGACTGGTAGCCACACACAGCTATAAAAGAAACCCTGACCCAGACTTTTGACAGCATTATTTTGGGAGAATGGTAATCTTAGTTACTCAGGTATCCCTGAGTTCTTGTCCTGTTCTATTTGTCTTTTTGAATTCAATAGAACCGTTTGCTTAAATATCTTTGATTGCCACTTCCCTACCCTGCCACCTCCAGTGAGTGGGGAGAGTTGCTCCCATTCATAAGCAGTTTCTGGCCGGGTCATTACACTAAGGTAACTAATGTAAAAAAATAGAAGAAAAAAACTGGTTGATCACTGTGTATATAGTTTGAGGCATATTCTTAGAAGCCCTGGTAGCACAGCTCCTGCATCACTGCCTTGTCCAGGAGCTAAGGGGAAGGCACTATCAAGGTGTGTATATAAATGAATATTCTTGACTCAAGCATGCTCAAAGATCAGTGTTTGTAAGGATGTGACATATGGCATCATGGGCTGTGTATCCTCCAATCTGTTCCATGCAAAAATACCACAAATTCAAACTTCTGCAATCTGAATTTCAAAGTGTACAGTTACGTGTGCAAAAGGCAACCTGATATAATATTATGTAAGGGTGACCTTAACATTTAGATACCCATTTATTGAAAGTGATATCCTAAAAGAATAAGAGGGAAAAAAAAACTTCATCAAATGGAAAGAATAGCAGAATAGAACTAGCAGAGCTATTTAGAAATATCTTCACCTCACTGGAACGTGAGGATAAATCATCATTTTGGAAAGGTATGCAGATGAAATTTAAAATAGATATTTACAGTTTTACGAAAGGTAGCCTTGCATGTTTCTTTTCAAAGCATGAAATTGTTATCCCTGGTATTTCTCTTCAAAGCAGTGAAATGAGAAAGGACAATGACAGTTCCAAAGATAGGCAGCATGATTAAAACCCACTGACTTATGCTTTACATAAATGCAGAAATGGCAAATGGGCATTTTTTGACTGCAGTAAACTGCCTGAATTATTAAATAGCTGAGGAATGAAAATGAGCAGAATTTTGGCAGGCGTCTTAAAAATCTCATGCAGAGTTTGCCTTTTCCTTAATTGCTGCTCTTTCTAAGGGAAAAATGCATAGATTGTATTAGTTTGTTTCATCTTTTTAGGTTATCTCATTGTTATCATTAAAATGAGCTCTCAAAACACAACATTCCAAGAATCCAAAAATCTGTAGATTGGTCTGTCCTTTGTTGCTTTCATTAATAAACTAGAAATCAAGAAGGCACAAATTCTCATCTACCTTCTTCCTTTGCTTTGTTATTACCAGCTTCTTATGCTCCACATTCCTAGTCTTTGTTGACTGCATTTGATTACCATCTCTCAAAGGTAGAATTGTTGGGGCTTAAAATGTCTGCCTGCAGTTGTGTTGGAATGTTGAATCCTTTTGCACACCAGCAGCAGAGATGGGTTTACAAACCATGTTTCCCCTTATGTTCACATCACCATGGTGAGTACACAGCAGGTACTCCCACCAACACAACTGGGAAGCTGCAGTGTCAGTGGGACAGAACACGTATTTGTTAGTGTTGGAGAAAAACGTGGAAAAGGAGCCTTGAAAGTCCAGAAAATTAAGATGCCACTTTTGAATAGTTTCTTTATTTCTTTGCTGCTTCAAATGGAAACGAAATGAAATGTGAACAGATCTTCAAGAAACAAGTGGCCAGAATTTATTTTATTGGTCTCTCAAAGGTTTTGTAAGGAAGTTGAAAAATTCCAGATTATTTTTGGACATCAGTTAGACCAGTGCAGGCTAAGAGGATGGGCTGGATGACTTGGCTGCATGCAAAATTAAAAATTACATAAAATATATTCTCCTACAACTTTGCATGTAAATGTGTACTACTTTTCTATTCTGTGTAGCCATTTATAATAGAAATCTTCCGTTATCTATATGTACAGGTTTAGTACTTCAATATATTAATTAATGATACACACTTCAGTGCATTTTTCTCTCCTACATGCGTGGCATATGCAGTTAGACATTACAGACTTATGTCTAGCCTCAGTATAGTCAGCTTTGTTCATGATATCTTTGCTTTCCAAGTTAAAAAAAACCAACGACATTCTATTTGCTAACCTTTGGACATTTTACCTGAGTAAGAATTTTACACTCTTTTTCTGTGTGCATCAATAAAATTACCAATAATTAATGTGGATTAGAATTAAATTCAGGAAACTTGGATTCCTCTTACCATACATACTTGTTACAAACTGAAAGTTTTATCAGTGTGTCATTTAGAGGTATTTGGTCTATAAACCATTACTGCTGCAAAAACTGAGTTCACACTGTTATAGACTACAGAAATTCTTAGATCAGTAGACAAAGAAAACAACTTGCTTAACTCTAAAAAATCAGATTGCTTTTTAAATTGTCTAGGAACATAACTTCAGGTGTACCATTTTAGGCTTATAATTTGAGAGTTGGGGCAATTCTTGATTTCTTTGGCTTAACAAAGGACAAAAAAGAAATAAATGCTTCCACAAGGATTAGTTCGTGTTGATACTATTGATCTGGTTCCTCTTTTGACCAAAGGTCATGCTGACTGCTAAAAAGAGAAAGTGGTTGAGCAAACTGACTTTGAGAGAGGTTTTTAGTAGAGGTAGCTCAGTAAATATTGTCCTTTTAACTGCAAGGTGAGCTGCCATTTCTGCAGAAATTGTTGCTTCTATTTCACTGAGTTCAAATGGCCAATTCTGAGTGCTGAACCAAATAATGTGAATAACGTAAGGTTTAGGAAAAGTCCAGATTTCCAGTATAGAAGGCATATTCTGTCATTTGAAAGGATACCATCCCAGCAGACTTGGGCAAGCTTGAGAAGTGGGTCCATGAGAACCCTCTGAAGTTCCAGTGAGTCCAAGTGCAAGGTGCTGCACCTGAGTCAGGTGCAGCACAGACTGGGAGATGAACTCACTGAGAGCAGCACTGCTGAGGAGGACTTGGAGGTTCTGGTGGATGTTAAAATGGGTCCAGAGGAGGCCACAAAGATGATCAGGAGACTGGAACATCTCTCATATCAGGAGAGGTTGAGATAGCTGGGGTTGTTACACCTGGAGAAGAGAAGGCTCTGGGGAGCCTTCCTTAGAGCAACCTTCCAGTACCTAAAGGGGGCTTAAAAAATAGAGGGAGAGTGACTTTATACACAGACAGATTGTGGTAAAATAAGGAGGAACAGCTTTAAACTAAACCAGAAGAGATTTATATTAGATATTAGGAAGAAATCCTTTATTGTGAGGGTGGTGAGGAACAGGAACAGACTGCCCAGAGAAGTTGTGGATGCCCCATCCCTGGAAGTGTTCAAGGCCAGGTTGGACGTGACTTTAGGCAACCTGGTCTAGTGAAAGATATCCTGCCCATGGCAGGGGGATTGGAACTAGATGACCTTTAAGGTCCCTTCCAATCCAAACCATTCTAGGATTGACTCTATGTTTTATATATAAGTCTGTGTGTAAATGTGTAGATATAGCTATATATCTACATACATACATACGTACACATATATATGTAATCCAAAGGCTGGTTTTTTATTCCAAGAATTTGGCAACATTTGAAAAGGGATTAAGAAGGTATAAAGTGAGATCGCCTTCATTCAAACCTTGTGTTAGTTTATGGGGTGGGACCTGAAAACCAGAACAAGGACAATATTTATGTTGTCAGTTTTCTCAAGGCTGTCTACACAGTTTCATTTTTCATCGTTATTTTCTACGCCCACATGTTGCAAGAAGGAAAAAAAGGACTAGACAATTCTTGGTGTATTTTGATAAATAAACTATCATTTTGCATTCCTGGATTTCTTAGAAGTCTTTTAACTTTCTTGGTCCTCCTTTAGGATTTTCTGATGTCTTCTCTCTGTACTTCCATCTTGTTTCTCAGGTCTCAAGCAAGTAAATGGAAAAGTTTTCACTGGAAAATTCTTCTCTATGCTAGCAACATATGTGTACATATCAATCTGATATGGAGGTTCAGTAGTTCAGAAACAGAATTTCATAGACCAGGTATTGCTTATTCCTTACTTATCTCCAGATTGAAGAGTATTCCCTTTTTTTCTCTTTTTTAAAGTTTTTTTGGTCAGCATTCTGGTCACTGCTTTTAGCTGGTTCAGGAGAATGCACGCACACTGACTATATAGTGTGCTGCAGTAACTTTCACGTTACCTCTAATTTTTCAGATTTTTGGCTTGCCTTTTTTTAAAAAAAAAGTTTCTTGTATTTTTTCCGTATTTTTTGAGGTCCAGCTTTTACCAGAATTTGTATTGTTGGTTTCCTCACACATTTACGAGATCTTAGTTCATAGTGGGAGGTGACCATATCAGCACTGTAGAGGCAGTTTCATAATATCAGTTCTGCTAAAAACTGAGTCTCCAGAGCTATGAAAGTGGTCTCTGAAAAATCCAATGACTGCTGCATCTGCAGAGAAGGAGCACTGAAAACTTACTGCAGGGTGAGTCAGATGCAACACAATGAAAGAACATTTTAGCGATTTCTAGCGTTTTGCAATTATTGAGAGTGACATTGACATTTTTCAAAGTAAACTTCATGTCTCTGGAGATTGCCTATACAAGCATTATGCATTGTGCAGCCTCACTTAAGCTATCTGAAAGCTTTAAATGTTCCATGGTCTTCATTTGTCCTCTGTAAAAGAATAAATGTGACTGAGGCTGTGTCTTCACTCACTGAGCAGACATTGACTATGCGCCAAATGCAGCAGTGAACAAGTTTGCTTACCTGGAGATTTTTTTCCAAGCTGTGTGGCTTTTAAGTTTGTTTTCTAGAACTTTAGAAGAAACATCTTCATAACAGCAATCCATAAGAAAATGAAATGGGGAGAGGGAGGGTGTAGGTTTCACTACCTGTTTCGGAGGAACAAGTTCTCTGAGGTCTTGACAGCTCTGTTTACGTGTGGTTCCTAGAGAGGGTCACAGTGCACGACTGACAAATCAGGATAAGCCTCTTACATGGACAGGATGAGAAAGTGGGGAATGTGCAGGAAGGGCTCTAATTTTGGCAGAAGTGCATGACCTTATGGCTGAAGAATGGAGCATGCAGGTGCTGAAGTTCATAAATGGGTATGAGAAAGGAAGGGTTTTCAGGATGTGGAACCTTTCACGGTTAAATGGAGAGTTTTGGTATGTGCCTCATAAAGAACAGAAGTGTTGTGTATTTATTCTATCAATGCAGCATTCTTCATTCTTTGGAGACTGATGTCCAAACCAAACACTGATGTCCTTAAATAAGGTAAAGTGAAAGACATTTTTCATTAACAGCTCAAAGATATCCATGTAGTTTGTTGATTTTAAATATTTTCAAAAATCAGTGTATGTTTATATATATGTCTTAAGACTGTCTTAAGACTCCTGGAAAGATAACCTCCTCATAAACATTAGTATATGACTTTTAGATCTGGGTTAGGAAAGGATCGTGATCAGCAGTATTCCCTCAGACTTCAGCCTAGAGCTGCAGAAAGATGCTACAGCTTGACATTTGCTTAGTTAGTCAGGCTAATGTTTTTAGGGAGGCCGGGCCCAAAGTAAAACTAGACTATTTTCTGTAGCTTTTCAGTATGTTACCTTACTTTGCTCTGTGGACTGCAAATGTCTGAATACTCTTGTTTTCCTCTTGTCTCTCCTGCATTGTTTCTACTTCCCTTTTAGGAATCCATGGAAGTTTTCACAAAGTGTAAGAATAGCTTCTGTTTAATTATCTCTTTTTCATTCTGAAGAAATAAGCACAGTGAACTATTTTACTAAAACTGAAATAAAGGCAAATTACCAGTTGATCGTGAAAGATAAATTGCAGCCTTTGCTATTTTAACAAGTAGTATTTATTCAGTTACGGAACCACATTAATATTTTCTGGTTATATAAATTACAAGATTTTCCACATTTTAAAGTACAAATAGCAATAGCAGCAACCATTTAAAGTTTACAACTAACTGACTTATAAATTGTTACTGTAGACTGAACTATAAAAGATCACAGCTGTTATGTAGCAATAAACAATCACTGTATTTTCCTTTTATAGATTTACATATCTTTTATTAAAGTAGTCTTGAATTTTTAAAATATTAGTGATTTTACTACTTTCTTAATGTAGCATATTATGTATAATTTTCATATGTCAGACATTGTTCTACTGATTTTGGTACCTCACAGATACCTCGAAGGGAATAAGCCTTTCATAGGAATCTGGCCACAAAACTTTTGTCACTGAAAACTGGAGTTTCTAACATATATATTTGGTATATACACATAAGTGTATGTTTGTATTTTATTTATACATATGTATCGTATTTATATGTGTGTGTGTAGATGTAGATATATATATATATATATAAGTTGTAATGACCAATAGTGTTCTTCATATTGAATAAGACAGATGGTTTGGTAGAATGAAAGCTATATGTATGTAAGGACAATTCAAAATAAATAGTTATCTGTAGAATTTGATGAAGCTTCTTGGTTTACCTCCAGAAACATAATCTGTGAAGAACGGAAGATAATTTTCTATAAAAAATTCAGCCAGTTGAAAAAAAAGCCTCAAAACATGGAGGTCAGAAAAAAAATCCTGGTTTTCAGAAAATGAGTATCTGAGGTGCTCTTTGAGGATGAGTGTATTTAGTCAAACTGAGTCTTTCTGAGTCTATGAAATAAAGATATCAAAATAGTATGTTAATTATGTATAGCATGCTTTTAAGCATATTTATGCATGCCAGATACTGTACTGATATAATTATATTAAGCTGTCTGCAGAGCTTTACTTCATCACTTTTTGTTAAAGCCAAGGAAAATAATAAATTGCTATATATAATTTTTAAAAATAGCTTATTAATAATTATAAAAAATAGCTTATGAATCATGGGAATAGTACTATACCATAAAAACATCATGTGACAACAAAAAGTACTGTTGGAAAGACTTATTGCGTGACATAAGTAAAAATACAAAAAAATTTCCCATACACTTCCTCAAGTTTTTTCCAGATGCCAGATCACAAAAATTATGAATTATCTTGGACATTTGAAAGAGAGGTCTTCCATTTGCCTTATGGTGGCTCCATCTACACTCTTTGCTGGCTGGCTGCGTCTCTAGGGCAAAGGTGGTATCCCGGGTTTGCCGTCAAATCCTCTCAGCCATGGGAAGTTTCCAGCTGTGGAGGGCAGAAGAGTAAGGAGTGGGAAACAACACTCCTGGGAGCTTGTTGTAGAGCTGGTGTACAGGCAGCTCTGGTGAAGGACAAAAATGAGACCTTTTGTAGGTGCCAAAGAGAAACCATACAGGGCTGATTTGCCACTTTGCAGGTGTCCGGTGTGGAGGTCTCTTCTTGTTAACTCGGTTTTGTAGCTACCTCAATCCCAATGAGTCTTAGTTTTTACCCTTTCCCCTGTTGTGGTTTGTGCCCTGACAAGAGCTCGTGTCAGTGATTCTGAGCCCTTGGGGAACTCTGGAGGTTGCCCACTTGGGAGACAGGAGGAGGTAGTTCTTCTATAATGTGTGATTGTGGCAGGGCCAAGGGACAGTGTTTCTCCTGTGATCAGGATGGGAAATGTGCAGGAAGCACGCAGTCAAGGCTGCGTTGTGTTCTCTCCCTCCACTCTGGGGAAATGTCTGAAGCAGTGCTTTATGCTTTCCACAAATGTAAGCCTTTCTTTACTGCTGTCTTAGGGTAGCTTTGCATAATTCAACAGATCTTCTCTTCCTACTCAGTGGCCACCTCCTTCTGCTCCCTTATCTTCTTGCTTTAGGCAAACGTGGCCTGAAGGATTGGAAGAACTCCTGCTCTTCCTTATCTTTTATGATTACAAAATTCTCTGCAGGCTTGCCCTGAGTTCCCTACAGTTTCAGGCTTTTAAACAAACTAGTCTTAGTCTCGCAGTATTTGTCGCCAAGCAGAGTCTTCACAGATTGTGTCAATTTTTGCTTCAGTGACCTTTTTATCATGCACACTTGAAACAGATTCTGGATCAGATTCTGTATCAGACATCAGAGCTTGGGAAACTAATTTAAGTGTGAGGTGACAAGCTTTCCTACCTATGTCTTTTCAAATGTACTTTTTCATAAGTATGTAAAGGACTAGTTATTGGGTTGAGAGTGTTTTAGTCTGAAAAAGTGATTTTTCCTGATTACCACAGTCTTTTCTGCTTAAAAAATAACGAAACACAACAACCAAGTGGAATGTGTGCAATGAAAAATGTTTTTCATTCTCTTCTGACTTCTGTATTTGTGCTGGTCGACAACCAAATGACATTAACCTGCAGAATACAGATACGCTTTCATGCTGTATGAGAGGTGATGATAATTAGGATTACAAAAATATATTAGGCTATCTTGTATGCTTTTGCCTACCTGACATGGTCTGTGTGGGTTTTTGTCCACCTGAAATTTTCCTCTTTTCTTTTTCTTTTTTTAATGCAGTTTATATAGTTAGAGAATAAAAAGCATTTTGTCTCAAGCCCAATAAATTATTTCTCTGTTATTTTATATGTTATCTTAAATTGTTAGTGAAAGCCAGGGAATGAGCAGCACTAGGTGAGACCTGCATATCTAATGAAAAATCAGTCACAGATGTTAATGGTAACTAATGCCTCACTTCTTGAAAAATTACACTGTTGTGCTTGGGAGATACTTATTTTTTTAATGTATAGCAAAACATTTATTTTTTAAATTTTTAGGTGCTTTCTTTGAAACAAAGAGAAGTATGTAGTTTTCTAATGATACAATAATAGTTGTGTGTTAAATTGATTTAGTTCTCAGTAATCAGGAAAAGTAAGGGAACTTCTAAACCACAGTCACATTCTTGATCTCCATACAGTTTAATCCTTAAAATAAGAGGTTTGATTAGAGTTGAGGAAAACATTCCTCAGCTTCTTCTTGGTGCTTGACTTCATAGCAATGTTTAACATGTTAGTTTAGAAACCAGGACTGGGGAGAGGTGGAAGAGACAGCAAAATAATTAACATGGAGTAATCCATTGCTTGGACAGATTTTTGTCCTCAAAATGTCCTAAAAATTTATCTGTCAGTCTCCCTCTCCCTGCTGCACAGTAACAAAGACTTTGATCATACCAACTGGCTACAGATCACTGTTGTTCTGGCAGCCTTCCTAGGTAGGAAGCACACAAGGCTGGTTGTAGGTGGCAGCCCAAATCATCCCAGAAGCTCCATTGCTTTTGTGAGTAGCATCAGCTGGACTTCATACCTGCCATATGTCTCTATGGCTCAGTCTGATCTTTACTAGGAAAGAAGGTGCAAAGAGGAATAGATTTATTTACTTTTTCCAATCTGAGGCGCATTCACTGCCCCAGGACTTAATGATGTTAATATTTGGGAGACCAGTAAACTGCTTTGTCTTCAGGGACAAGGTGTCTTCTCATGAAGCAGGTAGCAATTTAGATAAAGATAAAAGTAATGAAATTATCACTCATGAAGAATCAGAATGCATGTCTCATTTTCTGGAGAGGTGATTACATGTTATGCGCCTCTGTTTATGATTCTGTACCTTAATGTGAAGGTTATTATTCAGAGAATTGGTTAATTGCCTTACCAACAGGAGTGTGTTTTAATGGTACTGAAGTTTAACAGTTGACTGCTACATTACTACTTTAATTCTGCACTGGTGGTTGAGTTATTTTGTAGTGGAGATATAAATTACCAGTGTGTGAAATCTAGATAAGGGCTGTATAACCAGAATGCAGTGCTTATTAAGGAAGCTTTCACTGTCTTCTCTCTTTTTTGCTTGCCTTGTCTTTTTGTTTTTGTGAATGTAAAAGACAAATATAGAAATCTTGATAGATTTACAGGAGGGAAACAAAAATTGCTTGGCTGGAAGAAGTGTGTTATAATGAGAGATCTGAGGATCTCAGTCTGACTTAGTTTATTGGAAAGGAGAGAGAATGATGGTTTAACTTCTTTCTACATGTCCTTCCACAGGAATAAAATGGCTACTGAAAAGATTTTCTAAAGTAACAGAGAGATATATTAGTGGCTTGAAATTAAAGTCTGACAAATTGCCTTAATATTTTTAGCAATATATGTTCTTAGTCTTCGAAATTAATTACCAAGGAAAGTCATAGGGTCTTCATTTCTTGAAATCTTAAACTTTATTGCCTTTCTGGAAGACGGGCTTTTATTAAATAGTATTGCATTCATTGAGGTAATACAAGAGGTTGGACTAGACATTTTCATGCTCCAACAACCAAGAAAATTATCTTTTTTTTCATTAACAGAGAATTCTAGTTCTAAAAATTTAATTTCAGACAGAGGAATCTTTTTTTGTAGTATTTTGTCTACTGGGTTTTTTAATTCTTATGGTTTGTTTTAATGCTAATCCAGCAATTCTGGCATATTTGTAAAATTGGAGCTGTTAATAGAAGAAAGCTAATTCTGAAAGGATGTTATAGTAGCTTTGGTTGGACAATTAATAATTGACTAGTTGTACCTTTAAGATACCATGATATGCTACGCAGTGATCTGAAATAGATTCACCACCAGAAGAAGTGAAAGAGTCTTGGAAAATTAAGAATTAATCTGGTTCAGGTTTCATAATCTGTCGTGCAAAGATGTCAAAACATACTTAAATTAATGCAGGACACTTTGATATGCAAAGTGCCTTAGTGCAGAGCTTGGAATTTGTGGTATTTGACTCAAACAAGGCTTAAAACAAAGAAGGAGCTGCCCTGATTTATGATTTTCCAACTGCATTTCTACCAGGCCTTTGCTAAGTAAACAATTGCAGTCACTTTGCTCTTCACCATTTCTTCCATTTGAAGAATTTCTTCTCTTCAGCAGGCTGCAGAGCGGTAAAACCGGGGTCCATCTGTGGCATTTGCTTTGTGCTAGAGAACAGTATTCCTGGGGATATCATTGCAGAACAAATATGGCCAGAATCTGAGTATTCTGTATCCAAAGATAATGTTTGTTACAGGAAGCAGCGTTGCAAAAACATTGGAATAGAGTGCATTAAAGCTGTTGTCATTGTTCTGGATTCTGTTAGGTAAAGCAGGATGCATAACGCATTGGTCATCCACAAGTGTGAATGTCTTGAAGCTCAAAGAAATTTAGGGTATTACTTGTATTATTTAAAAACAATCTCTTCCCAAACCCACAAAAAACAGCAACAACAAAAAACCCCCTTTCCCCTGAATTTCTAAGTATCAAAAAAGCTATTTTTCTCTTTCAGACACCATACACTATGGTAATAATGGGGCAGAGTAGCCAGAATAGAGGAAATATGAAATTTAGCATTGTAAATAAATTTCTTATCACATTTTATTTCTGGATCAACAAATATAGCAGGGAAATAATGTGTAATGTGTATATTCAGTGCACAGAAGTGCTTGTATTTTCTAGATGAAGTAAAATCGCTGCAGTAGTTGGAACAGCAGATAGATTATATTTACCCTTGTTGCAGAGAAGTAACACAGAAGAAATGAAAGAATATTACAAATATTTGCTGTCATGAGATATTAAAGGAAAAGAATATTTTGACTTGTAACCCTTGATTTTAATGTGCTGTGGGATTGTCAGTGCAAAAGTTAATCTTCCTTAAGCTGGGACACAGGCTTTTTTATTGTCTTTATGTATTGTCTTTGATGCGTTACTGATTTTTAAAACAAAAATGTGTGTAATCTATAGTATATAGTTGAGTTATTAGGTAGATAAAGCATTTAGATACTTTCATTGCTTTTTGATAAATATTATCGAATCTGTTCTTTTTTAATGTTGGAGGGACCACTTAAAATTTGACACTATCACTATCATTTTACAGTACCATTAATAATAATCTGACAGATGATTGGTGTGCAATGAATATGAATGCTAAATATTAGAATAGGCTGTATGAAACATAAATGCCTGTGTGATTTGGATTTAAAATTGCTTAATTAAAAAAAAACCAAACCAACAAAAAATCGTAATTTTGTTATGGGATCATAGAAATCACACTGAGCAACCAGTGCCATCTTAGTAGTCAGGAAAATGCATATCTTAGTCCCTGAAAAAGCTTTGATGTGGTGAATTTGCAGTTCTCTTACTCCTGGCAAGATCAGTATGGGAAGTGTTTGTAGATAAGGTAGAGCTAAAGCTCTCTCTCAAAAGTGATTGCTTTAAACCAGACAAAACTGAAAGTAAGCCACAAGAAAAATGGGACGCTAGGTTGGATAGCAAAGGTCAGTTTAGGAATTAACCTCTTTTATGTGTATAGAGCTGAACTCATTGGCAAAGCCAAACTTGAAGAGAAAGCTTCACTGTGGGCTGCAACAGCAGAAGACTTTTAGTGAGGTTTTTATGTTCTTGTGGAAAAATGAGTATAGATATTCAGTGTAATGTTCTACATGATGATAGCTTAAGTTGCAGGAAAGTAGGTGTTGTAGGTACCTGTCACTTTCAAGTTCTGATGTCTGTCTTTGGCAGAAAGGAGCTGGGACACTCAGCAAGAATAAATATTTGCCTTTAAACATGGTCAGTTTGACATCGTCCCTTTCACAGGCGTTTCTTCTCTTTCCATTTACTTACTAATCAGTTCAGTTTTCAAGTTACAAATTAGTGCTAAGATGTAAAACATGTAAACTGTGTAACCCAAGCTATGGCCTTACATTTTTATCACATGTGAGGATGTGAGTATATCTCATATTTAAGATAAATCCATCAGCAAATTTAGACAAGAAAGCCTCCAAGCATTGTCAGTAGCTGTGAGTTTATCTTGTCAATGCTTGTTCTAATAAATCAGTACTCTCAGAAGACCTTGTACAGCTCCTGCTTTATCTATACAGACACTGGCATTTCCTTGGGCAAACCTAAATTCTGAATCTGTTTACCTACTCTTTGAAAATTCTGAGTCCTTCCAAAGTATTAAAATTACAACATCAGAAGTCCCTGTTGAAGAAAACTGGGGGGTTGTTTAGGGTTTTTTGGTGTCCCTGCTCCCCCTCGCTTTGTCTGGAGAGGGTCAGAAAGTAAACTTTTTGTTTCTCTGCCATTCCTTAATTTTTAAACACCTCTTGCATGACAAAGTTCTGATTTTTCTATGCTTATTCAGTGACTTTCTGGTAGGAGTGATCTCATTTTTCTGCCTCTTGCAAGTGCTAATCAATTACATCTTTCTTTCCTTGTTATCTTCCTATTTCCCCCCTCTTTTAAACATTTTTCTCCATCCCAGTATGTCTCTGTGTGTGCAGGCATTTGTCTTTTCCAGTCTGATTTTTTTGGGCTGATTTAGCAAATAAATTGTGGTCACACAAAGCATCCCTTAATAAATACATATTCGTTTGGAAAGTTGATAGACTCTTGAGCTTCAACTATTGGAAAACTCCTTCTTGCTTTGGTAAATTAAGCCATAAGGAAATATGCAACAATGAAAATAGGCAGTCTGATTTCCAAATTCAGAATCACCCTACTGTTTTTGTAGACAGAGATCCCAAGCAATGTGATATTTATGTGCACTGAAGTCAAACGTAGATATAAAACGCTCTTCCCCAGTTGCTCCATATCAACCTTTTGTATTTATATTCTTTTATTTATCTTGAAATTAATCTAGGTGATAGTTTTATTCTGAACTTGGAAGAACAGTGCTTGGAAAAATAAAACTTCTCTTTTTTCCCCCCATTTAGATTAGTAAATTTGCATTAGTAAAAAGGTAAATCAGGAATATAGAGGTGCAGGAATAATGACCGTGCGAAGGTGATCTTTGTATTTCAAGTCTTGCAGACAATATAGGATTACTGAAATGTGATTTTTGTGATTATTGTTTGTGGGATGGGAAAGAACAGATAAAGCTTTTATGTTACTGAATAGCCAGTAATGTTTGTTAAGGTTTAACAAAATGCAAGCTAACTACACCTCTGCATTTAGCTTTGCAAAGATTTCTGTTTTGACCTTCACATTAGTGAAAGTCAAAGGCTCTAACTAATTGGTGGTCTCTCTTTCTTATCCCACCTATCGTTTATATACTTAAGCTTCAGTATGGCCATACGAGTAATATCTCCAACTGCTGAAAATGAATGTGGGGAGAAGCTCACGCAATTGACGTGTATGTACACTGTGAAGTTGGATTTCTCCCTCTTTTGCTCCAGGTTTCTCCTCTCTTTTGTTCATGCTACATGTATGATAGATTACTCTGCAAGAGCTGTCTCTCCCTAGATGAAACCTATCTTAATAATTAAAATTATAATGGGGACTTCTCCAGTAGGCAGAATGGATGGCCTACACTGTATCTTGCTTCCTCTGTGCAGTTTGGTTCCCTGCAGGCTTCCTGCCTCACATCACACTGCAGAAACACAAATTAGATTGAGCTTAAGTCATTTTTCTCATTGTCTTGAGTAGAGAGCAGGGCCCTGGTGGTGTGTCCTATCGTGCTAGGCTGGACCTGCAGCTGTTACTGCAGGCCTGCTTCCTGGCATGAGATAAAAAACCCAGCAGATCTTGCCAAAGATCATGGCAATGGGAAGACAGGGATGAACTGATAACCATCCAGCCTCCAGAGTCTCTGCCAGGTCTCCTCATTCTGTAGAGAGGGATTTGGACTTTTGTGAGCCGCCACCCCCAAAAGCACCATCATGCTGTCTGTTACCTGGGAGAGCCAGATGTACTTCAGCTGTGGCAGTGCTTCAGTTCTCTCCAAATCTGCAAAGAATAATCCCTTGAAGGGAGGCAGAGCTCTCAATCTTTTTAATTAGAATTGCCAAGGAAATGTGGAAGTAGTTTTGATCCTTCTTGATTCTTGTCCAACAAGAATTGGGTTATTCTGAAATAATGCCGTATTAGCACGGTAAGTTCTGAAACAGTGTCCTGCTTCACTGAAACATGCAGAGTTTCAGTAATAGGTATGAAAAAACTGGGATCGTGGGAGATTTGTGGTATGTGCTATTTTATTCCCAGAAGTAGTCGGTCTTTTCTTAAAATGCAAATGCTCTTTGGAACTTATTCAGTGTTCACTAACTACGCTTTCAAACCTTTACTCGTATTTTAACCCATGCTAACTAATGTGATTATAAATTTTAATTCAAATAAAACATAAATGCTTCTTGCAGCTGACATCAAACATGAACGTAGTTTGTATAGCACAATCTACATCTGTCTGTTTAAAGTGGCAAAATGATAGTTCATACTCATTTGCACTAAAAAGACTTCCTGAAATACATTTTGGCCAGCTGCTGGTTACTTATTTCATGTATATTGAATGGAAGGGCTGATTAACTGTGGTCTATATTGTGCTTTATTTCAAAATAAGATGGAATAATTATGTAGCTAAGGAGGGTTATAAAAGTGATAAATGTAGATACCATTTAACCTGTATCTTGGTCTAGAATAAAGAAGGGTGTCTTCCATGTAATTCGTTGCTGAAATCTTCTCTTAAAAAGACATGAGTTTTACGATAGTAGAAAATAAAACTATTTAAGGTTGACTGATACTTGAAATGCCTTTCAACATAGGCATATTTATAGTGCCAATTATATGGAACTAAACCCAAGAATAAAACTCGCCAGATTCATTGAAATTTTGTTAAATGCTAAATTAAATTTACATCAATTAAATTCTTACATTTTTCTAATTTTAGTAATTCAAATTTGAATAGCTTCATTGTCAGTTTTGGCTTTTATTGATAGCATGTGTTCCTGTGTGCTTTATACGACCATTCTTGCTTAACAAATGTAACTCTAGATTAACATCTTTCTTCATTAAGAGTCGAAAATAAATATATTGACTGGCAAAAGAGCTGAATGTTAGTATAGCTTAACTGAAATTTATAGAAATGTCATTTATCTGCTTTTCTGGGGTAGGAATGAAATTACTGCCTAGTTTAACGTATTGAACTTCCTATTAATAAGTTTTTGAATATGAAGTATTTTCTGTGTTGTACCAGAGACCTCCTGGAATCATCCAGTACTAAACAGATGATAATAGAGCTGAAGCAGTGGATGAATTTGAGGAATTGCTCATCAGCTGACTAACAAGCTGTGAGCAGTTTCCTGTGGAGTAATGGAATTATTTAATATTTTAGGCAGCACTGCTCTGCCTGAAAAGAACATGGTGTATGACCTCAGCATCTGTATTATCTTGTGGTTGGATAAACACTGAGATTAAATTATTTCTTTTGGCATATTGATGTTATAGGGCGCATTCCTGGAACAATGGCAGTGTTCAAACAATCAAGCAAACGAACCTCTAAACCACTTACCACTTCCAAGGCCTCAGTCAAGATCAGGTGCTGTCTTTGCCAATGCATTAGTACCTGTGTATTTGTGCAATTTTTTTCTGACCAAAGAGCTCTTTTGCTTTAATATATCTAAGTATACTTAGATCTCTCAGTTAAATGAAAGTGTTCCGTGATGCTATACATGGAAATTTTCTGACATATTACTGAATAAGGCAAAAAACTGCATCATCAAACCGTCCACTTTTACTTTAGAGCCTCGGGGCTATATTTGCACAGAATATCTTGCTGCTTATTCCAGTATAATTAGAAAAAATAACAGAATAATTTTTAAATTTTATTTATAAAGTTGAGTTCAGACAAGGAATATGTCAGTCAGTATACAAGCTCTGCTAATCATATTGGACAATCACTTCACTTTCATAACCTATTAACTGTCTTGATAGCTAGTAGCCTGGAGATTTTCAGGGACTAAATTTCTTAAAATTAATTCTGGGATTATTTTCTTATTGTTTTAGCAGGTAATTGTGAATTTAGCTTTGAAAGAAAAGAAGTTTTTTAATAGAAATAGAAATAGAAAAATAGAAATAGAAAGCATTTATTTTGTGTTTAAAGGACTTTTTTAAATGCCTTGTAAAGATGCTCATAGTTTTTCAGTGAAGTATAGAATTGTCTCACTTTTTCAGTAGAAACTTTTCACTATTTCAGTTCAGTGTTGATTGGTTGATAAGACTAAACAAAGCAGTTTTGGGAGAGTCTTAGCACTTGAGTAAAATCTAGGACATTCTTATTGCAGGACAGAGCACAAAATTTCCCATGAAAAACAGTCATATATGTGCTCCTGATTGCTTCTGCTTTGCCTTTGGAGTAACACAACAGTGTGCAAGGCAGTGTTAGTTTTAAAATCTGTAATTGCTCATGAAACACAGAACTAGAGTTGTGTGGGACTCATTGCTATGATGTACCTGGCATGAAGAATTAGCCAGAAGTAATTGCGACAACTGTTAATTATGCTATCACCTTTGAACAATGAAGTTCTTCTTTCCCCTGTCTGTACCAACCAAAACAGTGGAACAATTTCATGTAAGAGGGAACATTATTTAATCATTTGCTGTCATCTCCCACAGACTACATAATTTGCCATAGGACCTTCATCACCTTACTCCTAGTCTGGTTGTTGGGGCTGGAAGTAGCATTTGGGAAAACAAAGTCTTGCTTTAAAGATTTCCAGTAATGGCTAAGTGCTGTCTCTGTTTAACAGAGAAAGTACAATGTGTATCTCAAGCTCTGTCACTATATGAATGAAGGTTTAATGTATTATTTTACTTGTAGAACTTTTCCATAGCAACTAGAGGAGGAATTAATATTTGAGAAAATTTATATTTATTTTTAGTTACATTAACTTCGACAGGTCTTTTGACCTTTTTATAAAAGTCTAATTATGAGATCACTTTTCATTCTATCCACTGTTGTCACCAGTTCTTCTAAATAACTGGCAGCTATGAAGAAGATCTGCACCTTGTAATTGCTGTTACTAATTGCTAAAAATTCAACAAACATTAGAAAAAATGTCTGTTAAAGAAAATTATGAAAAATACTAAGTTTTGACCTTATCTAAAGTTTATACAGTCTTTCATTTTTGCTTGAAGAGCACAAACAAAAATTCCTTAAACCTTCTCTAAATCTGTTATCAGCAAATTCAGTGGCAGAGTGTCCAGAAACAGGGAAAACAAATACTAACACAAGATTCACAGTAAAGTTTTAAATGCAGTTGAGTTTAGTCTGAAACCATTGTAGGTGGATGCATTTGTCATCAGTGGGTGCACATGCGATAAGCTGCATGTGCCATGTGTGTTTGGGGTGTACAGATCCACATAGAGCCAATACTGTGTTAAATATTAATGTCTGAAGGCTGGGGAAAAAGCAAATCAGAATGGCTGAGTTAAGGCTACCTGCTTGGTTTCTTTGGCAAGACAGAGTGTGTTAGACTACCATCTGTGCCCACTGGAAACAGATGGGTAGCAAATGGTGTGATTTGCATAGTCCTCTTAAAAGGCAGTAAATTGGATAAAATGCTGTGGTGTTATCAATTTTTTTTATCTGTATCTCTGTAGGTTGTTGCTCAGGTTCTTGGTTATGTGAAAGTAAATTTCTGGCTTTGGAACACACAGCCCTCTCACTTGTGTCTGTTTAGTTTTCCATAACCTGCAGTATGCATTAAGGCAAGAGTATTATTCTGTCCCAGCTTATTCTCTCTCTAGCTTTTTACCAGATGTGTTTGTAAGCAGATACGTTCCTCCTTCTATTCCCATATTTGTCATGCTTTTGACTGAACTGGTGTCTGCGCTGGTAAATGGCTCTGAACCACTGGCCCCTGTGAATGTAATCGGTTACACTCTTCACTCACTTCCACGGATTCCAGTTTTCATTCATTGTTGCCTTTCTTGGTTTTATCTGTATGTGTCAGTGAGCTTGCTGAGGTTTATGACTACCCGGGAAAAAAGAGGAACCCCACTGTAAATGCAACCTTTTAATGTTGGTTTTTTTACTACTGCATGAAGTACAACCTCAAAATATAGATCTGTCAGTGTAGCTGCCTGGCAGTGTGGAGCTTTTACAGACTAATAACTAAGTGACTTCTCTTTTGTAGGAGAATTCAGAGCTAGGTAGTTTCTGTTACTCATTGTGTGTGTGTGCGTGTGTGTATATATATATGCATATGCAAAAGGAAATTTAAAATTATTGATATTTCACATATGGAATATGAAATTATTAACCTACACATGAACTAGGTAATCTTTAAGGTCCCTTCCAATCCAAGCCATTCTATCATTTGTGTTATTTGTGAAACATTGCTAGAGTCAGTACCTCAGTAACTGCTTTTCACAATGAACGTACCTCAGGTTTAGGGTTGACTGAATTCAATCACATGTTGATTGTATTTGTATTCTGTTTGTGGAATAGATAATTCTCAAAATGACAAAGACCATGAAAGGCAGTCTCATTCAGAAGAGATGAAAATATGTAGCCCTATGAGTTTTGCTTAGTCTTGTGGTATCTGCAGATACTTCGGGAAATAAAATAGCTTCTGGTATATAGAATTGCCATTAAATACAAGCTATCTATAAGCTTTAACCTGGAAGAAATCAAAGACTTGCCAAAAGCAAATTTTTTCAGCCAGTATAGGTCATAATGAATATTTAACTGTTCCTGAGATTAACTCTTACATAATTTGTATGCATGAACTGAGAAATCTATGTCAAGAAAAATAAACAAGATGGAGGTCATTGTAGACCAAAATTTCATGTTTATTGGTGCCAAAAAAGGTTTGCATTATAAACTATTTCACATGTAGCATCCTAAGAAAGCAGCCAAGTGCATCAGTATTTCACCTTTTCATAGTGGAGAGAAAAAAAAAGAGCTATTTATTTAACCAGCTGAATGAACTCAAGACATAATGAAGCTCACTGTAAAACTGAATCATTCTATGTTCAGAACAAAGCCCACGATGATACTGTTTAATGAAGCAGTGCCCAGTGAATCTACAGCAAATAGAAGGCCATAAAGGTAGGATTAGGTTATGTGTCCTTTGTAAGGAATTCCGTGAGCTCAGCTACAAGCAGTTGACAGAGTGGAGCTTTGTAGGGGGCGCTTAATTTTGAAGAGCAATAGGGAAGTCTCAAAAACCAAAATTATTTCACAATTTGTTATTGTAATAAAGAGGTGGTGCACACATGTAATAAAAAACTATATTGAATATAAGAAATTATGAAATGCCATCTATTTTTTTACATTGTATTCAAGAAACCATTACCAAGATGATGTGTAGCTTTGGTTTTGATACTTGAAAGAAGTTGAGCACACATTCTAGACTATGTATGAAAACACACAGAAACTATTCAAAGCTAATAAAATTGCTGGTGACATGAAAGTAAAGGAGCTCAGAGTATTTTGCTTTTATTTATGAAGAAGATGGATGAAATACAGCTTTCAAAGCAGGAAGTTTCTGCTAATATGCAGTTATTTAATTTAGCATGAAAAGACGTCATGTGGTGCAAAGGCTTGAAACTAAAGCTAAATGTATTGATTCCACATATACCATGACATTCTTAATAGTGAGGATAACAAAACACTGGAGCAATACACTTCAGAAATCAAAATATAGAATATCTCATGTAAAGAGAGAAAAAATCAGTTTGAACCCCAGTTTTGTACTTAGGCATTTATTTAGGACTTAGGACTGTGGCAGTTATTTGTACCAGAATATGTGCTGTCCTTAGGAGACAGAAAATTAATGTGTGTGAGACTTGGAGAAACTCCATGAAGAAACTGTAAAAATATGTATTCCAGGAACTGAAAGTAGCTGTGTTTGGAACTGCAAATCTAGGTGCTAAAGGTGCTGTTTCCATAATTGTTATCTTTTGACAAGATCTGCCCTGCAACACAGATACAACTGACTGACCTTCTGGTTGGTTTAGTTGGTTAGTGGTGTGGTTGAATTCTTTGATCATTCTAGTAATTGATTATTTAGATAAATACATTGGTGCTTTTTTAACTGATAAATCACCCAATTCAGTGGAATAAGTCTTCTGCAAGAAAAAGCTGTCCTATATTCGAGTTACACCGTAAGTCAGTTTTGCAATTGGTTTATGTAATGGAGTAGCACCAGCCCACAAGCATCTGCTCTTAGGGTGCTGTATAGTCCTAGTCAAACATGTACCATTCGGTGCAGATCAGATGACAAGGACTCAGAGCAGCAATGCTACTTTTGCAGCGCCCCACAATTCCCAAACGTTTTAAAGGAGAGGCTATAAATGGAGATTTCCCATTTCTGTGTGTGTCATTTTAATAAAATAGTCGATGTGAGACCATAGTTTCTGCTTAATAATTATAACCCTTTGCTTTAATGTTCATTTCTGTACATAGATTGCTTTTAGTCATGGAAGAAGTTAGTTAAGTACTCAAAAAATTTTAGAGCTGCTTATTTACATATCTTGGTGTCATTTTCTTCTATAGAAGAGTTTTGGTTTTGAAAAAGGTGCCATATGTAATTTAGGAGTTTTTACTTGACAGGGAATATCTGCTAACTGCCTTGGCATGCCTTGGAAGGAGGTTCTTTACGACACCGTATCTTCACTTCCTTGCCCTTGCAAAGAGGAATGAATCAGACTACAGTCCTTGTTATTGCCAAAAGATTTGATCTCACACTACTAAAGAATCAGTGTCTTAATGAACAAAAACATGTTGTACCTCATCCTCTTCTGGTCCTAAGAAGTTAAATACCTGCTGCAAGCAACACTGGCCTCAGCTCCATGAGTCAGTTCTGAAGTATCCGCACTTTTGGTTCTCAGTGAACACCCAAGACTTGCAAATCTTTGGATTCCATTAGTACTAACCTCTGAGAAGGATGAGACACATCAGATGTCTGTATCACATAGTAAAAATGAGTCATGGAATAAAAAAGCTGTGAGTTACTGTGGAAAGTGGATCATGCTATGAAAAGATTTGGTCATTGTTACCTCTCATCATGAATGTAATCATTCACTGGCAATGTTGATTTCCAAGACATGAGAGTGTAAATTCTTGGTTACTAATGTATTATGCTGTCATGGAAGTCTGCATCTTGGAAGATGAATCCAAGTACTTAAAATTAGTCATCTTAGCAACTGTTTTTTTCCCCCAAGTAATTATAAGCTTTGGAATATCAGGATGCTGAAATATTCAGTGAATAAGTGTTGCATACAAGTGAATGAAGAGCAAAAAATCCTGTTTCACTCTCACAGATCTTAAAACCAGGATTAAATGTAGTTTTCAGAAAGAACACTTTTCTTTTAGAATGTTATTACTGTCACACTTTCACTGCTTGATGTACGTAATTCTAATTCTACTTGTTTCACTCTAGATCCCAAAAGACACCCAGACTTAGTTTTAATCTTTTTCCCTTTTATGTATAAATTAGGATAATCTGGCATGGCTTTGAAGGCCCCTGGGAGACCCAACATACTGATAAGAGAGAAGATAGTGACTAGCTTTTATTCTTGAAACCCATGGCGTCTACTTTGAGGTATTCAGATAAATTGGTCCCCCCTTTTAATATCCTCAGAGATAGTCCATTCTCCCTGATAGCAGAGTCATCATTTAATGAAAAGGCAAAAGTAAAAAGAATAAAGTCAGTCCAAGGCCTGAACTGTAGGTACTTCTGCTGTATGTACTGTTGGAATACACTGCTATGAAAAGATTTGATGAGGTAAGGTTGTACTTCTCCATGCTTGGCAGCAAAACACAGAATTTGCAGAAGATGGGTTCAAGTGCCAAGAACATGTGCCAAGTCATCATACCTCTTCAGCTCCTTCTGCTGGAAGGACCTCACTGCAGCTCCCAGAATGTTTGAAAACCACCAGCAGTCAGTGCTAATGCTGCTGTTTAAGCATCAATCCTCACTTCAGGGCAACTGGCCAGAATGAAGCAGACAGCACAATTTCTCTCTTATTTTAGTAATTTGTGAGTATTTTAGTAATTTGTATTTCAGGGTGAACACTGATGCATATAAATGTGAATTTTTGGAGAGTGCTTTGTTTGTTTGGGATATGCTGAGTGAAATAATCCACTTTGTTAGGATGTTTCCTAGAAAACTGACTTACTGTGATTTTGATGCTGAAGGGTGACAGCTGCTTAATCAGGGCAATGCAACTGTAATTTTCATTAAGGACAGTCATTAAATAGTGCCATGTATTTGTACTGAGTATTAAACTCAGGTTAAAAAGAAAGCACTTACCTGTTAAAAATTCAGGGTAGCTTGTCCAGAAATCCCAGGTGGGTTGGTTACTTGCTTAGTTGGTTTTGGTACTTTCTCTCATGGTACAAGAAGAGGTTGTTAAACGTTAAAAAGAGTGCCAGAGAACAGTCATTCAGAATGGACCAGAGGACTACCATCAACCCTTAAAAAGTGCCTTAGGCTACAATACATCTTTATTGTCCGTTTTGAATAGGTTGTTTAAAAGTTGCAGGTTTTTACTATTTTATCAGTTATCAGTATTGTATCCATGACTACAGTTTGGGAACAAGTGGCAAATGGACTTACTTACTTTTTTTTTCTCCCTTGCTGTTCTGTAATGTAGTTATGGTGTTTTATATACAACTTTTCGTCTCTAAATGCCGGTTTTATAAAACTCTGTCTCCAGCTTACAAATAGAGAAATGAAGGCTCAGGTAAGAAAAGATACTTTTTTCCCGTAAGGTTATCCACTAGACCAGGTGGCAAAATCAAGAGTAGAGTTCAGGTCTCTCAAAGTCAGTGGTATCCACTAAGCTGCTTGTTTAACAACTGGAAAAGTAATTGATTCATACTTTGACCTTCTAAACCTCAAATTTGCTAATTTATGGATTATACTTCCTGAAGGCTAATATTACAATGGTTTACAGCACATCTTTCTCCTGTGAAAGGGGAAGTAAAGATTACGACATTTACCTGCAGGTAAAATAAGTGGACAGTTGGCTTTTTTTATTCAGGGTTTTACAATATGCTAATATGATTGTCTATTACAAGTAGATCAGGCTCTATGTTGTAAAATCTTGTTTGTGATCATAATCCTGATGTTTTTAGTATGTGAAGGTGTTTCATATGTTTCACATAATATGGTTGCTAATAATGTATTTTGTATTTCTCCTTTGCTTTACTTTTGATTCAGTAATTTTCTGGAACAACAGTTTCTTGTTAAAGTCTCTGACTCAGATGGGAAACGCCATCATCCTCTTAAGTTAGGGAGATGACAATTTAGCATGCACAAAAAAAGACCTGAAGAGAACAGATTAAAAGCTACATTCATTATATGTCTGGTCTTGATAATTACAAAAATCTGTTACATTCATGTGTTATATAAACTAATAATGTATAAAAATAAATTTAAGATGCATCCTGCTGAATCTATGTGTTAATTCATGTACTTTGTTTCACAGGAAAAAAAACCCAGGCAAGAACGATCACTCACAATTGCACATTTCAGGCTGCTGATATTGGTGCTTTAATTAGAATAGTGGAAAGTCAGCATGAATTCTTTTGTTTTACACAAAGCAAGAAGAATTGAGGTTAATTAAAGGTTAATTAGAGTTTAATTGGTAGTTCTTTCTTTCCTTCTTTACTTCTGGTGATAACAGGAATGTTAGAATCCTTGACTTTGATGGCAACAGACTGGGCAGGCCTGGTGTTGATTGCTACTGCCAACATGAAAGTGGTGCTGCAGTTCTGCAGCTCCAGTTCTTAATCAATGAGGTAAGGACATATTTACTCAGATTCTTCTGTATAAATTTAGTTGAATAAGTCAATTCATGTTATTGTAATTGAGTGATATAACTTCTCCCATTGACAAACTGTGCCAACAAGTAAGTAGTGTACATCCAGAGGACATTCAACATACAGCCTTTTAGAAGAATATTTATGGGACTGCACTCAGGGAAAAGTATTGCCTTCCTATACATCAGTTTAAAGTACTGAACAAAAGGCAGTCAGTGTATCAATGTGTGCAAGTAGATGTAAAATCCATTAAGTTACTAAATATGCTGCACAGTCCTGGTTCAAATAGAAATTAATAAATGAGCTAAATCTTTCTATCAAAATATATTGATGGTTATTGGCTGAAAACTCAATAGTTGGGGGTATGCTTTTACTTGAAGCAAGGAAAAGCAATTGCAGGGATCATAAATCAAACCATCATGCGGTAGTCTTTGTAAATGGTTTGTCAAAATCAAGTTTAGACAACATGAAGAAACACTGTGTCTCGGTTTGAGACAAATTAGGAGGAAACGCCCTGAGATGAACATGTCCTCTAATGGAAAGCAGGTTTCGGCAGCCCCTCCCCCACAGGTTCAAAAGGAATTTTCTTGGACGAAAGTGAAAAAACGCTGTTTATTTAACAAGCTGGGTGCACACAGGCAATGAAAAAAAATTAATAATGTTAGATAATAAACCTTCTCGTTGTGGAGAAAGATGGTGGATTTTTTAGAGTCCTGCTCAGCTTCTCCCGAGATCCTCTGGAGCTGGGGTGTGGCGCCCCAGGGCCTCCGCTCCAGGCCACGGCGTGGGGCTCCTGGCGATGTTCTGGTGTTTCAGATCGGAGCAAAGCCAAACAGTTCCAGAAGAAGCAGAAGCCACAGTCCCTGGAAAAAATTCTTGCCTCAGCTGATAGGCTAGCTAAAAGCAGGAAGGTGCTCCCTCAGCTCTGCAGCGGTGAGAACGCGGGGGAATGTGTGTGAGTCCTTGAACACAAACCGTGCTGAATAATTCGCTCGGCTTCTCTCCCACCTCTTCTAGACCCAGCTTAAAGCTATGGGACCCATTTCTGGGCAATAAGCAGACAATAGGGGAATACAGTATTATCATAAAATCACCCCAAAACACAGTGCCAGATTATAGCTTGCTCTGTGCAGAAGATTCTGAAGATGGGAATAGGCAAGAAGACTTTCTGGTGAATACAAATCAGACTTTTTCTTTTTAGGACCTTATAAGTTGGCCAGATCTTAGTTCAGTTTTGATTAATTTTCTCCTGTGACATAAGGAAACACTTTTGACAGTTTCAAGTCCTCTTTCTAAGTGGGGAGATGTTAGAACTTCCCGGGGGAAGAGTTGTAGTTTTATGGGTTTTTTAAACCTGAAAAATACTTAATTTTTTCCTACATCTATTTGGAGAAAGTAACTGAACCACAGACACTGAGGAGGGAGGACTGAAACTTCAGAAACCGTCCAGTGAAATTCTTTAGAGGAATGCAGGAATGAGAACAGGAAGGCCAAAGTTTGAATCAGTATTCTTTCTTCTCATTAGGTGACCAGCAAACGCCCTAATACATAGGTTTTATTTGATTTCTGTGATGGACAGTCTTTCTGACTCTTTGGGAGATGAGAATTAAAGCATGGATTACACTGTATTAGAGGAGTCTCACCTCCATAAATTTCATTTCCTTAGGTCAGTGTTGAAAAGAACAGTTGCTGCGATTAGAGAAGTTTTATCAGTCAGCCATAGATGGTATGAACTAATCTTTCCAGTTACATCCTTGCCCTTCCTCAGTATAAAGCATTTCCTTCTGTTTGGGCAATCTGTTCCTCTCTGTAATACACAAGGGTAGATCTGTGCTAGGCCTGATCTGAGGTGTAAGTGTAGTAAACCACTGCAGGCGCAGTACAGACCTTCCTCTGCAGTTAATTTTCACAGGTCATCAATATCCTGTGGTGAGGAGAAAGGAAGTCAAAAGCAGGTAGAGTAAGTTCACTCCAAGCTGCTCAGTCAGATAGAGGCCTGGACTTTGAAAGATGACCATTTCTGGGACACCAGAAGCAGAGTATTTCTGATCTGTGATAAAGACTCTGTCCTTCTGTCTACATCTCTTAGTTCTTCCTAGGTCCTCTCCTCTTGTTACCTGTCCCTACTTTCTTATCTGCATCCTTTTTTTACAATTCCAGTTTCGAATTTTCATCTTATCTTGATATGACTACTAAGCTGTGCTTGGCACTGTCACTTATGTGCCTGTGCATGCACTAATCCCTTCATCCTTCAGTTATACCTTTAACACTCACCTTTTTAAGTGAGCGTTGTCTGTTCTCCATTTTGTTAATCTTTCTGCTTATGTGGAAAGACATGAGAGTTGGCTTGTGTAACCTTGGTACAAAGCTTTAAATTGAGTTTTAAATTGATGGAGTTTTAATTTAACTTCGGCTGATCTGGCACTGATATAAAATGTTTACATTTACCAGATCGATTCAATTGTCTATTATTTATGGTAGAGTATTTTTGTTCTGTAAGAAAAGGATGATTTTTCATAAACTTTCAGTTTTACAGGTAGATCATTAACAGTGAGGATCATGTAAGAAAAAGACAGAATCTGCAGAAAAATAATGTATTGCTGTACTTTGTGTCTGCTCTAGGGTGCTTTGGTCAGTGCATGTGCAGATGATGCACTTCATTTGTGGAACCTCCGACAGAAACGACCAGCTATTCTACATTCTCTGAAATTTAACAGAGAAAGGTAAGAATATGTGACACAAAAATAACACTTTCTGGATTTCTTACAATACATTTTGCCTTCCTACAGGTGGATATAGTTTTGCCTTGAATATTTTTCTTTGAGGTTTGTTTCCGTGGAACAAAAACTTCACTTTCTCTTTCTGCAGCTTTCTTAGAACTTGAAAAATTTGGTCTGCTTTTTGCCAAAATGTTCTTCATTTTACTTCTATTTGCGTGAACTGCTGTGAACAGTAATATGGGTGTTTTTTCTCCAGACTGGACACAAAAGCACTCACTTTTGGCTGATGTGTTGTTCAGTAATAGACAGAATACTTCAACTGGCTGTATGAGGGTAATAATTATTTTCTTTACCTTTAAATAATTTTATTTTTGTAAAATACTGGAAGTTTAGCAGAATTAAGTTGTGAATTTGGGAAACTCTGGTAAGTGTCAAGTGAATCAGAGTGTTTTTCTAAACTTTATCAGTACCTCATTGTAGGAATGCCTACTGAAAATAGATTAAAGGAGTGGCTGTAATTTTCAAACTCAAACAGGAGCTGAGCACTTCAATCTGTATTTAGTAACCCAAGTAAAACCTGATATGATGTTGCAGAACTTCAGTGCTCTACTTCAATTAATATTAAGAAAAAGTTCCAAGTTTCTGTTAAGGAATTAGGGCAGTAGTCAGGAGACCAAGATTCAGTGCCTAAATGCAGAGGTTGTTTTTAATTGGAAATTTCAGTCATATTTTCATTCTCTTAGCGTGTACATTCAGTGTTTATTAAGGTGCAGCAACTTCTTTTGATATTTATATATTTTCTTGTGCAGTGGGGGAAGATCTCAGTACTTCACCAGAGCTGTGAAGTAAACAGACTCATCAAATCTTTAGCTGCAGCAAATCTGAAAATTATTATGGAAATACGTTTTTCTTTGTTGTTTATTATCCAGATACAAGTCATATTTGCACTAAAATGTCACCGAGGTGCATGATTTGTAGTGGGAAGTAATGCATAATAATCTGGGAATTACACAGCCTGATTCCAAAGAGTTTACAACCTATAGCAAAGGTGTATCAAGTGGTTTGGGACTGCGTGAGGGAAAATAAAAAAGAAAAATTATGTGTGCATTTCTAGCTGCTTCTGAACAGTAAGTTATCATTTTACATATGGTGAAATGTTTGAATCTTGGTATTCTCATCAGGTAGGTGCATTATTCACAATTTGTGATTGATAAATCTAAATATCATAGAAGTTATTCCAGTACATCTTGGTCGAACTCTCCCAGCCAGCAATCTGACATACAACCTAACCAATCATTGCTTATAAGAATGCAGCTGTTCATCTCTGCCTTCTCTTCAGAGATATTAGTCACTGTCTTGGTCAATATTTTATCAGCGTTTCTTGCTAAAAGAAACTCACACATTTGGGCTTTGCTAAGAACCAAACATTTGTCATCACACTTATCTAATTTTCTTTTTGTCTGACACCCTAAAACACTGGGCAAAATATTTGCAATGGAGTTGTTTAGAATACTAGAAAACTTTGCTTAGAACCAAATTTTCTCTAATGACATTTTTGAACTGAGATGCACGATCCTAGTCTGAGAATGTAGTTATTTGTAACAATTGCATAGCTAACTATACTGCCTTTTATCAAAATCTAGTAAGGTGTGTGTAAAAAAAATACTGTTAGTTCTTTTATGTATATTTTATGTAGCTGGTTCAATCACTGGCATTTAAATAATTTTTATTAGCACATCAAAGGCTATGAGGCAAATATCCTGCAATATAATATTGTCACAGAAGTCCAGTTTTAAATGAAAAAAGAGTTTTCCATAAATATGGAGAAATAACACTGTAGGCAGTTCATTTCTTCTCAGGGTTCTCTAGCACTGCCCTAAGCTTCTAGTTGTTTTTTTAATTACAATTATTCAAGCACTTGGCTTCAGAATGAAATCTCTTCATTTTTATTTTATTTTCTTTTTACATCCATATAAATTTATTTTAAATCATCTAACTTTCAATTTTCTAAGCTCAATTGCACATTTAGTATGTAAAATTCAACATAAGCCTCTGGGCAAGTAGCAAAAAAGTAAGGCTAAAGCTCTAATTAACCTTCTCAGTTTGGAACATTTATATGCCTAACAGAGCTAAGTCTAAAAGAGAACTTTCATTTTTCCCTGACTATATTTTTGGTGTTAGAGAACAGAAGCTATAAATCATGTGATGGTCAGAGAAACAGTGAATGAAGTAATAGTTGCCTCAGCTATATGAAATCTATGACAAAATGGATGTAAGGGAAACTTGAGAAGCTGATTAAGTGGTAAGATCAAAATTGATTTTCTTCAAGAAATTCAAAGGTCTGTCTTCCAAACAGTAATGTTTTCCTCCCTGTGGGAACAGTTAAAAATACTTCATTTTCATCCTTCCCTCTCCTCTTGCAGGGGGAGGTTAGGAGGCGGCAAGATTCAGACGAGATAGAGATTCTTTTGTCTTAAGTTTGTGATCCAATGAACAAGTTGGTTTTGATGTTTCTTAAATGGAGAGAAATGCTTGTTGACAGAAAATGGGTTTTAAAATATTGATGCATGTCTTCAAAAATAGTAAGGTATTGAAAAATGCCATACAGGGAAGTGTTTAGAAAGTCAAAGGCTAGTTCTTATAAGATCATTTATAATATAGCTTACTTTTAGATTAGATGGCTTTCACAGAGCTAAACACATAATTGTTCAGATGCATTTTACCTATGAAAATAGAACATGTGAATCATTCAAATTTTTCTATTTGCATGTCTCTCCTCAGGATTTAAAAAAAATTTCATTTTATTTGTCCAGTATGTTTGTCTCCTTGATACACTGTTTGGTTTAGGGGTTTTTTTTAACAAATGGCAGATTTGCTTAATGAACTGATGCAATATAATGCACTTAAAAATTCTAATATTTTATCTTGTGATGATGAAGATAATTTTATTGTTCCAAATGCTTGTTTTATTTGACTTTGATTAATTAACTTTCATGTAGAATCAGTTTATTCTGAGTTTTTACAGTATTTGGTGCATGAATGCTAGAGCTGTTAGATTCTGTTAGATGGATGAATGCTACTTAAGTGTTTGGCTATTACTCACAATGCACCAGTCATCATATAGTTGAACTGTTTAATTTGCAATTTGCTTCTTCTTCTTGACATTTAAGATTGCAGGATAATGGACTAAAATCTGCTCTTTAGCAGTGTTTCTGTATAGACTTCTGCAATTACTTGAGTCAAATTTCCCCAAGTGCATACATACATATATCCCCTCTCTCCCTCCCACGAAAGTAAAAAATGTCTGTTCTTTTCTTTGGATGTTGGTAAAAACATAGTTGTAAAGAGCAAAGAACACTTAAATGCAGTAGTCCTTCACTTAACATGTAACGTTCAGTATTAAGACTCTGAATGGTTTATGGTTCACTAAAAAAGTGCACCTTTATAGCCATTAAATCAGAATTTACAGACTCTGCAGATTTAGTTTTTTCTTCTTCTGACCTGCTGTTAAACAATGATGATTCAGCACTTGCAATAATAATTATTCATAATTCACTGTTCCTTTACTAAGTGTCTCTTTGGAGCAAGTGTAGAAGGAACACTGAAGAGACATAATGGCAACCTGATATTTTCTGTCATACAGTGTAATGCTCTGGACTTTTTTGGACTTCAGCAAATTACACGTCTTCGCCAAAAATATATAATTATTTTATACAAAGTAATCATCTTAGATTTCTATTGCTATAATTGGAATGTAATACAATGCATTAAGAACTTTGAAGAAAATATAAATGTAAGCAATGTGTTTCAGTGCTTGGCTCCATACCAAGAGCTGTAATGATAAGACAGTTACTCAAAGACATGTTTGACAGTAGCATATGGTTGATAATATATGATTTATGGTTTCTTTTACAAATAGGCTGGACAGGTAAAACATTCTAAACTCTGTAAACACTCTATAATAATCTCCTCAGTGTTTTTGAAGGTTAAAATTATAGACACTTTCCATATGTTAGTACCTGTTTTTCCTTCCTTGATGTCGTAGGAGATGCAGATTCATCTTCAGTAGGCATTTTAGGCAAAATAAATAACTCAGCTGCTGGAACTAGACACTGTCTCTATGTGCTGCAAAGAACATTAGGATTAAGCAAAACCACTGGAAACTATTATAGGTCTTCATTATTTTTAATATAATCAGAGCAGACTTCAGCAAGTACAGCTTTAAATATACAACAGTTTACATATTCTCATTTAAGATAAGTACAGCTGGGGGAGGAAAACCAGCAAGGATTGCAGTGTGAAATCCAGGTGCTGTAAGCCAGCAGGCACTAGTTGCACTTAGGAACACAGTTCATCTCCCATCATTTTGAAGTGAGCTGGTTCAGTTGTGTTGACTGACAAGGGGGGCAGCCCTCCTCTCTTTCTCCTTTTAGCCATTGCTGACTGGTGTGTGACAAATGAGCCAGCAGTGCTGCAGCAGCTTATCCACTGACTTAAAGCAGCAGACATGAGCACAGCGTGACACAGAGTGTTGGGTCTTTAAATCCATCTGCATGCACTCTGCACCAATGCTATGACAAAACCACAAGTGCCCTTCTGAGGGGAATCACCAGG
The DNA here is from genome assembly GCA_013397725.1 of Rhagologus leucostigma. Lineage (NCBI taxonomy): Eukaryota > Metazoa > Chordata > Aves > Passeriformes > Rhagologus > Rhagologus leucostigma. The sequence continues at coordinate 260,843 of VZTD01005475.1, read as the reverse complement.
TGACACAATCTGTATAACTGGCTTTGGGACTCTGACCTGTAACACTTTCTTCAGTGTTTAAGGGTATGCTGGCACAGAGCAAGAGGAGCCTTTTAAGTGGGCAACTTTTAGAGCAGTTCCATTTACTATTTATTTGTATTAATGAGAAATTTGACTTCTATAGTTGAGATTTTGCAGTATTTTAACAAGATGGTTCAGAGTATTACTCCAAATGCTTGGAAACAAATTAAAACAAACCAAAACCAAAGCAAAAAAATGGGTGGTTTTGAATAAGGTAACTTTTCTTGTCTATATTCTATATTCTTTCTTGACAGTAGCTGAATCTTATTTGCCTTGCTGTATCTTCGCAGGATTTTGTGTCCTGTGTTGTTAAGAGCATTTTAAATACTCCCTCTCTCCTTTACAGATAAACCTCATCAAAATGACAGCAAGAGGCTATTGCATGAACACTGGTGACTGGCTGTGCAGTCTCAGCAATACCTGTGTCTGTTTATTTGTGTTAGGGAACTTGTGGGTTAGTCAAAGTAGATTCTCTGTCTCACTGCCTGTTCAAGAAATTGGATTCCTGTAATAGCTTGCCCACTCATAAATTAACCTTCTGGTTAATAGTGTACAGCTGCAAACTCTGTTTATGCACTTTCAAATTAGTCAGAGGTCTGTCATCAAGCAAGGTTCTGTACAGTTGCACGGTCGCGCTGTACAACAAAACAGATTCTGATTACATGGTGTGGTCTAGCACTCAACTATTGCAAAGAAACATAGAATTCAAATATAAAGCAATATTTCACCACAAAACGTGCCACAGTTTCTGGAACGGATGTAAATTTTCTCGGGTTGATGATGGAAAAAACTGAGGAAACCAAAAGAAGCCATGTGATTGGCATTCACTTCCACATCTTGATGAAGATTTTACGAAACTTTCTTCTGCAGGTTTTCGTTTGGGGTGTTATAGTTGCTGTTGTTGTTGTGGTTGGTTTTGGCAGTGGTTGGTTGGTTGGTTGTTTTCATATGTGTAGTATGGTCTTGCATCAGCATTTGTCACTTTTGAAAGAATGGTGCTCAGGGGTTTCAAAACCCGATGTTTTTATGCAATTACTGAGCTTGAAAAGATTCCTGAAGCTCATAAAGACCTTTGTTCTAGGGGTCTATGCCTTAGTACTGCAGGGCAGGAAAATGAACTTTGTCAAATGTCACTTAAAAAAAACCAAAAGGCTGGAAAGCTTCTCCGGTGAGACTGACCCAAATCACGTTCATGTATTTATTTACCACATGCCTCTGCTTTCTCTGTTTAAAAAAAAAGCCCCAAAAACCACCACCACCACCAAAAAACAAACAAACAAACAAAACCCCATTTTTTTTTTCACATATTACATCATGTTATGGAAAATTTCATAGTGCACTTGACCTGTAGGATCAATGAGAGCCTAAGCTCATCCTGGAAAACGGCATGTACCTAACTGAAATGAAGAATGTCTTGGTTATAAAAGGAAATCAAGCACAAGCATTTTGGGGGTTTTTTTTGTCTTCAACACAGATTAGCTAAGCAATCAACAAAGAGCAAAAATGCAAAGCACAGATTTGCTCATTGATACCAAGAATCAACAGGTTTGATTTGATAGGTTTATGAGACTATGCAATTCCACTGAAATAGAATGAAAATTCACATGATCCCTAAAATTTTGTTTTTAAAAGATCTTAAACATGTGAGCTTTCTAGTGGAGTGGAGCTGAAGGGACCTCCTCAGTCTGGTTCCCTCAGTTGCACACCAGAGAACTCATATACCTCACTTTCTTAAACGAACAAGCTGACTATGTTTTTCATTGAGGATTGCTGGTCCCTTATGATCCCAGTAAGAAAGACACTCAAGGCCCTGTAAGTTAGCATTCAAAATGCTATTTATTAGAGCTAGCACTACAAAGAATGGGAGAACAGCATAGGAAATCTGGCATCCCTGTAGATGCTGGGAGCCCCGAGTTGTGCATCGTCACACAGGCCTTCAGTCAGCAGGTAACCCATCCATAGAAAGTGTTACCCCATTTTTGTCATCAAAGTTATTGTAGGATTTTCTTGTAAGGAGACAGCTGTGTGCATTATTGCTACTATCAGACAGAAAGGACATTAACACTAAAACTTCCTTCTGCACTGTTGGTGCAACCACCAAGCGGGAGCTGCCTGCAGGCTTCTTAGTGACAACAAGCTGCCTGTGTTTGTCCAGCTTCCAAGGGGTACATGCAGCTGAACACAGCCTGGAGACCACTCTGCACGCACAGCCCCTGGCACCTGCTCGGTGTCACTTGGGTGTGGATCACCAACTCCTCCACATGCAACAGTCCCCCAGCCAGGGCCTTGCACTGTTATGTAACTACTCAAGCTGAAATCCACTGTTTGCTATTCAGGAAAATTGTTCCATGTCAGTTTCATTCTCCCGATGGAAAGAAACCTTCCAGCTTTAAGACTAAATGTATTTTTATGGTTCTTTTATTCCCATTTGATATGATATTCTGGTGTCCATATTGTCATGCATTTTAAATATTTTGTCTCTCCTTTGCAGATAAACAGCTCATTCATACATTCACAACCTGATTTTTTGGGGTGTTTTTTTTGTTTTTTTTTTTTTTTTTAACTACAAAAATCTAGGGTCTGTGTTTTCATTTATAAATTTTTGTCTTCATTCCCTTTTCTTCTCTTTGGGCCTTTTTTCTCATATCAGTTCTGTCTGAGCTGATGATTCATCAAGGAAACATATTCTAGAAAGGGTCCCATCTGTGCTGTGGCCATTGACAATACCATTTTCATTTGTAATCTCTGCAGGAATATGTTTACTGATGCATACAAAAATGGCATCTTCCTTTTATGTGGCTTCATTTTACCAGTGTTTGTGGTCTTGCTGTGATTGACTAATACACCCATTACACTTCTTCCCTGATGTATATCTAGTGGCAGGGAATGTGCTGCTTTTCAGTGCAAGACTTTAACAGTGCAAGCAAAGCAAGACAAGCAAAATTGAAATTATCTTTTTCCATCACTTCTGTATCATGAGCTCTAACCCTAAAGTGGAAGTTCTTTGAAGTTTGAGGCTGTGCCCTTTGCATTTTAAATTTAATTCCATTTCTTGTACTTTACTCATGCAGATTGTCCTTCCTCTGTAATATTGTGTCCCTAAGAAGTTTCATTAGTATTAGTACCAAGATTACTTGTGAAATTATAACAGCTGTAAAACTAATTCTTGAGAATCTCTCAAATGGCCAATAAAAATTTCCTTTTTCAGTAAAACCAAGCATAAAATATAGATTAAAAATAGAATTTTATAGTGATGTTTTTTATAAGTGCTGTAATGAGTTTTGACATATGCTATATTTCCTGTAATTGGAATATTCTGGAATAGCCTACCTTTGGTGAACCTAACTTCCATATTTTACTATAATTTTTCAAATTTTTTCCTTTTGAAGGACAAAACATTTTGAAGGACTCAGAACCTTGGTTAGTGTGTATTTTTAAGTATAGGTGAGAAAGTAGTAAAAACATTACAGTCAGAACATCATAGATAACAACATGGCTTAACTATCAGGTTTAGTTTTTTATGCTTACCATCTTGGGTGGGATTTGTAATGCAATCTGAGAGTTGGTGCCACTGCAGAAAAAGTGCTGCAAGAGCTTAAGATGGCTAATCTGACACCAGTTTGATTTCTTTATGCTTAAATTACACGAGGGTAGATGCTACTCTAAAATAAGATCACAGAAGTCCTGGTCATATTTTTCATTCTAGAATATTAGAAGGATCTCTGATTATATCCAGATCCAAACTTGAGTTTAAGAATCTCTGTTCTTTTTTAATGGTGGCTTTCACAGTCTTTCCCCAAAGTAATTTTTAGTCCATCAGGATTCTGCCAATATTATTATTGTCAGTTTCATTTCAACTTGAAAAGTCCTTAAATGCATTATGCCGCAGTATCTGCTTCTATATGTGTTTGTTAAACAACTTCTCTGAGGGCAAAATGCCTAATATGCTGCATCTGAATTACATCTGAATTAGAGATAGCAGCTGCCTTTAATAGCAAAAGGGCAAAAAGACCCTGAAAGATGACTTATAACCAATCACTTCACACACGTGCACATGAAACCATCATGGCCATAGAACTGCTGGAGAAAAATGCATAACTGGCACAATTACCTGAGGATTTAAAAACAGTACAGGGCCCTGTGGCCTGACAAACCCTTCTTTTCCGATCTGAGTCTTCCTTTGGGTCTCTCTGGCTGTAGTTCCTTGTATTATTTCTGTGAGAAAAAAAAACATCTCTTCAAAATTCCATTTTGCAAAACATCTTTGCAAAGTTTTGTTTTTCCTTCAATGTGGAAGGAAAACATGTCCTGGATTATTTGAATTTTATGTCACCTGGCCACATCTGATTGTCTGCCTAGGTAACTTCTGTGTTGGTTTCTTTCTTCTGGAAAAAAATCCTTATCAGGAGACATAATGTTGCTATATGCTGTCAAACCTTACATCATATGCTGAGCAGTGTGCTCGTTGTTTCTAATGCTTTGTAAAAAATAAAGCATGTTTGTCAATAGATTTATGCTTCTTTGAGAAAACACAGGGTAACATGTTATGTTGTTTTCACACAGCAGCTCTGTTGCCAAATTGCTCTGAGGCCAGGTTTGGATAGTAAAATTTAAAATATATACTCACAGCTATACATTGAACAACTGTGTTTCATGGTCTCAGTCATAACAAATGAGAGGCCCAATACTGTAAAACAAAAATGCACCATATTAGACAACAGAAAAAGAAAAAAAAAGATGTCTTTTAAAATGTTAGCAAGTTCAGGCAGCATAAACAGTCTACACTATCAGTTGAATTTTCTTGTTACAGTTAGAGTGTAAATACAGGAATTATATGGTTTTCTCTTTTGAAGTTTCCAAATTAGAGTTTTGAGACATCTTTCAGAGTTCTGTTTAGCTCTTTCCTTTGTTATATTAGATTTCCAGTCATATCTTAGAGCAGTGAAGAACATGCTCCCTTTCAGTTGCAGTAAGTAATTTTGTTCTTGGAAACCACACCACCTCTTTCCTGCCCAGACACATGTCAGATTCAAGCAAGAACCCAGTGCAATGATTTAGGATACTTTTCCTTCTGTCACAATAAACTCTGGGCATTATTCCAGTAAATCAGAAATAGAGCTAGTAATGTCAGTGTTGAGATTATATCATTAAACAGTACATGAGCAGGAAGAGAAGAGAGACTACAGATTGCAGAAAAACAAGGACCATTAATCACAGAGTCCCTGTCTACTGAAGCGCAACAAATGAGAACAGCTGGTCTCCAATAAGTCTACATGATTTTAATTGATGGAAGCTGTTAAGAAAAAAAGCGTGCATACAAAGAAAAAGCATACACATGTAAAATTATTTTTTCTTTGAAGTCATTTTCAGTATTTCAGTCTTATCCTGATTTTAGTGTGTCATTCAAAATAACTTGATTACTATTGATATAAAATGGAGTTTAAACTTATTTTAGTAAGAATGTATGATAAACACAGATTTGTGTATGTTGCAGCTAGCAGAGGGTGAAATACTAACATATCTTTAGTTTACTTTTCTAACAGCTCTGTGCAGTCAAGCTGTTAAACAAAAGACAAGTTTCAACCTTTCATCTTTCAGCTGGGTTCCAATTTACTTTGTTGGAACTTTGAGACTGGGAAACAAAAAACTGCATTTTTGATTTATGTATTCAGTGTTGGGTGAAGAGATGAGAGAAACTCTACCCTTAGGTGTTTGGGGTTTTTTTAATGCAGATGTTACAAAATCAATGAAATAAATACATCAAAAACTTTCTCTTGAAAACGTCATCTCCCTGTTCCATCCTTTGTTATTTGGCTTTCTTTCATTGCTAAGAAACTCAGTGGCTTTTACTGTGCTCTGTATTGCCCATCACTGTCAGTGTGTTTGGTATTACAACCCCATTTTTACTTAACCTTCAAAGAAATTTATGAAGGACAAGTGAAGTATTACAAATACGAAATAGTGATTTCACAAGCCAGTAGACAAGAGAAAAATCATGTACATTGTCTTTTCCCTGAAGATGAGAGCAAGAGTCTGTTTTCCAACCCTCTTTCATTAATTTGCTCACCTCACTGATTTTGTGGAATTTTTATTCTCATTTTTGTTGTGTTGTGACCTTGAGTCGGCATCAGAAACAAATTAGAAGTCAATGAAAAGTATGCTGGTTTCTTCCAGCATCTTCTTCTATTTAAGGAAGCATGTTCCCATGTAATTTCCTTATCTTTTTCTCTTGGGACCAAGTCTTCATGTTACACCTGTTCCATCCATGGCATTACTGTTGTGTAATACTAAAGATCTGGCCAGGGTGAGTGTGTCACTGTCACCGTCACTGTCACCATCACTGTCAGATCCTGCTCCTACAGGTAAGACACTCCAATGAATTTGCAGTCAAAACCATGAAAGAGAGTTGACAGAAGAGGGTATCTTTTCGCTGTGCATTTGCCCAAGAGGAAGGACAGCAATTTTCTGTCATTCTGAAAATGAAACAAATTATTAGTAGCACAGGCTACAAAAGTTGTCATCCTCTTGCACACTGGGACTTCTAAGTTGTTCTTGAGCTCCAATAGCACCCATAACTTGCTGCAGTGCTACTGCAGATAGCCTTGGAGGGTGGGAATTTCAATGCCTGTATCTGATAGGAAATTATAGTGCAGCTGTCTTTCTATTTGTGTTATGGCATGTTGGATAGGTCAGGGTGACCTTTTATGGAGTTGTAAGAAGGTGAGTTATAAGAAATAAAACTAGGAAAAACCAAAGGACTGTGGCGTGCTGTAGACTTTGACTGTCCTTGTAAAGAGTTCATAATAACCTCATATGATTTTATCTAAACACATAAATTCAGTCTTCATTCAAGGGAGATCTCTGGGTTTACTAATTTAATCAAATGGAATGCATCTGATATATTCCTGAACATGCTTTTTCCGGTTTGTTCTAGGTTCTTTTGAGTTAACTGCTTGTAAATAATTTATGTTGACATCCATTACAAATGTTCATGTAGTTGCTACACTGATGTTTTATGTGGTTGACATAAGTATTTTTTAAAACAAGTATTTTTAAAATGCTGTAAACTATTTACTACAGTTGTGATTGCAAATTCATTTGAAATAGTAAGCTCAGAAGTCAAGAATGGGCCTAACTTCATGCTTTTAGGGTTATTTCCCCTGTCCAGAATGTTTACACAGGAAGTTCTGGCTTTTGAAGAAACAGAGTAACAGCCTACTTTTATCTTAAATTGTTTTAACAGAAAAGAAGAGGAACAAGAAATGGAGTATACTAATAATAGTGCTTTACCTTGCACTTTGTATTTTAGTTTTTAACACTTTAAAGGATTAATGATCAGTACCAGTTTCTAAAAATCAGAATGCTTCAGAATGTGCCAATAGATCCAATGAAAAAAGAGGGGAAAACCCAAATTATAATGAGAAAGAAATAGTTTTCCAGCTGCATTGCTTAAAATTTTACGTATTTTTTGTGCTTCTTGTATTTCTCATTCCTGTAAGTTGCTTATGTATAATATTTCAGGTAAGAGACACCATAAAAAATGCTTGTATCTTAAACACATTGAAAGCAGCAATGGACCACCAGCCAGATGACATGTCTAAATAATTTGATGGAAAATAGCTGCATGAGCTTTTTGCCTTTGTTAAAATAAATAATTGTGTTAGATATCTCAGCACTATTTAAGCCTATTGGTCTTAAACTCTAAAGTGAAAATGTTTTCTTAACAGTTCTTCTACGCAGAATTTGCAGAAATTGAAGTGGGGGCGGAGAAGAATGTCTTAATTATATGCAGGATGTTCACAAATAGCTAGAAGTATACTTTGCTTAGGATAATTTATATTGAAATTATAGTTTAGAGGTGGAATCCTGATTTGTTGTACGTCAGCATTTGTAGAAAATCTCCCATCACTGAAATTCTTTAAATCAAGAGGTATCTTATAGTAATTTATTCTAGCTCAAGTGGTAGTTAATTTGAAGAAATCAGATTAAATCAGTATTAAACAGAAGAGAGGAACCCCAAAGGTTCATATCTTACGTTCCAGTCCACAAATTAAATTGTTGCTGTTGTACAAGCAGCAGTGACTGTGATGAATACTTGTATCTAAACCAGTATAAAACAAAGACAAATAAAACTGTTCTGTGGACTGATTGGGTACGATGAATAGTCTGAGATACCAAACTTGAAAGGAACATTGGCAAGTAGAAGTATAGGTCTAGAAAGTAAATGTTACCACTGCCTTGACTCCATTTTTCATTCACATTTCTTTGTAAGGAACATGTATTAAATTGCCTCATGTACAGCAATTCATTTTACTGTCTTTCTTTAAAACGGTGATCTCTACAGGCTACAAGGTGTAAGCTCAAGTAATGTTTCCAAGCAGTCCTACTGTCTGCGGGTATTGGTAGTTCAGTCAGTAAATAGGCACAGTGGTATGTGAGCTAAATGATGACTCGTTCCATGGTTTTTGATTGTAAATAGTTTGTGACTTTCATTAATAACTTAGAATTTGTTGGTAGAGATGATTCACTGAGTAGTTAGAATAGTCACATTCAGCTCTGAATTTGGTGGAAAAATAGAATTAAGTTCTAATTCTTACACTTCTCATTAGATACTCTTCACCTACCCAGTCCTGTCATCACCTTTATTTGCAGTGTATGCACTACAGTCTTAAAACAACAAATATTTGAGCAGCCTCTATAACTCTCTGGAAAAAATCCAACGACAGAACTGTTCATTATTTTGAGGATTTTTGTGCGGTATTTTGAGAATATAATTTACCTTAATATTCCTCTTGTGTCCAGATATTCCTAAATAACAGTGGGTTTTATCCTATGTTGTGATGTCACCAGGATGCAATGCAATTTATGCTCAATGTGTTTTTAGCTCTACTTTGCTTTTGCCTGTGTAAGTAATTAAAACATAAAGTAAGACAGATCAACTGATTTTAATTCAAAATAAAGGTTGACTGTTGATGCTAGCAGAAAATATATATGAAAGAGAAGTTTTCCTTAATTTAAATTAAAAGGAAATCTATTTTTAAAAAACATGTTGACTACAAGTAGCAATCTCAAAGGCATGTTTGGTTCATTCACTTTCCACTAGGATCTGTGTGTGCAGGGCTGCTATAAATTTTTGAAATTATCTTAGATTTGGATATAAGTATTTGTTATTTGGAGAATCTAGTTTGAATAGGAGAAATATTCATGTTGTGATTAGTATCACCAAGACCCTGAAAGGAAGAAATTCTCCAGATGTATTGAGCTGCTCTATATTTCATTTGACTCTTAGTCAGCCAGTTAGTAATTTAAAGTATTTCCTGTACTTCTACACCAGTCCTAGAGACTTTGCATACTCTCCAAGTAAGCTAAAATGAGAGTGGAAGTTAAACATTGGAACTCATAGTAATGGAGTTCATCTTGGGTTTCTGCCTTCCTAGGACTTCCTGCTATATAACAACACCCCATGTTGCAGAGGAAATGTTGTTATTAATGTGCACACAGTTCACATCTATCTGGGGAACTGCACAGCCATCCGCTGAAAACACATCACATCATGGGGATGCCAGACCGCATGAATGGCTGCTGCTGCACATGTTTTTCACATGTCTTACAGTGCTGATAATCTCCAAATTTATATGTAGACGAGGAAGAAGATTAAATACCTCCAGAGGCCAAACAGCTCGTAATTTATGTCCTTTTCTAGATCTGCTGGAAACAACTCCTTTTTTTCATTGTTAGTAGCTTTAACCTGTGCTTCTGTTTAGGCTCTTCAGGTCAGCTACAAATTGCTTTGCCTGAATATCTGTCTAAATCTTCCTGTGTCCATTTTGTGACTTAAAGCAATGATCTCAGCTTGAATATTCTCTACTGAACGGACAGAAAAGTAACCTTACACTTTCTGAGAATACTGGCTAGGCATAAGCTATCTCAGTCCACTTTCAACCACTGGAGAAGGAAGGGCACTAAATGAGTCTGGTGTGCTTTGTTTTGTATTAGTTTTGTTCAAAATTACCAAAAGATTAAGGGAGTATGAGAGAAGAAAATAAACTGGGTAGAAATAATTTGTGCTTGCTGATGGGGGGAGGACTGGTACAAAGTCCTGAGGCACCCTCAGCAGCTGTAGTTTTCATTGTTGGGGTGAAGAAATCCTGCAGATGTCAGGAAGGAAGGGAAGGGCTTATGCAGTGGTTTTCCTCTGCTGTGAATATTCTTTGAAGGCTACACAGGCCACAGATTCCTCTCCAAAAAGAGCTGCTTTGAAGGAGGACCTGACATAACATCAGCCCATCACTGGCAAGTACCAGGGATGATGCTCAGTCTATCAGGTGGCAGTGCCAAGAGAAGAGCTTTTGGGGATGACCAGCTGAAGGAAATAGCATAAATGAGTGGAGAGTACTGAAAGCATCAGAGGATGCTGGAGAAAATCCCTGGAGTCAGGAGAAGAGCCATAATCACTGCAGTGAAAAGGTAGACTTCTGATAGCCATAACCTTGTTAAGAAGGTGATCAACTTTCTCAACAGCTGAATTCATCCATGCTGGGGCAATGCACTGTTATTTGGTTGTAAGACAGTGGCAGTCTCTTAGGAGTCATTGAGAGTAGAAGGCCGGGCCAGGACCATGACTGGCGTGGCTTGCAGCTATTGGGCTTGCTTCCTGTCACCTACTCATGTTCCCAGGTTAATGCTCCTTCATGTTTTATCTCCCTCTTTTCCTGTAAATTTGTGAGATTTCTGTATTTCCTGAGAACAGTGTAGTTTATTTTGGAAGGATTCTGAAAGGGAGTTCAAGCTGATGTTTGTTTTCTGTAGGAGCTTACAGAAACTGAATTCCTCTGACAGTCAGTGCTGGGCATGGGGGATACACAGATTATCAGTATAAAGGGAAAAGCCATAGCATAAATTTAATTGCAGTTTTGATGTCCATGAATGAGCAATTAAATAATTAAATTGGAATAACTGTTTATCATTTTGACAAGAAAGCAATTTACTTTCCCCCCCTTCAGCAGCTCTCCTCACTCACCATGAGCAATAGTGTTCCAGGAAAACTTTTCATACTAAAAATAGAAAAATAGAAAAACAAAACCAACAAAGCAGAGGCAGAAAGAAGTGTTCTCAAAATTATCTTTTCTTTTTCTTAGAGAAATACAGTTAATGTAATAAAGATGATTTCAAGTCATCTGAGAGTTTTTACTAATACTTTAGAGAATATAACATTCTAAATTATTTTAACATTGTAGTACTCTACTAATATGCAGTGAGTTTTTGGCCATGGTTGTTAGACTGTAGAGTGCTGTGCTTTTCCGAAAAATATACCTTTTCAAGATTTGCTGGTCAGAATATATTCCTTTTTAAATAAAGTTCAGTGTTTTGACAATGCCTCTTTCAGTTATTCCATTATGTCTCTTGTATTACATAATTTTAGATATATTTTTAGGACCTTGGCAAAATAGGTTTCATTACTAAATTCTGATATAAGTGTTTTAGTTAGTACCTCTTGATTTTTTAAAAATTACATTCTATATCCTGTTTTGTCATTTGGAAAAATGATACAATGTTCCAGACTGTTCTGGCAGAATAGAAACAACTTTTTTGGGTATCAATTCATGGTTTTTGCTATTTCTTATAAGGACCAGTAAGATTCATGTGGTGGTTTGCTGCTAAGAATGTATAATATCCACATTTCTGGCTGATTTTCTGTTAAGTGATCAACATTGAGAAAATCCTCAAGTTTCCATTTAATTTGGTTGCATGTTACCTTAATCAGGATGACAATCTGATTAAATTTTGTCAGACGCACTTCATACTGACATAATTCAGTACAACCCCTACCTTCTTAAGGAGAAAAATAGCCTTTCTTTCTTTCTGGCTTATTGACTCGTTTTTGTAATGGCATCAAAGGACATCTTAATTTGCTTGTGGGATATATGACTAATAGAGTCATATAATAGAATAACTTTCATCCAGAATGAAAACTGCAGTATGAGACTTCATTGTTTTCTCTTAAAGAAATCGTTATGTAATTTCAGTACTTACTGAGATGGAAGATGTTCATTAAAAATCTGAGTTTTGCTTCAAAGCTTCCAAGCCTCAAAGTCATGTTAATATTTTCTGTAGAAGTGAAAAGTCAATAATATATAAAGTAGTTTGAATTTAATTTACATAATGTAAAATAAAACTACTTCAGAGAAGTGCAGAGTTTTAGGAGGATATGAAAATCATATGGCTTTGTTTTGTGAAGCTTAGAAATGTATTGTATTAAAATGCCTAGGAATCCCTGTGCTCTAATAGGTTTGTTACATACCTGGATTGTCTTTAAGGGAATACAATTTTATTATAAGCTTACATATTGCCAAAGTTTTCATAATAACATTTATACATTTCATAATTAGACATTTCATAATGTCTAATAACAGTTTGGGTAAACAATGAAGACTCATAGGGTAGTTTTCTTTGTGGAAGAAAGAACATACAAGAATACTTTATCTGGCTGTCCCATAAATTTGTCAGAACAAAATGAAACTATTTAAGAGGAAGTAGCTGAGCTTAAGAAAACGGGCAAGGCTGTGGTGCATTTTTTTCATTCTTTAGCAATACCTAATTCTCTTTGGTCCTTCATATTGTACATCCAGACTTAGTAGTGACTGGTGGCTGGGATTTTAGATAAGCCAGCAGGATATTAAGTCTAGTAACTTATGGCCTAACTACTTATTAGTAGTTAGTACATTAGTGTAATTTTTCTCTTGCTGTAGGACCTTGTTAGTAAAGCATTATGTTCTTGGAATTTTAAACCTACGGCAGGCAAACAGAGGACATGCAATATCTGGGAATGCAGACACCCACAGTCTGTTGCTTGTGGCAGTGTGTCCTAGGGATCATGATGTAGAAGCAAATCTCAAAAAGGACGAAAAGCAGCCCAAAGCAGCCTCAAGCAGTGTGTGAGGTGATGTTGAAACTTCATTCATAATTGACTGGATTCATTCTTGCACATGGGAGACCAAGTTTTCTGCAGTACCCCATTCTGGGTTGTGAATGGATTTAACAGAGGACTGAAAAGTAGTATTGTCCTAGGTGGACTTGAACCTGCTTAGTCTGATGACACTACTGCAAGAATTTGGAGTAGCGACATTCAAGTCAAGTAGGATTCACTTTGGAACTCAAGTTTTTTTTTGTCAGTCACTAGACAACTATGTTTTCAACATTGTCAAGTCAAAATTCTCTTCTTTTCCTGTAATTTAACAGTTTACTACAAACAAGTGTTGAGTGAGTTTCAACATGAAGTGATTAAGAGGGTTTATCAACCAGAGAAGTTTTTTATGGGCTGGGGCCTAACAAAGCACCCATATGCTTTGCAGTGCAAGAAGGAAGAGTAGAGATAGTACAGAAATGCAAGAAATAAAACAAAAAAAATTACTAAATATGAATTTAATCAGAAGTGAAGGAAATGGTGCACCTGAAGAGAAAGCAAAAGAAATTGAGTTGTTTAATGTAAAGTAAAAGGATCAGGAAAGATGTGAAAAACAGCTTCCCATTTGAAACTATAAAGTCAAAAGGGCAAATGGTTCTTTGCACCTGTTATGAGCAGAAGAATAAAGCTAATAGCTTGAGCTCCAGCAAGGATTATGTAGGTGACATATACCTTCTGCAATTGTTTCTGTTGGATCGTTGTTGGTCTGACTGCACCCACAATATCAGTACTATGTTGCTGCTTGAAGGCATTTTCAGTTATGCATACTAAAATATAACTCCCATTTTCAAAGCAATTCTCTTGAAAATCTTGGTGCTCTTTCCACTAAAGGCTGCAGAATTACTGCCAAAATTAGACAACGGATGGTAAAATTTAACCCTGTCCAGCTGGACGGAACAAAGCCTATCTCGTATTTTAGTCTCACCTTAATGAACAAACAAGATTTCTGTGAAGGGTAAGCCTTATTACAGGTTCCATGATTCCACAATAATTTTCGCCGTAAATTAGAATGTGAAGACTCCATATTTCAGCTGTATTCAGTCCAGTGTGATGCATAAGTACAAAAAAAAGTAATTTTCCTCACTTGAATGAATTTAGCGTTAAACGTACTGACAGTTTATTAGATACTCTGAGAACTACAGAACTGTGCAAATGCTGTGTATAATCTGTTTGGAGCCTTTTTGTTTGTTGAGAGTACTTTACAGGGAACAATTACATAAAGTATATTTAATTCGTTTAATTATTGAACAATTCCTTAAAGGGTGGCAAATGCTCTACTCAAAGGACTTTACTTGACTGAGAGAGCCAAATTACTGAAAGATTGCCAACACCCCTCTCACTCCTTCATAAGAAATTCAGAAAGATTGCTGTACCATAAGAATGAAAATTTTAAATATGCATGGTTTTAAATACTGTATGTACTTTTGTGGTGGTTGAAGGTGCCAAGAAAAAAAAAATCAAGTTTGTATATAAAAGCCAGAAATAGCCTGTTTGTGGAACTGAGTGATAAATATAATATGACATACCAAGCAAAATAACTGGTTTTTTGGTCAAAATTTACGAGTCTATACCATAAGGTTGGATTGAGTTTCAGTCTCTGTAGGTAGCAGGCATTCACTTATATTTGAGTAGCAAATGTTTTCTCATCTCATCTAGATTTAGTTTTGTTTGAATATATGTATATCTGTATAATAACCATAATATGAAAGTAACCTGAATCTACTCATTTGTCATCTGTGAAAACTTCTATATATTATCATGAGAAATTGTCATGACATCTTTCCAAGCTAGTGTAGCACTTGTTCATCACCTTGTAATATGAGTGTAGGATTAAGTGTGTCTGTGATAATTCAATTTTGATAAATGATCTTGTCTAACGCTCTACTCTTCCAGATGGCAAATAAATGAATGTTTTCTTGTGTGAATTAGGGTATTACACTTCTGTTGTACAAAACATGAATTCCACTGATGTCCACAAAACTCTGTTCAACTGGATAATCCGCTTATTCTAAGAAAGGAAGTAAGAAAGCCTTCCTTGAATGTCTTGAGTACTATCAAAGTGCAATTTACATGCTCATGGAGATAGATAGACTTAGTTCAGTGCTCAAGTGATGCATCTCTTTTTTTCTGTTCTTAATATAAGCAGGCAGGATGGCCCCGTTTTGTTTCATGCTCTCTTTCATGATTTTCCTGGAGATGACACCCAGAACCTGCACATTCTTCAGAATGCCTGCTGGGCAAGCTTTTCTCAAGTTGTAAAATGGAAATAATAATTCTTTCAGCTGCAAAAGGGTTAAAAAATATTGTTGACGTGATATTCAGTCACTTTTATTCCCTTTTTTTGGCTTTTTTTCTTTTCCAGGATTACTTACTGCCATCTACCTTTCCAGAGTAAATGGCTTTATGTCGGAACAGAGAGAGGAAATACACACATTGTAAATATTGAGTCCTTCATTCTTTCTGGATATGTTATCATGTGGAACAAGGCAATAGAACTGTAAGTGCAGACTTTTTTTCATTTGTATCTGTGGTCATTTTCATAGCTGTCTTAAGTTTAATTTTTAAGAAATATTTGGTTTTGCAAATATTACCAAATCTTCTGAAGCCTTTAATTTCCGTGAATGCATTTGCAGTATTAACTGGATTTTTACAGGACATTAGGAATCAGATTCATATTAGAGACCATGTAATTATATTTCACATAAAAGAAAAATTTTTTGGTGTACTGTTTAACTCTGAAGTGCCATGAAATACAGAAAGTCTTTAATCACCAAAATTCAGGTTTTGCTATTTTTATGAGGAAAGCTTGATCACCATATCCTCCATCCTATGAAGAGAATAATGGAGTATATTTGCCCTAAGACTACAGAGAATTTTCTTCATTGAACTGTGGAATCATTTAGATGAGAAGGGACAGGGGGATGTCTCTAGACCAAGCCTCCTGCTCAACACAGTGAGAATTTCAAGGTTAATTCAAACACATCAAAACCTGATGAGGTGATAGGAAAGATAATGAGTGCCTGTTAAATGATAGTTCTCTAACAAGCTAAGCCAGGTGCCTGTGTTGTGGGTATGAAATGGAAAGAGACATATAAAAATCTGACTGGGATACATCTCTGCTTCCTGCAAGTAAAAGCCTCAACAGAGATGAAAAACTCTGCTGTTTTGTCTGTGAAGCTCCAGCAAGAGGAACTTCTGTGGGAAAGCTCAAAGTACTTCTTGCAGTTTCTGAGACATTTGCTTCATGTTGTGAGCAACCTGTAACCTCTGGTAGTAAACTGAAATATGTGGGAGCCAGTAAAAGGGACAGACGCCGAGAGAGCTCCCCAGGTTAAAGTAACTAAAAAAGCCTCCCCTAGGATGCCCTGTTCTGTTATGGAAATGTATCCCAGTTCTGCTTCCCCAGTTGGCCTCTTCGCCCCCTTGTACCTTGCCTGCTCCTTTGGAAAGTTCTCCCCTCCCCACTCTCCCATTGGACCTTGTTCCCTGCCACTCACCCGGATTTTCCCATTGGCTCGTGTCCCCTAATCCCGCCTATGTACTGCCCCTGCCGCTTTCCCTGCCCCTGTATATAGGCTGAAAACTTCCATCCCCCTTGGTCTTTGGTACTTGGTCCCCTTCGCAGATGGGGGTGGAATAAACCTCTGCCGTGGAATTCCACACAAAGACCCTTCCTGCCTCCTTGCCGTCGGCTTGTCAAAGAAGCTATCTGGTGCATGTGTGTGTGTGTCTGTGTGAATGCAGTGGCTGCCGAACGACTTTCTCTTAAAGTCGGATCCGGAGATCGTAGCACCCCACCAGAACACCCACCGGATCACAACAGAAATACACCAATCTCAGTGAACCAAGAGAACAGTACCTAAGAACAGGGTTACAGGCCTGCAGGGTAACCCCAGTTCTCAAAAATCCCTTTCTTTCTTTTCCCTCTATTATTATTATTATTATACTGATCACTCTGTCCCCCAGTTTGACAAAATTGATGCCTCATTTTCTTCCTCCCCCTCTGCCCCCACTAAACTTCATAGGCACAGTTGTAAAAATCTAAGTTCACCTTGTCAAAGAAGACAAAAACAGGGATTCAAATAGTAATCAGGATTCAGTCTGATGGTAAATATTTCGTCCAGTTCTCAGTTTTGGAATGTTTGGTTGTTCTGCCCCTGTGAGGCTGCTCGGCTCTGTTAAGTAGTTTTTGGCTGCAAAAAAGTACTGCTGGAAAACATGGTTTAATGAAAACCAGAGTATGATCATTTTGATGAGTTATTCAGGTGGCAAGTATCCTAACTGTTTTCTGTTTCTCACTTTGTTTTGGTGACATTGGCATGTTGGAGGGCTTTTTGAATCCTGTATTTTAGAATGTATATGTTTACTACATTGATTAGATAACATCTTTAAGTTTTTGGGAACAATGTATTTTCATTTTGTGTGCATTTGTAATTTTCTTTCCTCCAGAAATCAGGATGTTTCTATTCTGTAGGGAAATAGAGCCAAAAGTTTTTTTATGGACTGGAAGCCTTCCACCAAGTTTCACTTCCTAATTATTTCAAAATTCTTCTGGATAAATGTTTTTTAAATTATTTTAATGGCCACAACAAACAATTTTCATGAGAATAGAATAGAATAATGCTTCTCTTTCTATTTCGGAAATAAGGGCTGCTTTCTAACAAGCTTCAGTACTGAGTTGTTGATATAGGCCAGATGCTGTGTAGTAAGGTCCCTCTCTAGAACCTTCAAGGAAGCAAGCAGCCTCTACTGACTATCTTCTTTTATTGTCTGTGCAGGGACATACCTAGATTTTCCGAAATTTCTTTTCCATGACTTGTGAAAGATAATGACAGAGTAATAAAGATAGGCCATGTCACCTCAAGTACTTGGAGGTGCTGCATGGTTACCAAAATAGGTTCTTCTAAAAAGCAAGTTTGCCATGTACTGTTTTGCTGATGGGTGAGCACAGGTGTTCATTCATTACTGCTTCTAGTTCTACCAGTCTTACAAGGATAAATTGATCCATATAAGTGGTGTGCTTCTCTAAAGCTCCATCCTCTCCATCCAGTCTCATCATCTACTCCTTGATATGGAGTGGAGGAAGTCGTCGTTGCAAATATTTCACGGGTGGACAGGGGATCCTATGTGTCTCCAGATTAATTTCTCTCTATTAGAGGAAGAGGCTGGTGGGACTAATGGTGATGTTGCCACAGCAGCCACTTCTATAGATGCTATAGTCCTGCTGAAGTTGAAACTGGGTGACTCACTAAAGTAATTTGAACTCTCTCTGGTAATAAACTATGATGTCTCTTCCAGTACTATTGCTTTCCTGCACATAAAATGGAATGTAGATTAGCTTTTATAGGAAATGTTATTAACTTAAAATGTACTTCATGAGGCTGCACTTATGATTGTAGACTTTCTTTTAGAATAGTACTGAGAAAAATGTTTGAGAGGACAGTTTTATTTTGGGCCATGGAATATGTTCTGATTGGATTATATTTTTTAATCTTCACATTA
Organism: Rhagologus leucostigma; assembly: GCA_013397725.1. Taxonomy (NCBI): domain Eukaryota; kingdom Metazoa; phylum Chordata; class Aves; order Passeriformes; genus Rhagologus; species Rhagologus leucostigma. The sequence goes on along the minus strand of VZTD01005475.1, from coordinate 242,317 downwards.
TTTGCACATACTTTTCACATATTAGTATTACAGAATCATAAAATAATTCATGTTTTAAGGCTTCTCTATAATTTTCTAGACCAACTTCCTGCTCACAGTGAGATCAGCTAAAAAGTCAGGTTGTTCAGGGGTGTATAAATTCACAGGACCTGTTGATGTTAGTACTTCCAAAGATGAAAGAAAATAGGAAAATATATGTATGTAAAATTCAGGAAAATCTCCAACCTTACCACAAACAATACAAGGGGCAATGATGCTCATAACATTATGTTAAATTCTGAGTTAATTGTAACATTTCAGAGCATGAGGTTAGCTTGAAGATGTTACTATTCTCTATGTATCTTGGAAGGAGAAGGATTACCTTTTGTGCAATCATATGTCTGTCAAACTTACTGGCAAGAAAAGACCAGTAAAAGGCATTGCTCTGCTGCTGTATTCAAGTCCCCAGCTTAGATGGAGGGTTTATAAATAAAATTTTAAGTGTGTCAAGTTTGTGTGTCATCTGCTCTAACAAGCCCAAAGGCATTCATCCCTCTTCATATAATTCTCATGTGGTTTCTAAAATTGAAAGTCTACCAACATAACTTCTCTTTCTTTTAATTCCCCCCCTTTCTTTTCACTGATTTGTATCTACTTCTAATGAAATCTCTGTGCAGCCCTCATCCTCAGAAACGGCCAAATATTTTGAGTCAGTGGGGTCCATCAAATAACTGCAAGAATTTTTTTGTCATAGTGATTCTGTTGCAGTGAAAGACTGAGGTGAAGAGGCTTGGTAGTTTGAAGACTTGAAAGGGAAACAGGTTTAGATGTAACATTTTTAGACTTTGCATATGATGCAAGAAATCTGATCACCTGGTCCTGCATGGCTACTTGTACTTACAAAGTGGACATTTGGTGCAGAGGGGTTTTTCTTGTGATTTTCTTGTTTACTTTGGTATCTGAAAGATCTGTAGAGAGCTATATTTTTGAGTGATAGTGGTTTTATCACCTCTTCAGAAGCATCTAGCAGAGATACATGTCAGAAAGATTATTGCAGTACATATTTTATCAGAGGGACTATTGTCTTTTCTGCCAGGAGAGGCCATTCAGTGAGCTTAAACAGTATCTAATGTTAGTGAGAAATTAAGGCCTGAACAGCTAATAATGCAAAGGAAACAGGTTCTTTTTTTTAAAGATTATTTTCAGAACTAAGTCATAAGCGATTCTGGAAGTTACAGGAAAAATTTCCTTCTTAAATCGTGTGCACTGTCTGTGTCTCAGTGGACCTGTCCTTGAACAGAGCTGAGGAAAAACACGAGCATATGGGTACCAATTCTTGTCTCAGCCATTTCTATCATCTCATGCATTATCACTACTTCAGGCCACACTGAAGCATCTTCTCAGCTAAGAATGAATAAATCAAAACTTTTTCACTTGTCATTTCTCTGTCGTGTGGCAGAGCTAGTCCTTTGCCAGAGGGGTTTGAGGCTCACAATACTGTTTGGTTTTCTACTCTCTAATAAGCAAACAGTTTCTGTCTTTTCCTTCCAAATGTTTGGAAACAGCTCTGGAAGAGAAAAATAGTCAGTGAGCACAGCATGTCCCCATTTGCTCCAGCTACAACGAGATCAATTTTCACAGCATGATCATACATTTGGGAAGGTCATCTAGTGTTGGAAAGGAAAAGAAGATCTTAGTATGTGTCCACTGAACTCCAAAAATGAAAAATCTGCATTATTAGCCCCCAGTAAGATGCCAGTGTTTGAACACCCCACTGTCTAATGAATGAATAACTGAAACTTGCCGAAATTTATGGGATTTGAAGTATCAAAGAATTGGGCAGACTGAAACTCAGTTATGACAGAGCCATAACTTGGTTGTCTCCTTTCTTAGCCCTTTCTTTGCCCATCCCCAATTCCTAAAATGGTGGCTCAGAGTCAGTAGTTCCACAGCAGTGAGGGAAAGCAGTACAAAGGAGGAGAAGTAACAGTCTAGAAGAATCTGCTACCCCCTCTGTGTGCAGACCCAAATGGAGATAGTTATTAATATAAAAAAAGCACAAGCTTCAAGGCTTCTTTCTTCTGGACATTTCAGCAAGTATGTCTAAGACTCAGAGCTGCATCTTGAGGTTGAACTGATTCTTGCTTAGTCCAACTCCCAGCCTTGATCCACAGCATATGAATAGTGTATCTAACTTACTCATTCTCTTAAATTTCTCTGTGGCTCTACCCATGAAAAGAGGGTCTTAAATTCCCTGGAGCACTGCACCTTTATGTAAAGTGGAACTGTGGAAGATGTCTGGCTACTGACACTAAAGAAGTATCTGTCTATGCACGTGTTTTTTTTAAGCACTGCCACATTCAGTCAACTTCATCTCCATAATAATGACTAATATAAATGTTTTCTTTCTTTTTCCCCTCTCCTAACTCCTTCTATCACTTTCTAACACCAGATTTTTATTCCTCTCAGAAATCATTACAGTACTTCTCCAATTGTGCAGGCTATTTTTGCGCTCAAAAGAAAAATTGTTTTGATTTGATTCTATTTTGTCATAGTGTACTTTTACCTCCTCTAAAGATTGTCTTGGTATTGGAAGTTCTTATGACAGTATTTAAGTCACTTGATTTCTTAGACTGCGTAAAACATTCCAGGATGATTGAGGAATATATCATCTAAGTATTTTCCACATTTTGCTGGGTGCAGATTGTAACATTGCTTTAGAAGCTTTTTGAGCTTTCTAATTTTAGGATAAAATAATCAAATAAAAGCTTGCATCCTTACAAGTCTTTTGAAGACTGTTTTATGATGACTGGTTAATTTCAGTCCAGTTCTTCTGAGTCTGAGTCACATCTTACAGCGTAACCACTCTCTCATCTCCCCAAGTGAACGTACACCAAGTAAATTAATACCTGCTGCTGTCAGGAACAACTTTTGATGAAGTGCAAAACAACTCAAATTATCATTATCTTCTTAGGAAACTTCTAGTTTTAGTTCTCTATAGCTGTCATGGGAATCTTTGGTTCCATTTTTCAGTTCTGCAGTCTGTTTTTGTGGGCTTAAAGGTCAACAAAGACTATGAAATGTTGCAAATTTGTATCATTAGCTCATACTTTCTTCTTGATCTGTTGAAGTTAGCTCTCATTTCAGAAATTTTTTACTGCAAATCATTGCTTATAGTTTTTGGAATTGACATTTTTTTCTTTTCTCTTTCTGCTGTGTATTGACTTGGATTTGTGTTTTATCCTTTTTGTGTCTTTTCAGAGCTTTTATGTTCTCAGTCATTCTCAGCTGTACCCTGGCTACTATTTGGGAATGAAAAATTTCCTGCTCAGTTATTTCACTTATGCCGTATTTTCACCTGCTGATTCTTCTTTATTTTTCTCTTTCTCGAGGGATAGGGTCTAGTTAGTTTTTATGCAGTTCCCCAAAGCCAGCTTGAAGGAATGCCTATACACAAATATCTGTCATCAACAGTAGAGTGCTTTATTCACGATAGCTTCAAATCTGGTTGGTTTTCCAGCACCTCTTTGTCCTTTCCAGGAGCTGTTGGATCTCTGCTTTTTGCATTTAATGTAATTCAACAGTGGTGTTTTTTTCTTTATAGGCAATTCGACAATGACAGTGTCCAACTCTCTGGTCTTCTTGACAACCTTACTGTAATAGCAGTGAGGGGAAACAGAACATTTTATGTATACTAAAACTACTTGAGGCAAAATGGGTCTTGTGTATAGACATTTCCACATGCAGTATGATTTACTGTATGAAAGCAGTAATTACTGTATCTGTGGCTTTGATATTGTTTCATGGGTTCTATAAATAATATTATTGATATAATATAGTTAACTAAATAATTGCTTTGTTTAATCCTGCTTGTGGTGCAGTCATGATGTCTACCCTCAGGAGAAACTGACTGTAGGGCCTAATGCCTCGCTCTCCTTTTACGAGCAACACTTCTCTAGGGCTCCAAAAGATACTGCTATTATTTCTATTTATACATACCTTCCTTGAGGAGACACGGAGATGCAAGAAGTGAGGCACTGATCTGCCTTTGGCAGACAATTCCTGGTCGTAGTGTGGCGCAAAGGACTAGGTTTGGGTTCCTCACCACAGTCCTGTACCAGAAGGGAGGTAACATCACTTCAGGAGAAGCAAACCAGAGAAGATTTATCAGGTCACTCCTTTTGTATCCAGCCATCGGGCAGGCTTAGAGCAACGAGAAAAAATGTCTTGCAGAATGGAGGAAGTTGCAATGCTTTCGCACAGTTTTCTTCCTCACTCCACCTGAACTGGGATTATTTTGTATCAGTTTATCGTCCCACAAACATCTCCCCCAACATGGGACTGTGCATGTTCATACAAAACCAAACGCCAAACTTTACGCTGCATCTTGTGAATATTCCCTGTTATGCAGTCCAAAGAAGAATCAGTTTTGATGCAAATACTTTACTTGCTGTGTATAAAAAAGTCAATTTTTCTTGGAGCCCTGGAAAGGCAGTGCAGGAGGACTGCCAGGGACTAGACTCTACACTTCCAAAAAGCTTCAGGAACATCTGTTGTCATCTGTGTGTGATCTTATCTGTGATGGCACACGTGAAATCAGTTTTAGTATATACAACTATTTGAAAAGGATCCTTTCTGCTTTTCTGACAGAAGCCATGTTATGACTGCCAAACTTAGTAGACTCTTTACCTACTCTTACCTATGTATAAACAAAGCTGGCCTCTGTTAAGCAATCAAGAAAATTGTGGTGGGTGGATCTTAGCTGGTTGTGAGACCTCCACCCAACTGCTCTCTCACTCCCCATCCTCAACAGGACAGGGAAAGAAAATAAGATGGAAAAGTTCATGAGTCAAGGTAAAGACAGGAAAATCACTTACCAGCTATGTCACTGGAGAAGCCAGACTTGACTTGGAAAACATTGGTTTAATTTATTGCCAGTTAAAATAGAGTAGAATGGTGAGAAACAAAGACAAAAACCAAAGCACCTTCCCCCCAAATCCCCATTTTTCCCAGACCGATGAAGTATGTGTGAAAGCTGAACAATGGTTTGTTGAGTCTTTTGATAGAGTGACATACCTGACAGTCTTAAATTTAATAGAAGTGAAAGGAAAAGGAAGAAGCCAGAGCAAGCCAGGTATTATATAAAACAACTAAATTATTAAAATACCAAGAAGAAAGGTAATATGAATGCTAAGACAATACTTATATCACATATAGAGGAAAGACAATGAGGAAAAATAAAATCTTGTACACTTAGTGCATAGACTGCTGTGTTTGGTATCGACTTTGCTGATAGTGTATATAAAGTTGTTATTTAACAAAACTAAAGAAATAGCTAGGTGCATAATAATTAAATGATAATACTCCTAAGAGAAACAAAAAGTGCCCAATAAAAAAGAACACCCAAAGCCTACAACATTTTTACAGTCTAGTAAATCCCAGGATCCTCCAACTACAATGAATTTAAGAAGGAAATAGAGGAGATGGGAAAATGTATTGTATTAGTGAAAGTTTCCCCTTTCAGCTGAGGTTTTAGCATGGAAATCTGAGGCTATACCCCTGCAGGAATATAGGATAAAAATGAGACTGGTAGTAAAAGACAAGGGTTTTTATACCATTTACAAAGGAACAATGAGTTTGTGTGACTAGGAAAATATACTTAGCCTAAAGAGTAGACGACAGCTCCTGTAAGAGTTCGTTTGTACCCAAAGACAAATGGATACATTCTTTGGTAAGCAATGTCATATGTACCTTAAAAAGAAAATGGTTGCACAGATCTATCTAAACTGTTCCTGACTTTTAAAATAAGTAGGTACAAAGAACTAACTAAATGTAATCAATCATTACCTTGGAAAGACAGTGTGCTCTTTTCCTTTCTCCCTCCATTTGTCATGATTTTGCCAATATTCCTGGTCATGTATCAATACTGGAATGGCTAAGCAACCCAGCCTGTGTCCTGGTTGGTTCAATGGGCTGGGATAGTTGCCCAAACCTTTTTCAGCCTCCGTATGCTTCTGCTACTGTCTTGTTTGTTCCCAGCTTTGTCATATCTGATGTTTGCTTGCCTCTGCTCTCTCTTCTGCCGTCTGTCTGTGGTTCTTACCTGGATAAAACCTGAAAATTTTTACACTCTCTCTTCTCTTCTTGTTTTTCCCTCTTATTCTTACCCTTCTTGTTCTTCCCACTTATTCTCACCCTTCCTCCTTTGCCCATCATGGCATAGGCAGCATATACTCCAAACAGACCTGTTTTTTTCCATCAACATACTCTGACCATTTCAGACAGGTGAACCTATGTCAGGAACAACATTTGAAGCAGCCTAGAATGTCCCAAACTATCATATCCACTCCCTCAGGACAGATACACAAAATGTGTGTAGGTCTAAGCACTGCTTGCAAATAACCTCATCTCGCCCCTCAGTTCCCTGTCACTGCCTACCTACCCTGCGTGCTCCAAGGCCTGGTGTTGTGCAAGTGATACTTTTATTTCAGTACAGGTTACTCAGAAACAGAAGCTCAGCCAGAGGGGTCCCCTCTGGTAAGCTGGCTTGGATAGGAATGACAGCCAGATGTCCTGCTATCTGCATCTCTGTAAAAATGGTTGTGTGCCATGTCTCATGCCAAGTGGGTACTTACCACTGGCACCATGAAAGACAGTCTGTATAGAATGTTACTGAAGAAACGGTCTGTCCACTGCTTTCCTGCTGGTCTCATTTCTGTGATGGGATATGCTGCAAAACGTGAAGACCTCCTGTAGGAAAGTAATATGCTGCATGTCCAGGATGTCTGGAGTAATTTTTCGTTGTCTTTAGCTCAGAAATAAGTATCAGACAAGATCTTTGCCTCTCTGCTTTCACCGAGTTTTGGTGCATGATGAAATAGTTAAAATATTTAAAACATAATGTGGGCAAAATATATAGAGGCCAGAGAAAAGTGTGCATGCTTCTAAGGGTGTTGGAGCATACTGTTTTGGGAAGGAGGAGCTTATGAGGTTGTGGATCAGCCCACAGTGTTTTAATGTATGAGTTGCCTGGGAATTTTTGTGTACCACTCTCAGTCTTGATTTGGAGTTGGGACCTGCAGAACAGAGGCCAGTTTTGCTATAGTGCAGTATTCAGCCAAAGGAAGAGGCCATTATTTTAGGAAAATCCTTTGATCAGTTTGGCTGGAGAACCTTGTTTTGGTTTATTTCTGTAATTCTCTTGCAGATTGTTTTAAAACTTGGAGCCTAGCTCATTTTATGTATGGCTTCTAGATAAATTCTTCACTTTATGGGCTCTGACAATCTCTGCCATATTTTTTTTCCTGGTGACCTTTGGTGAACTGAGACCAGTCATGCACATCTAGATCCTAAGCTGAACTGCAACGGACATGTGCTCTGACCCCAGAACCTAGATAGGAGAAAGGTCCTCTTCTGTGCAGGCATTCAGTGTGGACTGGTGCTTGTCTTCTTGCTCTCTGTGACTGCCAGGGCCTGAAGGTCTGGTCAGAAAAGATGATAGATGAAAAATCTCCATCTGTCCAGTCAGTTTCCTATGATTTGCATTTGCTGTCAGGAGCTGGACATTAATAACTTCAGTACTAAATTGCATACGACACAGTTGGTACGTTTTGCAAAAAGGGAGGGGATGTCAAGAATAGTAGTTGATCTTTATACAGGCTTACAAAGACTCACAGGATGGCTGTTGTGGCTGAGGAGCCTCACTGAACATGCATTATGGGTGTAACTGTGTTAGTTGGTCTGAAGATGAGATAAGGCTTTACAGATCGGCCAAAGGCAAGATGCTCCATTTCTGAAACCCCACTGCAGTAATGCTAAGAAGCTTCCTGACAGGGCAGTATAGGTGAGGTTACTGAAACCCTGTCTTTAGTGAGATTGGAACTTAGTGAGATACTGATAGCATCTGAAATGAATCCATTGAGGACTTTGTAAATCCTTGGCAAATTAGCCTTGAAATGGAACAAGTAAGGAAGGAGGGTCAGAAAGAGATGGAGTAGAGAATAGAAAAGGCAAAAAAGCCATAAGAATGAGAGAGAGAAAAAGTTACTGTAATAGGAGGAATAGTGAAATAAAAAAAAAAATGAAGGAAGGATTCATTAAGTAAAGAGAATCTTTGCCTATAATGGCAAAAATAAAATAGAGGAGAACATGAAAAGATACTGATAACTTTACCTTCCCCAGTTGGGCTTTTTAGAATTACTTTTAAACCACTGGAGGTACATGTAAACACACCTAGAAACTGAGGTATCTAGCTCTTTGTACAACAAAAAACATTCACAGATTTTAATTGATTTTTGTCTTGCAGATCCACCAAGACTCACCCTGGCCCAGTTGTACATTTAAGTGACAGCCCAAGAGACGAGGGAAAAGTGAGTACAACCAATGGTATAACATTTTGCAGCATTTCATGGCTTTTATTTGCCTCGCTACTCTTTCCTTTTACTTACTCACTAATTTTATCACCTGCTTTCTTTCTGTGTTTGCAAGTCCCTTTCACTATTTTACCGTTTTTAAGAAAAAAAAAAATCTATGTACAAAGTTAATGAGTAAACATTTGTGATACAGACAACACACTGTACTTTGAAATACATACCCATCTAAATTGTTCCTGATGAACAAAGCTTGATTTTCTATAAGTAAGATTTGACTAAAAACTGTATCATGACTTCAGTACTTGGATAAATATGCTCTTATGAAGGCATTATAGTAAGTTTTCATAAGATAGCAAATCTTTTCTTATATAAGAATTATCATGATAATAACCCAGGTTTGGAACTTGCTGCTGTTTGCTATTCTCTGTTCACAAAGAACTGTCCGCAAGTGGAAGCCAAACATACAGTCAGAGCATTAGGTTTGTGACTGATACCACCAGGAGGCACAATCAGAGTTGGCTTTATTTGTATGGCAGCTTTTCAAAAATGAAATATGGTTGACAGAATTCTGGTTCTATGAGAGCTTTTTTTTTTTTATGTGTTGCTACTGATTTTTGAGCATTTTGCCTGTGTGGAAAGGGTATTTATTTAACTCTCTTGTTGGTTTTGATAATTTTTAGTAATTGCATTTCAGTGTGTATTTATAAGGTACTGCGTCTTACAAATGGCGTATCTATTTGACAGTGTGCCTCACATAACAGCTAATAGTTGTTAGAAACTAGCAGCAGTTTCAATTTCCGATACGGGTATGGGGGATATTATACTGAAATTATGGGTACCTACAAAAGCTATACTGAAATTGTGGGTACCTACAATAGCACTGATGACTGCATCTGATTTTCATTTGCATCACTTGTCCTTGGACTTATCCATATTGCAAGATGAACTATGTACGAATGGTGCACTTGTGAACTAAGCCTCCAACAACTTCAATGGCATCTCTAAGTGTTTCTGGAAGAATCACAATAGGTCAAGCAATTTAGAATGCTATCAAATAAAGTGATTAAACATTATGAGGTGTAGTGTTTTAGCCTCAAACAAGAATTCATCAAGAAATGCAATTTAATTATCTATGGCAAAATACTTGGTAAGAATAAAGGTTTATTGATGAGGCATCATTCTTGTTTACTGGCCACAACAGAAGCTTCTGATGACCTACCTAAGGCACGCAGTGTAGGAAAAAAGGATACTAAAAGAAAAAATGGTCTTGTCAGTGAAGATTTTTTACAGGAATGCCATGCACTGTCTCCAAACAGAAACCTAAAAATAATTTTCAGCAGAAAGAGAGAAGATGAAAAGGACCCGGGCAAGGGAGTTAAAGGAGAACTGGCTTGGAAATACAAATGCTTGTTGTGCAGAGGGCACATGGGAGACATCTGGGCACTGATGAAGTACTAGCATTTGAACAACAACAGCGAAATCGGACAGATGCCTATGAAAAACAAACATTGAAAGTTTATGGGGAGAAAGAGTAGAAAATGGAAGCTATACTAAAACCATCCCATTGCAGTTCTTTATATCAGTTATAGGTTGAGAGTGGTGTAAAGAACGAATTGGTGCTAACAAAATACTTCCACTTCTGCAGAATGTAGAATTGATTGTGTTTACAGGAAGATATCAATAAAAGGTACACACAGATTTAAGAGAAGATTCAAGCATTAAATCAAAAGACATAGTTCTAAATAAAAAAAAATTCAACAGTCGAGAAATAAGTTAAACTATGTTTTTCAACTAAGTCTCATTAAACTTTAGTTGAAAGAATGAAGAACAAAACAATCATTATTCAGAATGAGGAAAAAAGAAAAAAAAGCAGCTCCTGGGACTTTTGCTGTTCAACGTGATCATAAATAGCCTAGAAAAGAGAATAAGCAGTGATGTGGTCTGGTTTGCTGGACTTTTGAAGGCTGAGAAACTCAGCAGTAAAATGGCATGTTAAATACTGTCTTTTAAAGTATATACAGTGTAAATGGTGAGAATTGATACAGGTAGGGCAAAGTATTTCTGACTTTACCTGTAAAACAGTGGGTCTGAGCTGATGATTACTGTTTGGTATCAACAGCTTTGAGTGATGATTGATAGTTCAGTGGAAATGTCAGCTCAATGCTCAGTAGGGAACAATAAACAAAATCATAATTAGGCATTATCCAGAGAAGAATAGAGAACAAAACAAAGCTATTAAAGAAATGCATTGCTGACCTGCCTGCTGAATACTGAGTATAATACTTGTCCTTCTGTGTCTAAAATTAATATAATGCTGAAAGAAATTCAGAGAACAGACAGGGTTTTCTATATGACAGACAACTTAGTGAGACAGGAAAATTCACTATGGAAAAGACCTGATTGTGATTCCAAGTTTGAAAATCACAGCTGATATTAAGAAGATGGAAACAGCTCATAGTCGCATTCAGTACAAAAACTAAAAGGATACCAAATGAAGCTGACAGGTCAGCTTCCAAACAAGCCAGTTAAGTACTTCTTCAAATGTGCAATTGGTAGAACCTGTAAAACTTTTTCCAAGTGCTGTTGAGTGTGCTGAAAATGTATTGATCACAAGGAAGACTAGAAAAGTTAACACAAAAGAAATCAATTTGAGGGTAACTGAAGAGGTTTGCTGAACTCTCCTAAAAGGTTCTTAAAGATGAGGTTAAACAGAGCCATGTATAGTTGAGGAGATTTGAATTAGTATTTGAATGAGAAAATTACTGAGACAGAGAATGTGTGAGAGTGTTACACGTACTTGTCCTCTTCCCATATTATTTGGTATTTGCTCTTGGCCATTTCAGTACAAGATACTGTGATAGGTAGACTTTTATTTAATTTAGTAGAGTTATTCTTAAATAGAAGACCTGTTTGATGATAGTTCTACATACTTTGCTTATCTCCACAACTCCAAGTTAACCAAAGACCACCAAAAGGTGGTGGTGGCAGAAGTCAGACTCCTCACGTCACTTAATGATAGGCAGCAGATGAAAGTGTTCTTTGTATATGTTTCAGGAATTAAATAGTAGGTACAAATCAGTCATAATCATTACTCAAAATACAGATGTTCTTGTACTCTACAAGAGTATTACTCTGCAAGTACTTTGCGAGGGTCCAATGGTATATCCTTCTCAATGGTATTACGAAGTTGTTTACAGACCTGGGACTGTTTTGCTGAAGTAAATAAGTATTTCTCCTATGAACACTGAGTGGTTGAGAGTCCTAGAACATAGTCAGACCTTTCAAAATCTAGGACAATCATAAGATCTCTTTTTGAAAGCCACGGAAGTTTGTGCACTGGCAGTATCTTAACATTTTTCATTAAGGCCCTTTGAATTCCTAAAAGTTCCAGTTTATGTCATTGACTGGTGATTGAGTTCCTTGTGCCAAAAGAGTGAATGTAATTCCAGAAGACTTCTGCCATTCAAAACTTTTCCGGAGTGGCCTCCAGGCAAACTATCTAGGCAGGCTTTGGAGACAAGTCTCTTTTATGAATCTAACAAGCTGTGGCTGGAAGACAGACATCAAAGAAAATTTAGGCATTTAATATGTCACTGAAGAACAACTGAGGGACCAAGTGATTAAGTTCATGAAATATAACTATGCCTGCCAAATCAATTAATAAATGTACATTAGGGACAGACTGAAGTGCACAGACATTTTTAAGTGGCAGATCTGTAGCAAACATGATTTTTCTTGCTGATGAAGGAAAAGACATTAACTACAATGATCTGCAGTTTCCCAGCAAACAGAGAAAGCTTAATAGGAAAAGGTTTAATGTTATTAACTGTTAGCTGGTGGGCTGAACTTCCTATCTCTGAGTCTGAGTTCTGAGATCTAATAATACCTAAATACAGTGTGCATTTGGCAGGCTTGTTTGTTGGGGATTTTTTCTCCAGCTGTTTTGTGTTACCACGACAAGGAAGGGGCTTGCTGGCATGTACCAGGATGGAATTAGTTGATTATAAAAAAGAAATTACCCCCATCATCAAAAGCATTTGATGAAGAAAGATTTAAGTCAAAATGTGAAGCAACTCCACTAGACAAGGAAGATCTTGCCAGGACTTCTCTCTCCAAATTCTGTCCAGTGTTCTGCTTTTTTTGTAACCTAATTAAGCATGAGTAATTAAACAAAGTGCCACAAAACACAAGCTGAAGAGAAATCTTTGGAGTTTTTTCCATCCTGGACTCTTTACAGATATCGTTTGTCTGTGTTTTCCTCTCCAACTGCATTTATGGATGTTTTATTTTTACCTCTATTACAGAAATAGAGGTTGTCTTATAGATCTCCCAAGTGATCACTATGACTGAGGGGAGTGGGAATGTTTAAGTTTCCTATGGTTCAGACAGGTCAGAATCCAGAGCATGATAAATATCCTGGCAATGAGACTAATCCCATCCACCCAGTTGGAATTGTGACTTTAGTGCTGTACCACAGTGTTAGTAGTGAAGCAGCATGGCAACTGTCTGAACAAAAAGAGAGATTCCTGGCTATGCAGCAAATCTCTTTGCCTTTCAATTTCTTCCCTGAAATCACAACACTTTCTAACTTGCAAATCTTTAGTGCAAGTGCATTAAGCATTGCAGCAATAGATCAGGTGAAATGCAGCCTCTGATAAAAGGTATTTAACCTTTTAGCAATTACCTGGAGCATGATATCTTTGCAAAAGAGAGGGATAAAAATCAAAAGACAAACCTGCTTCCCCAGAGAGAAAGGCTTGTTAAGAAACAGGATTGCATACTAAATGCTTTTCAATTCCTTCACTTTTCTGAATGTATTTGTACAAAAGCTAAGGTGAAAAGAATATTGGTAGATACAAACTGAATTTGACTGGTTTGGTACCCAGCTGTAATGCACAGATGCAAGTGCTTGTTATGATGACAATAAGGAGGGCGCTCAGGCTCTATAACTTATTAAAACACTATTTATTGGAGTTAATACAAAAAGAATGGTGGGAACCCCAAACTGTGTAGCACTGGGTGAACCTCCAATAAGGGCATGGCACTGTCCGCTGTGAAGAGGCTTGCCAGCATTTTAGTCTTTGGAGATCCCAAAAGATTTTTTTTTTAAAAGCCCCATCCATTTCTACCGTCAAGCAAAAGGATGTTCACAAGAGATACTGCCTTGCATGAAGATAAAGACACAAAGGTTCTGTACTTGTCCTTACCAAGTGGGAGCGGCCTACGGAGTCCTTTAGAATTAGCAGCTAAGTTTATCCTGTGGCCAAGGAATATGAAAGCCAAGTGCTGTGTGCAGCACAGCACAGCGCAGCGCGGGCATGCACCTACTCAGGCTAACTGCTATGAGCATCACTAACTCCTGCAAATACAAATGGCTTCTGGTTAGGATCACTGTGCTAACAGTGAAAGCAGCTGCACTAAGACACTCCTTTGTTTGCTCTCTCAATGGCAACCTATTATCTCAGAATACCCGGGATCCTGACACAAGTGCTACCCAGTTAGCTCCATGACTCTGCCACAAAATCCCATATGGAGCCATCCAGAGCGAAAATGCTAAATATTCTGGAATTTCTCCGGGACAGTTTGAAATTTCTTCAGGAGAATAATTCAAGTATTAAATATATTAACTATAAATCATTTCCAGGTTAGCTAATAGATTCCACATAAGGAATATTCTCCTGGCAATAAAAAGCATCATATCCAGTAGAACTGAGAGTATTACCAGGCTCTTCTGTAGCACTACTGATGTATCAGTTCTACTTAACTTGGAAACAGAGTGATTTTTTTTAGCAGCCTAGCCAAATTTCATTTTTAGGACTCATGCAAGCTAAAGTAAGTGAAAGCAAAGATGCTGATAAGGTTTCTCCAACTAAGAGATAATCTTGTCATTCTTCTGCACAAATTTTTTATATAGAAACTGTGAATTCTTGCCTGCATTCTGTGATATATCTGTTTATAGATGATGAACAACTACAATTGTCAGTACCAGTTGTAAAAAATATTCTATCACAGAAATGTGAGAGTCTACCAGTTTAGCCATTTCCAGTCTTCATGTCCAGAACAGATTCTTAGGAAGACAGATTCTATGGGAAACAGTTTCCAGGACACCTAAATAGGCTAGACATCATATTGTCCATAAGATCTGAAATTAATTGTGTTCAAATGAAGAGTAACTCTAGAGTGCCAGATCAATATTTCACTTCTTGTCAATGGAGACAAGGAGAAATGATTGTTTTCATTCTTATTTTTCTCCTGAGCATTGTTTTTCTTCCCTTTCATCTGTTCAGAAATCTTTGCTGGTATTTCTCTGGTATGCATGATGATATGACATCTCAGTTCTGGAAAAAGTAAAAATTGGTGTATCAATTAGTTTAATTATTAGGAAAGCAAGCAATTTATTTTCTGCAGGAGGAGTTCTTCAGAATGTTTTAAAGAAATAGCAAGCATAAATTAAAGGAATATAATTATCTGAGTGAGTTTAATCTGGTGACTCTCTTGGTTTGAAGTTAATTAAGTGGTCTCTTAGATGTCAAACCTTTTTTCTCCAACAAGGGGCAGGGAAGGTAAGAGCTGGTAGCAACATGCTACAGTCTTTGATTTCCAGCAGGTACGCAGTTGAGAAGGCTGTCCAGGTGCATAATCATGCAGGGGAAAAAAGGGTGTATAAAGCCCTTTTTTTTGTCCATATCAGATCTTAAATTGTCAATAATGTGAAGTAATTTATACTGAAAGATCATTTGAAAGCAGGGTATTATGTGCAGGGCAAATTACAATCTTGCACATCACTTTGGTATTTCTTTTTGTATTATTCAATATTTATATGTACCCTTAGAATTAGAAAACGTAATTGTGTTTTTTTCCCTCCTCCAGCTGTTGATAGGCTATGAAAATGGGACTATCGTGTTCTGGGACCTACGATCTAAAAGAGCTGATCTGAGAGCTTATTATGATGAGGTAAGCAATTTCCATTAATTCAGGAAAGCCATTATTCAGCTGTTAGCCATATGTCTTACCAAGCAGATGGATGTTTATCTAAAGGCACTGCTGGTTCTGGAAGTACTGTTTGTGCTATGCTTTTGAGCAAATTACTGACAACAGAAATCAAAGTCCAAAATCTCTAGTTCTGATGCACTAGGCTCTCATGAGTGTACTGTGACACAGAATGTCTTCCCCTTGATTCTGACAAGTTCATCAGCTTCTCTGTGGGGATCCTCAGTTGAACAGAGTCTAGCAAGGAGCTGACCTGAGATACAGCTACAGTAGGAATTACGTAATAATCTTTACCGGGTATTTCTAAAACATTCACTATAATGGAAGACAAATTACCTTGTACAACTGTTGATCTTACCTAGTACTTAAGATCTGATTAAACAGTTTTCAAAATTATATTGTCATAGTTATCACACAATTGTGTCTTGTCATTTGTAAGCAGCTTGTGTTAACCCCAGATGCAGTTTTTATATCAATAATCAAGCTGCTTGAAAAATAGATATATTCCTAGCTATTATGATTTTAGCACTAGCCCTAGGGAAAAATATTCCTTGTTCTGCCAGTCCTCTAAAGTTCACCGTGGATGAATGTGAATGCAACTACAATTGAAGGTAGAAAAAGACATTTTCTTTAAAGTGATCTGGGCAGAAATTGGTTTCCTGTAGTTCTCTTTCCTTCATCTTGTCACCTTGCTATGTATAAGAAGTGTATAGACATTTATTTCCCCTCTAAAAAGCAATCTGAATACATATGAATCTTGCACTCTTTCAGACCTGCTGTCAGAGACACATTAAAACTACTCTGAGCTTCAAGATTAGGTTTCTGAGCATCAACATAGCCAATGTTTTGAAGAACAGAGTTCGAACAGGCCAGCACTTAAGCCTCAAGACATGCCCACTAAATTGTCTCTCAGTGACAGTCTGCTTGTGCAAACACTTGTGAAATTGCACCCATTCTATTATTTAAGGCTGAACAACTTTTTCCTTTTACAGGTCTCCTTGGGAAGGGTGGGGCTGGGGATGTCTGTTCACCCACTGTCCTCTCTTGTTCTCAGAATGAGACTGCGTAAAGCAGGATCTTCTTAATACTGGTTCCCCTTTTTCGTTTTGAGACAGGATGGGTGGGTGTTGGAAATTTCTCATACAATTTAGTTGTTCCACATTTTTCAATGCTGTTCTCAGGAACTTTTTTTTTCCTTTTAATCAGTCCCGTACTTTCCTCCTCAGTGGTTATTTGCTGTGTCATTACTCCACTTTGTGCAACTGGTGCTAGCTTCTTATTTACTGAAATAGTTGCAAGATTCTTACTTTGTTTTTAAAAGGATTGTGTGACTAGCCATTTTACTTTATTCCAGACATTCAGGCTCTGTATTCATAATGTTCCAGACCTGCTAGGATTCCCTTAGGGAAGCCACTACCCTTAGGGAGCCACTAAAAAGGGTTCCTTTTTAAATCCTGGGTCACATAGGTTTTGTGAGTCACAAATTATTAGTTTGGCGTGTGCCACTTGGTATTTAGCAGCAACCCAAATTATCAAGCCTAAGTCTCATCTTATGGATTGGCCACCAAAGATCACAGTCCAGAAATCATTGTTCTGCTCTGCTTCCCCATGCTATCTGGACTGATATAAGGCCTGTGTGCCCCACGATATCTGACCAATCCCTCAGTATCATGCTGGCACTGAGTCAGAACAATACCAGTTGCAGGGTATCTGTGAAGTCTCAGATAAATTATGGTAAATGTTCAGTATCTTCATTAAATACTGAAGTGCCTCTTTGCATGAATTCTGAATAAAATTAATTCACCCTCACTTTTCTTTCTGTCATCATAATTTTCATCTCCTCAATGTGATACATATGAGATATCGAGGCTTTCCCAATCAATGCTCCTACACGATGTCCTCTATAAAAAGGCTTTCATTCCAAACCCTTTTATAATTTCCTTCAAAAGTTTATTTCCATCAAGTGTATAAAAAGACAGCACATAAACAAGACAGATCCTTCAAATGGTTCTCAATCTGTTATTGATAGTTGGCAGACCCAAAAAAAACAGCCATCTTGATGTGCAGGCTGTGGAAGTTTGTGTCAACCCCCATTCAGAGCTGTCTGAAGCGGTCATCATCTTTCATTGCAACACATCTCTGAAATGAAGCTGCAGAGTTCTCAGAGGCATTTGCCAAATGGCATCTCCCTACCTTTGTCTAGCACCATGCCGCTATGGAAGTATCAAATTGGACACGGCCCGTGCTGTAATGGTCCTGCAGTACTACAAACACAAAGGGTTTTTAGCATTCAAACAGTAAGATGAGGCAAGCACTGTTCTTGTTCAAAATATGGTTAAAAGTGGTACTAAAGACCCTCAGTGGAGAAGGTTTGTGGTTGGGAAGGAACTGAAATGGTGTCAGGCATGCTTAATTTTAGTACATGCTGAGTACGAGAGAAGATGGAATGTGTGTGCAACTACCGTGGGTATTGCAGAAGGAGAAACGTACCCAATCTGGAGTGAGATGCTGTATGTGCATACACTGTGTGAACATTCACATGAGTCACCCACCGTGATGAACTCCTGTTCTAAGCAAATAACTGCTCCTTTTTTAAGTGGATGCTAAAGAAGTGGATCAGAATGCTAGACGTATTTTAGCAGAGGGAAAATTGGGGACTTGTTCAGGACCATATTTCAGAATTACTCATGACTCACAGCTGAGACCTCCAAATGCGTTTTTGTTTCTCTTGCCCATTTTGGGGCAAAGTCTAACAGGTCAGTTTGAGTTGCTGCTATGCCAGCTGTCTGTGACAGGATCATCCCACCTCAGCTCCGCTCCACAGGAGGTTTATGCTGGCAGGTGGCACCTGGTTGCTGAGAGGCAGTTTAACAAGCAGCTCGGTACAGTTTTTACCTAGTTACTAGCTCCTGCTCAGACACAGTCAGTGACTGTAACCATGTGAAATGTTTCAAAGTGTGATAACACATCAAAACCAGATTGAAATTTGGCATGATAGCAAGCATGAATGAGGTCATGTCAGAATTAATTTGCATGAGGATAGACATGCCTTCAACGTAAGTGAAGCAGCGCTCCCCACAGAACTAAGGTTCTTCTACCTGAGGGCAACAACACTGAACTCTGCATGAACCATCTTTCTGTGTTGTCTTTTGTTACTTCAGTTAGAGTTTGGTTTCTTCTGCTAATTTAAGAAGGATTGTGTACCAAGCCCCTCTCTGGAAGGTAGAAGTCTGAGTGATATGTCACCAAAAAATAAATACCTAGAGTTCAAATTTTTCAGCTCTGTTTTTTGAGTCTTTTTTGGCACAACTATTTTACTTGTGTGTTAGTCAAGCATTCATATACAAGGCATGTCAGATTCCTGTTAAAATATCTGGGTCATCTTAATGCAGACTCATTTGTGGTTCTGCTGTCCAGCCCCAGGAGCTGAGTAAAGCTTTGGTAAAGGGTCACAGCCCTTTTGTTGATTTCTTGTGATACTCTCTCCAGACCATGAGCTGTAACCAACCATAACGATCAATATAATTATTAAAAGAGGAAAACCAACAGGGAGTTTTAAATAGTGACCAGTAGCACTTAAGCAAAATTGATATGAACAGCTGCAATGCTGACTTATGAATACTCAGGCATGATTTTAAGTCATCTAAATAAATCAGGTAAATGGCTATATGCAATTGTAAGTGCATGCAAGGCCTTAGCACTTCCTGGGTTGAAAAAAAAAGGAAATTTATTAAGCTGCATTCAAAAATAGATCTCTTTTATTTACATTTACATAAAATTATGTTGTGTTTTTTGCTATTTAGCAGTGAACATTTCTGGAAGGGATATGGATTCATGGGAGAATTCTGTGAGTTTGTGCTTCTGAGGGGAGTGTGTAAGAAACAGTGGTATGCAATGAATGTTTTGTCAGACTATGGCTTTTGTTAGTTTCCAGCACATACCAGGGAGATTGAAGGACTTACACCATTATCCTTTCAGATAGTTTGATGTAACTATGGATATTTTCAGTCAGTTCCACTAATTATGCACAAAATACTAAGAGCCGTGTACGTAACATTCATCATGTGGTACTTGTAGTGTGCACAAAGGAATGTGATACTCCCCTTCTCTGATGCACCATCTGTTCCAAAACTATCTTACATCATTGTTTTGGTAATTTTTTGTATCAGTGAAACAGTCCTGGATTCTTTAGTGTTTTGGTTTTGACATTAAACATTTCAGATTTCTGTGGACTTGCTATGCAACTTAAGTATGTGACAGTATGTGTGGAAATTATCCAAGAGCAGTGTATTACTTTCTCTGGGGAAGACTGTGTGTTGTATGTTACCTGTAAAGATTTTTACACGGAATTACTTGTAAATTTGCCAGATTAAATACTTCTGAGGAGAGCTATCAGACATATTACAAGTGCACTATATGTCCCTTGTTCTTATACTTTTACCTTAATACCCTTTTCCTTCAATTTTGGCCTGATTCAATACAGGCTTTCCTACATTATTGTGTTACATTAGCCTGTATGATGAAATGTGGATTACAGCCATTTGTTGCTAAAAAGTGATGGTAACGGACTTCAGACAGTGAAGAACCATCCAACTGTTGTTATACCATTAGAATAATATAATCTGAAGTCATACATTAAAATACCATTAGTGTAAACACTGTATTCCATTCCAGTCTCAAATTCTTCTTTCACTTCCGTAGGCTATTCATTCTGTTGCTTGGCATCATGAAGGGAAACAGTTCATGTGTAGCCACTCTGATGGCAGCTTGACCCTATGGAATCTGAAAAGCCCTAACAGACCATTCCAGACCACAATTCCACATGGTAATTCTGATAGTTAAAATGTGTAACTAAGAAGCCATACACTCTTCTCAATGCTGTTTGCTAATATATATGTTTATTTCATTTTTCATTGTAGCCCAGATGTTGCTTCTTGCGTAAATATTTTGATCTGCAAAGTAGCTGCAAATTATTATAAAAATCAGTAACTTAGATCAAACTTTTTATTTTAATTGGTGTCATAAATACCTCTTTCTGATTAATATTACTCTAATATCTTCTTCTATCCAATTCCTTTTAAGAATTTACTGCTGGTCTGTGAGACCCTCGGGCTATGGGATTTTCACATTTCTTTCTTTTATAGTTTGTACACAGGGGCTTGTACGTGCAATTTTCACAACAAATTGATAACGTTTTGTACAATGTACTGTGGTGTTTGTCATGGGGATGGTACAAGGCTTCCCAAATAACTGCAATGAAGAATTTAAAGGAGCCATATTAAGAGATGGCTGTATCTTTATATGAAATTACTTCCTACAAATTAGGTAAAAAAATATTGACACCATTGTAAATCAATACATTACTAAAAACCTGACTGGGTAGAGAGGGAGGAAGAAGAGGAAGTCAAGATCTAAGTAGCCCCAAAAGGATTTAGCATTTTTTAAATTTTCTCTGTTTTATCGTTTTTAGTCATAGAATTATACAATGTTAGAAGGGACCTCTCTGCTGTCAACCAGTCAGACCATCAGATCAAAACAGGCCTGATTTGATGAGTAAACTCAGGACACTGAGCACTTGAACACTTCTAGCAACAAATTGCACAACCTCTCTGGGTGATACCTTTCAATGACCCTTGTGGCATAAATTTTTTTTTTAATATCTAACCAGAATTTTCCGTGCCACAGCTTGTGTTCTTTATCTCCCATCATATCACTATGCACCTTTGAGAAAAGTCTGGATCCATCTACCATGTGTCCTCCAGTCAGGTTGTTGTCAATAGCAAGCATAGACTTTCCAAAGCAACAAACCCAAAATGGCTATTTTTTTTGGTTTACAAGTGACTTTTCTCTGATTGGAAGAAAGTAGTGAGCCGCAAGTGACTTTTCTCTGATTGGAAGAAAGTAGTGAGCCATAATTAACCAAGAACTCATGAATTTCAGTTGTATGCTTCATTTAATTTTATCACTCAACTAGTTACGCTTCAAAGCCTGTAATATTTTGTCAACAACAGAAATTAAGTCAATCTAAAAATGGCTTAGGAAAAAATTAAGCTGTTTGTGGTCATTACAGGTTCAGAAAAAAAGGCATATAATTAGTCTAATTCATTCATTATTAGTTAAGTATCATACTCAGAAATCTGCATGATTTATAGATGTTTTTGAAGTGTGTTCTATGGTTCTTTAGATGTATGTGGCAGTAAAAACACAAAGACATAATAAGCATAATTAATTTAGACAAATGTGTATTTTATGGAAATAGGAGCTAATACTCCTTATCTTTTGTAGTTTTAAAGTTCCCTTTTTTTGTTGCTTATATGGTTGTTTGAATGTATATGTTTTAGTTTGATAGTTCAATTTCATGATGTTTTAATAGAGTTTTCATGTTCTTTCTTTCCTTAGGAAAAGTTCAAAGAGATGGAAAAAAACCTGAATCTTGTAAACCAATTCTTAAAGTAGAGTACAAGACCTGTAAAAACAGGTTTGTTTTTAACTCTGTAATTAACTCAAAATTGCGTTCCTGAGTTTAAGTCCTTTTAAAATCCTTTCCTGCTTTCTCTTTACAAAGCTATTTATTATTATTTGCAGATACTAAACCTATAATGTAACCTTGTATGTACTATGTAGACTTACAATTATTATGTTGGGTTTTTTAATACAGTGAACCATTTGTGATATTTTCTGGTGGATTGTCATATGATAAGCCTTGTCGAAGACCAAGTTTAACAATCATGCATGGGAAAGCAATTACAGTTCTTGAAATGGATCATCCTATAGTTGATTTTTTAACTCTTTGTGAAACCCCATATCCAAATGGTGAGTTTATTGGGAAAAATACAATTATGGAAAATATAAATTAAGTGATCTTTCCTCATACATTAATCCCATTCCAGGGAATTCCATCCTCATATTTGTCTTCATCTCAAGAAAATTACGTAACTGAAAGTACCTGGAACTTGTTTGCATTCTCAATGTAGGAAACAAGTAATGAGTGGACAATAAAGGATGCATAAATCTCCTCTTATAGGGTTGAAACCCATGGGCTAGTGTGAGAAAACATTGCTATTAATCAAAGATAGGTGCTTATATTTCTGAAATTTTTCATCATTTACAGCTTGCTAAATTATTAAAATTAAACTATCACTTACCTGCAAAAGGATTCTTACACTTCAGCATGAAATGAACTGTTAAAAATGTTTGCTGCGTATTGTGGGGCTGCCAAGTTCTGCAATATGTTGTCAGAAAGTTCCAGAAAGTAAATTAAGAAAAGCTGTATGTCAAAAAGGAACTAAGTTTAGCATTTTAAGCCCTCAAGCAGAAAAGTAAAATAAATCTTATGTACATAGCTAAATCAAATACACATTAAAAACTCCTAGTAAAGTGTATATGTGTTTCAATGTCATGCAAAAATTTAATTTTCCGTAATCAGAGCTGGTTTGGGCCTTCATTTAACTGTGTCAAATCCTTCCCAGTACTAAGGATTTGTAGCACCTTCTCCTGCTCACAGACTAATATTTAAACATTTTGGTTTAACCTGTGTTTTTCATAGCTTTGTATAAAAACAGGAAACAAGTAATGTGCATTCATAGCAGGACTGACAGGAAGATGAATCAGTTGCTCTCATTTACTCGTCCTTTTGGCGTCACTCATGTGAACAGTTTATTCTGAGCTTGCACATGCTGGAATGATTTGCAGCTGTTGAAAAGAAAGTCATAATTTCACATTTATATTTTTTTTATAACTTATCCTGTGTAAACTAATATACTCTATGCATCAAGGGAAGCATTTATTTGTCATTTTAATTCTTTAGGTTTGATAAATAAGAAGAGAATTGTATAAAAAACCAACCATATAATCTCCTAAAGAGTGTGCGGGAGGAAATGGCATGTTAGTATCTGAATTGAACACAGCAGACTTACAGGATTCCTTGGGAATATTCCCCTTGAATCACCTCAGAAGTGGGGTGTTGTGTATCATGAAGTGTCCTGCACAATCAGTTTCTGAAGAGCAGTTGTTCACAGTAGAAGTGTTACTTCTGGACAGCAAAAATACTTTTCTGTATAATAATTGGATTCAGCAATGCAATGATACACAGACCTTATTCATATTCTACTTCTTTACGTTCAACACAGCATCGTGCTGGCAGGCTATAATACTTCAGTTCTTCTTCTGCTTTGTATGTTTGTCAACAGTACTATCCAAAAGTAATCTCTTGCTTCCTCTCTGGCCCTAGTTTCCAGCAATGTCTGGTTTGTGCATATGTCAAGGGTTTATAGCTCAAAGCTTCTAATATACTGTGAAAGTTTAAAGAACATAAATATTACTTGCTTGCTTAAAATGGCTAATAGGAGAACTCCATGTCTTTTATACTTGATTCCTTGCTTACAGAATTTCAAGAACCCTATGCTGTAGTTGTGCTTTTGGAAAAAGATCTCATTGTCGTTGACCTGACACAAAGCAAGTAAGTATGAAGTTTAATATGAAGCTATTCGTGTATTTAACTGTCTAGTAAATTATCATAAAATTCAAAATGTTATCATGCAATATCATTTTACTATCCAAAATCATTCACTCTTGGAAATAACTCTTGCTAAATATTTACTTCCACTTTAAGAGCTAAGTTCACCTAATGAACAGGAACTTACGCTAATATTTGTTCTTAAACTTCAGAATAAATCTAAGTCTGCAGTTCCTTCAGCACAGCCCTCAAACATCCATTCAACACCAAAGTTAAATAATACTTGAACACAACATGTTTTGGAAATAAGATTCAACAACTACTTTTATGCATCTCTAGTTTCAGTATCTTAATAAATAATGGTATTGTTTTATCTGGATCTACAGAATTACTGCATGATCCAGTTGCTGGTTTAAATGACAGATAGTTCTTTCATATCAGAAACAATGTTCCTATCAAAGAGGAACTATACATCATGTAAAGCATAATTCAGTTCTTATTTATTTTGTTCTGCCTCCAACGCTACCAGTAATGTACATCCCCATTCACACTGGTGTAACTAGGAACAGATTTGGCTGTCAGTGTATTGAAAAATGTTAAGTGAATCATATTCAGGTCTCACTTACTTTAAAGAATAACTCAGATCATCTCAGCAGTGTAAAATGGACATAACTGAAATCAGAACCAAATTTCCTATGTTTTTCAATTGTGCATAACATTGTATAATGTGCCAAAAGTGAGGTTTCCTCCTTATCAAGCTGTTCAAACTGATGGAAGTGAGAAATAAACTGAGATCTACTCATCTGCTATTGCAATTTTTCATTGTAGAATCAGTAGTCTACTAACCCAATAAGCTAAGATGCTAAATATAAAATCCACAGTTGTAAAAGTAGTTTGTAGTTCGTAGTATATATCATATCCATGAACCTGAAACTTCTAGAAAATGTGTCACTTCTTTATAAATAAGATTTTGAGTTGTTAGAAAAAAATTAGCTCTTGTTCATTCATACAGGTAGCCCCATTAGCCTTAGGGACTGTATATGTAACAAGAGGATTCTTGTCCAAGCACTGGAATTTTTATGTCTTTGTTTGGGTAACTATACATTATTACTGATATTAAAAACAATATATAAGTTTTAATAAATAAAGGAAAATATATTTAATTAATAATGATTTTACTTAGATTCTGCTATATGCTTTAATATAAGATTATGTTTTATTTTATGGCTCAGTGTGTCACAGTGCTTCTAATAAATTGTCTTCCTTAACTAGTTTTCCAATCTTTGAAAATCCATATCCTATTGACATTCATGAGTCACCTGTTACCTGCACAGAATATTTTGCGGACTGTCCTCCAGATTTGATCCCTGTGCTCTATTCTGTAGGAGCAAAACATAAAAAGCAAGGATACAGCAATAAGGTAAACAAAACCAATACTCTTTTTTAAAGCAAAGAAAGTAGATGTATGACCTATGTTTTTGTGACATCTTACCAAATTATTTTTGTTTTACTCCTTTAATAATCACTTTAGGGTTAGTCCAACCAGCAGCTCAGCAGCCTGATTACAGTCCAGTATGTGTCCCTCAGAAACATGACCACTTAAGCAGGACCGTTAATTACCCTTATACAGGACTTGATCATTAAGATGCTGCAGTTATTCCAGATCAGATTGAGTTAAAGGAGAGCCATCAGTGTACAAATTCAAATTTGCATGGATAGGTTCTGTCTGTCAAAGAAAAAAGTGAAAGCTGATTATAACTGAAAGACAAGCAGAAGAGGTTCAGTGAGAGTTGACAGCATGTCTGTGAGAATTGTTATTCAATAGGGATATTAGTAATTATTTCTCTGAGCTGCCAAAGTCTTACCATAATGTTTTAGAAACAGGACAAGCTACAGAAAGTAAAAGAAGAAATGTAATTAATTTATAAATTTCAAGCTTTAAACTGGTTTATGCTTTGGCTAGAACTACTCCATTTTAATAAATAAAGTGGAAAAAAAGACTGGGTAAACAAGTCAGATATCATCAGTTTTCTATTCAAATCAACAGGAGTGTTCTCCTTGGAGCTGGCTTGTTTTCCATTAACTCAGAAACTGAGCCCTCTCTACTTCTTTTGGATCTTGGTTCGGAAAAGTACTTCAGAAAATATTTTATTTCTCTTATTTGAATCTACCCTTACCTCATACACTTTGCCACACCTACCTGTATTCCCTGCATCCTCTCTTGTCCCCCTGCTCTATTTGTGCACATATAGATACACACTCTGAAGGCAGGTGGTCGCTCATATGCCAGCCAGCCATTTCTGTACCCACAAGCAGCCACTCCATGTATCCACACAAACAGTTTGTGCTCTCAGTTTTTCTCCACACACTCATACTCTGCACACATCCTGACCCACTCTGCACATATGTCACCCTCTACATCCTGTATCCTGTATCCATACATGTCAAGGCTTTAGGCACAGGGCAGCGTTCTGCTCAACCAGCCTAGACCAAGAGAAAGGGAGTCTTGCCACTAGTAAACAAAAGGCAAGGAAGAGATGATGATCTCACATGTTCTGTAGAAGTTGCATTCTCTTATGTCATGGCATCATGATCTGATACATGTTTCTGGGCCAGCTTCTTCAGTGGTCTTCATATTCAAAATAGATTCTGGGTCTATTCAGTGTTCTATAGAAACTCCTAAAGACAAGCCATCTCCAAAAACCAGCAGAACTGTTTGTTACTGCTCCCTTTCATTCCTGTTTTAGACTGTTGAGTGTTAGTTGTGCGGAAATATTTTAAGAGCATAAAACCTTAGGTGATAATATAAAAGTGTTATTAAGTTTCCAAAGCCTGAATTGATGACACAAAAATGTTAATAAACTGTAAAAGCCTTGAATTATACATATTTTTGTTCTTTTACAAGTTGTGTTGCTTTTTGGGGGAAGATGTTGTCTACTCTTGAATTTAAAAATGAACCAAAGTTCATCAGAATAAGTTGTGATCTCTGTACTTTCATTTGTTTAGGAGTGGCCTATCAGTGGTGGAGCATGGAACCTTGGAGCTCAGACATATCCTGAAATCATTATTACAGGGTGAGAATGAAGCTGGGGATTGGTACTTTTAAAGTATTTGTGTCTACTCCTTTTGATTGTGGGTTAGCTATAGACAAGAGTTGAGACTTCACAGCGTGTACATATACTGGCTCTTCATTTGAGCAGTGTCACCATAGAAATTCTCTTTTGATGTGGAAAACAGAACCTTAATACCCAGGGATGAGCTACTGTTAAGAATTGCCATTTGAGGCCCCAGTGTTAGACAGCAATACTTGTGAAGGTGGGGTCTTTGGAAAGAAAAATCTATTGCAGGAGAATATTTTGACCTTGAAGGTCATAGAGAATAGCTTCAAAAAGGAGATCAGCTGTTCTTCTATACCTGTTGTCCCTTGGCCTTCTGGGGACTTTGTATATGGGGACAATTTGGGAATTCATTTTAATACCCAGTATTAGTGAGGGTGTGGTGCACCAGGACGAATTTCACCTTGTGGGTGGAGAAACAGAGCAAAAAGGCCTAGAAAGCCTCAGATTGCAGTCGGAGCCCCATGAGCAGTGCCTGATGGATTCCAAAGGGCCGTACTGTAAAACAGAAGCTATTCAGCTAAGATGCGTGATGAGTTTGCCTCTGGTCTTAGTCATGTATTTGATAAGTTGTTGCTATCAATGATACTAAACACCTGTTTTTAAAAATAAGGTTATGATGTGTGCAATAGCGTGAGAAGGTGATGAAGGGATCATTCTCGTTGTAAACAGAAGTGTCTCCTTTTTCCAGCTTTACTTCAGGGGTTTTATGTTAATAAAAAGAACACAGTTGTAAAGTATCAAGCAAAATGAAGTTACCTTCTGTCCTTTCGAAGTTCACTGCACATGGCATTTTTAGAGTGCATAGGCTTGATGCTGGCCCACTGCAAAGCCAAAAGTGCTGTAACTTAAAATCGTTATTACTATGGGAGGTAGTTTCTTCTTGTTGCAATATTAAAATTCATTGGAGGCTTAGTTCTCTGCAGGAAATGCATGAAAAATATTTTATTAACCAAATGAAACTAATAACAAAATATTTTCTTATAGTTAGTATGTATGTCTTTAATATATTGTCGTAAGTTATAGAGTGTTACATGAGCAAAGTGAGTTTTTCTGCTTATACTTATTTGTCACTGAAAGCAGATGATGTTTTAGAATTGCTTCTTGTTTTAACACATTTAATTTTTATATTTTTTTTAAGCCATGCAGATGGATCAGTAAAATTTTGGGATGCTTCTGCCAGTAAGTTTCTGAAGTTCACTTTTATATAATGCTGACAAATCACACAAACACACATTTGTATATCAAACAGGATGCTTAACATGTTGAGTAGTAATACTGGGGCTGATATAATTAAGAAAAAGGAGTGAAATTAAGGAAATCGTTATTAAGTTAAGGGAAAAAGTGCTTTTGATGAGATATATTAGGCAGAAATGAGTGAGGAATAATAACTCAAGATCCACCATACCAAAACCTATGAAAGATGAAGTGTTGGTAAAAAATCCCTAGTGCACATCCTTCTTGTATGTCTAGAAGAGAGGGCTCACTTAGATCTAACATTCAGTTCCAGTTCTCATATCACTTCTATACTGAGTACAGCAAAATCTTCTTTATAGCTAAGTGAAAATAAAGTATTGAAATACATTCATACATTTCAATACATGTTTAATCTGGTGAGGGCAGAAAAGACCCAAATCTTTTCTTGTCCAGTCTCAAATCCCAGGAAATAATTGGGAAGCATTTTCGTTCATCCTAGCAGGAAAAAGCTTCAGAAAATACTTGTTCCATACAATCTAGCTATAACTGCACGTATCAGCAAACAGCATTTTACCCTACAGAAAATACATATTGTACTCACTAGTAAAATATATTTATTAAAATACACATACATTTTAATTTAAATTTAAAATATTCTGCTTCAAATAATGTGACAGTGCTTCACCGACGTTCCTGTAGAGTTGCCTTGTATTCTTGTCTCTTCGGTGGTACAGGCATGTCTGGGTAATATCTCTCTTTTATGAGGTATCAGTCTCTTAAAGAAAAGAGAATGTGACAGAAAATTCTGGGTGAAATGTTAGGCATAGAGAGATTTGCTGTGATCCTAATAACCAGTCTGTAATGGGTGCAAAGATCATGGAGTATGGGATACTTAAACTACCTGCTAGTTCCACATGGTGCCACAGAATTGTAATGATTAATACTGCTACCATTTCCAGCCAAACATGGGGAATGTTGACAAGTTTTTAATGTCAGCTATATCTGACTTTGTCAGGTACTCCCCTTTTTACCTAGTACGAAATATTTTCACTCAGGATGGACAAGGAGAAAACGAGGATTTCCAAAGCTGCATTTCACAAAGATATTTTACAGAGGCAAATCAACTGAACATGACCATGGGTTGGTTTTTTATTTTGTGATTTGTCTGTTTGGAAACAGACACATGCTGCTTAGAGTTTACATCTTCCACTAACTTCAAGTTATGGTGAACACCAAAAAACCCATCATCAAATGAGCTCAACAGTTTATCTGCAAAAACAGAAGTTTCTGAGAGCTAAAGTAGGATAATTAGTTTTATTTAGAGAAGTAGAGTGAGACATTAGACTTTTTCTTGTGAATGTTTTGTTTCTAACAAGAATGTGCAAATACAGGCACTAAAGATGGGGTGAAACAATACAGACTGTTGGAAGACCCCCAAGGCATTTAGTGTATGTACTGCACAGGAAGCAGTGTGCCAGTTATTCCTTCTATAATTCTGGCAGAAATGGGGAAAGAAAAAAATCTCTCATAGGGAATATAAGCATAACCCCCTATCAATATATATGTGCTGCAATAGGAATTTTTCTTAACATTAAAAGCTTGATAATGATGAGATGATCATGAATATTCACAATCTCTTCAACAGTAATGGTATTTTCAGTGCATCTCTGATGTCCTGGTCCTAGTCCTGCTTTTCACAGCATGTACTGTGTTACTTGTACCATACTTGGTACTTTTTATTGACAAGGTTTTGAATATTAAAAAGTTCTATTATTTATATTATTTACAAGGTGTTAACCTTTTTAATGGAGTTGAAAGTTCATTTGAGATTCCCTAGCAAACATAATATTCTGCTGGTGTTTGAAGGCACAAAATACTTCGCTTTTAGACATATTTCAATTGTGTAATCTCGTATTTGAAAGCACAGATTTGTGAGAGACAGGGAATTGCTAAGCCACTGGAGCTGTTTTCTGAGTGTATCTTTATTCGAAAGCCATTGCTGTTTCTTATTTGCACTTAGAGAAGGCACAGAAGGCACAAGGTACAGATGGTACCTAGTACTTCGGAGAAGCATAGAGAGTCTTGTCTTGTACTCTGCTCTGTGATTCTATAATTCTTCCAGTCCTAGCGTGCATGGACTCATGGTGCCTGATTTGAAGTGCCACTCTAGGTTTGCTACTGGCATTAAGAGCAACCTGAATCCCCTTTCATTGCCACTGAGGGCAGAAAGAGTCATGTATTTCTTACAGAAGCACTTGCTGTAATTTGTGAAAATTCTGAAGTGCTTTATGTGCTAAAACTTTTTAAAACATTAAAAATTGTATGTGCTAAACCTCCTGGCATATATCTGCACTGCCAAACAAAAATGTGGTTTTGCTGTGTTCATCATCTGGTTACATAACTAAAACACTGTCCTTTCATCTTCCTGATGCTCTTGTTACACAAGCTGGCCAGGCTGAGCTGCCACAATTACAGTGACTTAGGCAACAGCTTTGCCTTTGTGCATATGCACACCTTTATAGGTGCTGGGCCTGACTGACTTTTTCTGACCTTATGCAGTTACTGACTAATAGAACTGTGTCACCCCAAGACAAAACTAATGTACAGGTAGTAAAAACAGGGAAGAATGTAAAACATAATGGGATGAATTGTCATCCCTCCTTTACCTCTGGAATTTGCTGCAGTGGAGTTCTAATCTTGACAAAAGCTTCTGGATATTAGGATTTTATATACAGCTATAAATGTAGATCTACTTATTAGTTAAGAAATTCAAAACGTTTTTGAACTCCTGTTAGTTCAGAAGGACTTTGTGTTGACCAGGCCACCAGAATGCTTTCCTAATGTTTTCTCTTGAATTGCCATGCAGTCTTTACATTCTATCAAGACCATAGCTTCAGACAAATGAAACCTTAGTTTCACATCTCTTTAGGAAATTATCAATATTATCAATATTATCAGAGTCTCTCTGTAACACTGAGTGTAAGGCTAATTATGGACACAATGATTTATGCCTTTGACATCCTGCCCCAGAAAGTACTAAGAAGTATTTCACAGAGAAGTACCCTTTTGGGAAGTACTAAATACATATCCTACCAGTAATGTGTACCAGAATAGTATATGTATTGTATAATACACATCTTCTCCTCTTGGACTTTCCTAAGATTCCTTCTTATGCCACAGCTGAGAAGAAAGTGGGAACTGAGGAATTTTATACCTGATTTGCTTCATGTTAGTATTTTTTATATGTTTTAATATATTTCAGTTACTCTACAGATGTTGTACAAACTAAAAACATCAAAAGTCTTTGAAAAACAGAAAGCTGGAGAAGGAAAAGCAACAGCTGAGATTGTGGAAGAAGATCCTTTTGCTGTTCAGATGATGTACTGGTGTCCTGAAAGCCGAATTTTCTGTGTGGCAGGAGTGTCTGCATATGTGATTGTTTACAAGTTCAGCAAACATGAAGTAAATACTGAAATTGCAGTAAGTATTTATTTCACTCTCTTATAAAAGAACATAATTTCTAAATCAAATTACCTGCTTCATCTGTGCTCAAGTACTTAAATGAAAATAGCAAGCAGTATAAATACAGGTTTAGGGACATTCCATTTTAAACCTTTCCAGGGAAATCTTGATCCCACTTAAGTTACTGACAAAATTCTGAGGGTTTGGGAACCTACTCCCCACTTTCTTTTTGCTTTAGTAGTAACATACAGTGCAGCTTTCAGATATAGTTTACTTTTAAGACTTTTTAATACACTAATCTCTGTTGTATTTACCCGGTCTAAAATGAATGTCTGCTGTAAGTTTTTATCAGTTAATGTACATTGTGTACATGCACAATGCTCTTTTTAAATCAAGTATTTAATCTCTCTAATTTCTGTTCATAAGAGGACTGAAAATTATCAGTGGGTTTAACAAAACAAAAAGAGTTGGGTTTTTTCTGGCTTATGCTGACGTTGTTTCCCTAAAGATGGAAACTATATGAAATGCCAGATTATTTGGCACCTTCCCTGATTATAGTTCTTATCCTTTTCACACTATTTAATGTACTTTAGGAAGTTGTACTGTGGCAAAAACCTGTGTCACTTTTGGCCTGTAGCCATGGGCCATTCTGTATGGAAATTCATTACCTGTAGCTTGTCTGTTGTTTTCCACTCATTTTTCCCCCTCCAGGCAATTATTAAGCTGCCTAAATGTATTTCAAGAAAGGTTTAAAACTAATGAACAGTAATTTCACATTACTGACCAGCTCATATATAATGCTGCTAAAATTACTCCATTTCAGTATTCTTACATTGTTCCACAGCAAGTGCACCTTACCTTTTATTATCTATAATTTAATGTCTTTTTTCCCTGTCCTTCACTTTTCTGGCTGAATTGCATCATTACTGGTATTTTCCAAAGTGTTATAATATGTGCAGTTTAACAGTTTCTCAGATTTCATGTGTAATTAATAAGCATTTTTCTCTGAATATTAAATTATGCAATCTTGGTGGCATAATCACGGAATTCCCCTGGGTTTTGTGCATCCCTAAAATGGGCCTTCTCTCTTGTTTCTGCGTTTTTGCTGCTTGCATTCAAGTCTTCGCTCTTAAATGATGGGAGTTTTTTTAATCAAAAGTATGGAATTCTTTGTTGGAATCTGCACCTGACTTTAGGCTGTGTGCCTTTGTCTATATTGAGACTGAGTTGGCTAGTCTCAGGATTTCTTTGCTGCATAAGGTACAAAGCACTTTGTGTCCTCCTCTCCTTATCAGCCAGGCTGAATTTACCTTGAGTTCAATCTACAATTCCCAGCATTTTAAGGGCCCCCACATTGGTTTGACTGCCCTCATGTCAGTGTTGTCATGTTGTTGCTGTGGTAAATGGGAAGCGTGGGGGCTACTCACAGGCTGCTTCATGTAGCAGGAAAGCTGAATATGCCTTTGGGGCATAGGCTTTGCCTGAAATTTCCTCAGCAGAAGTATTATTTGCATCATTTCATATCAGATTCTGGAGGCAAGGAGTATGCATGAGACAAATTCTGCTTCATATCCAACCTTGGAGTCATTGCTATGCAGTTATATAAAAAGCATTTGCTGCTGTTATTTTTGTTTTCTCATCTGAATCCGCTCCATCCTGTCTCAAAAGCATCTATTAATTAAACATGATCACTTTCTCATTGAGCATCTTTCCTCAGTGAAACTCCTCTTCAAAGCTCTTGAGAAGAACCACAGGAAAAAAGGTCACACTCATTTGAATGTGGAAAGGGGATCCAATAAGCCTAGTGATGAGATCCCCCAAAAATATCTTTACTCTGTGTCAAAATAAGTTGGTTCAACATTTCTATAACCCTCCTAAGGTCCAGTCAAAGCAGAGACAAAAACATAACAAAAATTCACAGTCATGTTGTTAGCCTGAATTTTTGCTTCTCCCTTCAAGTGCACAATAGCTAGAACTTAACAAAATTAATTTTAGTAGTAAAAGCAATACACACAGAAAAACATCCAAAGAAGAGTGGTGCACTTCTAACATGGTAAGCAGAAGAACATACTCTTAAACAGTTTCTCCAGTCCTGCATAAAGATTAAACAGCATTATAAATTGTTTCAGTCAGCTGCAGTTACTTCCAGAATGGATTTTCCTGAACTCAGTATTTCAGTCGTTAGTCTTTGAAGGCAAATGTTGTCTGTAGGTTTCTTTAACTGATTCAGGCAAAAAATATTAGTGGATTTTACAAGGAGAAAACAAAAGTGAAAATTTGAGAAAGGACTCTCTCTCCTGGTTGAATAGAATCACTTCTTTCTGAAATCTTGTATGTTTTAACACAATGGTTGAGAAACAGGTGACCCTTCAGTACTCCTCACCTTTATCTCCTGATTCTCATGAAACTTAGGTACTTTGTTAATCTTCATTCTGGTACAGATGATGTCTCAGTGAAAGATCACTAAGATGGAGCTTGCAGTGTCTACTTCTGCAATTGCTTCTGTTCCTTTCAAGGTAGCAGCACTGAAATTACTGTTCATCTAGTAATCCCCAGACCCTGTCACTTTGAGAGCTGTGCCTTGGTTTTTATGCTTTTCAAAATGGGGATCTCCTTGGACAGCTCATGAGGTAGAAAGAATTGCTCAGTATTTACTTACCTAGATTTGAACTTCCTGTCCAGTTTCCTCTGTGTTTTGGAGTCCTTCAGTTAATATTTTCTGAATTAGTGGAAAGAATTTTAGGGTGGTTTGGCCTGGTTGGTTTCCTTTTCTGTTTCTAGAGAGGCCAGAAGGAAATCAAAATGTAAGTGGTTTGAATTTTGCTTTCTAGAATCCACCAAACTCATATTCATTCTAGGGAATACAGAGCTGTCTGTGCTGTTATCTCTGATTTCCTGGCCCCTACCTATGGACAAATGAAGCTCATGTATCAGTACTATTGACACTGTCAGGTTTATCCATCCTGGCTAAAACTTGTCTGGTAGAGACTCTGTTGTACGAGTAATCAGGAGGCGGAGTTGATGATCATTCTAGTTCCTCTCTGATGTTGCTGTTGTGCTGTATGAATAACAAATGACAGTATTCTTTGCCTGCAAATTATAATGATAAATGGGGGTTATTTAAAAAAAAAAAGGCATACTGATTTATTTGAAGCGACAGAACTTTCAGCAGCTTTCCTTATGAAATAACTTAGCTTTTTATTTATTTAAGTCGTTAGAGGTACGACTTCAATGCGAAGTAGAAGACATCATTACTCCTGAACCAGAAACAAATCCTCCATTTCCAGATGCCTCCTCCCAGCTTCCTTCTTTAAAGAGCCTTTCAGGCAGTACCAACACTGTAGCATGTGAAGGAACAATGAAGGACAGTATCCCATGTCTTAGGTAAGTCTATGCCATTATTCAAATATTTATCTTTCTAAAAAGCATTCCTATCTATTAATCAATCCATCAACTACCAAGAAAAAGCAGTTAATTGTTATGTATGTGACACAAAATGACGAGAAACCAGAATATGGAACAAACAAAATAATTAAGGCAAAATAATCAACAAAGAATTTTAAAAGGATAGAAGTAATTATGAAGAATATAAACTGTTACAGTAAAGGTTTGACTGTCGTTTTCCAGTGTGATCTAAGAGTAAATCTTCACAGAATTTCTGAGGAACCTTTTTTTATAGTTCACGAAGAAACTTCCATAAAGGCTGACGTGCAAAGCTTTCTCTCCTTGATTAATTAGTATAACACTAAAATTTTTCTCTATGAAAGAATGGTATGCATTTTATGGTGTGTAAGGCATGGAAACCGTGTTCATACTTAGGAAACAATCTTTAAAATATGCAATTATGAAACAAACAGTTGCACTGTGGGGAAGTGTATGTTTGTTTAGTCTTTAGAAAGAAGCAAATTGTTTTCTGTTAGAATACATTGTCACTGTTTTGGAGTAGATTAATATTTTCTTATTAATAAGGCGGATAAATTATAGGTTTGAATCGTTTAAAACACGAATTCTGTACAAAACTCTATAAACTGTAATTTTCCAGCAATTAGAGTGCATTGCTGACAACAATTGCTCTCGTTTTAGTGAATTCATTATTATTTTGGTCTAATTATTATTAAATCTTTTAAATACCTCAATTATTTCAAAAGCAGTTTAAATGAACATATCCTGACTTTGTAGATACTTTGGGCTGCTTGGCTCCTGAAAATAGCATTAGCATTTAAAAGCAATATTGTGCTATTGTCCTCGTAAAATTAACAGTATTTTTTGGCATTTGTCCACTTCATTCAGTCAGGCAGTTGAACTTCAGACCTCAGTTTAATCATTAATGTGAACTGAAAATCAGTAGAAGAGGCAGAGATAAGTTATTAAAAAAGTCCAAATGTGAAACCTATTTATGACTTTGAAATCAGGAAGAATGCAATCATTTCACTGGCTCAGATTTTCCCGTAAGAGATTCTTACTTGATGTTGTCTGGGAAGGAGAGGAACTGTTGATGTTGGAGGCAGAAAAGTTTTAATGAACCCACAGAGGTTCTGCTTGTTCGTTTTTAGAAGTTTTCTTAACTCCGTATAATCTCACATTAAACTGTCCAATAGATTTTTGTCAAATTTTACACAAAATAACTAATCTTATTTTGACTGAGAAGTAGTTTTTCAAAGTCAGAGTAATTATACCACTAGAACTGCTGGCACACTCCTACATTTAGATGAGAATATACTTACGTATGCTCTTATCCTTCTCAGTAAGGAAAGACATAGAAACATCCACACTTTCCCAAATCCTAACTGGGTCCACAGGCCTTGTCTGTCTAAAAACTTCTGATCTAAGCAGAATTATGTTGGTAAAATGAAAGTAGTGTTGAAAACACAGAAAAAAACCAGTAAAGACCAGGAGTATGCTGTTGACTTTATATGAAAGCCATTCAGGTGGGCAGCAGTACAGAATCTAAAATAGACCAATAATAATGTAAAGCTGCAGCCATCTGCCCATGGAGAGTGAGTGCACAGCTTGAACTATATTGATAATGCACATAAAATTTTACACACATACATAACTGGCTCCATTATATTTATTTTCATATCTGCCTCAACATTGTTACAGCAAATGAATGGCACTCCACACTACATAATTTTTTCTAGCCAGAAGTCAGAATGACTGAATGTGCTTGTGTCTGTGAATAGGTACTAGGAGAAAGTAATTGGAGGGACTGAAGTAATGAAAACTTGGCACTTTTCTGAAATCAAAAGTAACTGTTACAGAGAGAGACAGGCAGCAGTATGGAATAAATACTGTTCTTGCTTCTTTCAGAAGATTTTGCAGGGAAATATGCAGCTGTGATAATCTAAGAAACCAATGGATTTGTGATTATGCAGATAAATACTTTTGATGTAAATGCTGTTATCATAAAGCTCTACCCAGAATGTCAGTCTTTGTTACCAGTCTTCTAGTGTCATCCCAGAATTAGGTCAGTCAAGGGTTTTGACAGTAGCTTCATGTAACTCCAAAGTGATAAGGAACTATGAGCTATCTTGTGAAGAAAACTAAAACCCAAAACTTTGCAACAACCAAATGCAGTGTAGCATAACAAGAACATGTCAAGGAAATCACTGAAATGTCTACATTCCTTCTGCTCATACTCCTGCAGTCTGTTTAGGCTTATATTATAAACACTTCAAAAAAAGCCATCCAAAACAAGGTGAAGAACTGAATATCCACATTACTATTCAAGCAGGATGGTTAGTGAAACAAGGGAAATAGCTCAAAGATTCTTAAGCAGGAAGATGTCACAGAAACATGGGAATGACAAACTTAATCATGAAATCTAAAAATATTTTACTCCATTATTATGGTCTTTCATCACCTACAGCTTATTCTATGCTTAGAGCAAATCCCTGTGACATAATATCCATTTTTACCAAAGTAGATCCTCAGATTTGCAGTAAAAAATATTTAGAGAGAAAGGCGTTTACTTTTTTCCCTCAGGTGACAATCCAAAAGAAACCTTAGAAGGTACTTCAGGATGCCATTAAAAACACGTTGGAAAAGCAATACCTCATTAAAAAACTTCTTTTAGAAGATCAGAATTAATTCTGCAGCCATTTTCAGTCTTATGGTAGCTTGTTTAGAAGAAGGAAAGTATAAATGCATTGCTTTGGCGGATACTTGTTGGAGCAGCGTGCTTGCGTCTTGTGTTCTGCCACATCATCAGTTATCCATTAGAAAACGTGGATGGAAAGCTCAGCTGGAAGGGCATTAGACTAAGTCCTGGTTCTTCGATCTGTTCTATATTTTTATAACATTTTTAAGGGCAGGAACTGAAAGCTGAAAATGGGGTGCAAGATGGAAAGACCACCACTGTTATGCCCCTTAAAGGCTTATCCATAGACATTAGAAGTTGAAGGGCTCCATCACAAAGATACTCTCAAGGACTGTAAAATATTCAGCTTCTGCTTGCTGTGAAGCTTCTTTGAAAATAATATATCTTACTGTATACAACGCTTGTTTGGAGCTTCAGTTTATCCTGGTCTCAAAAGACCCCTCTCCCTTAGAGTTCACAGATGTTCATACCTTTGTTCTCACCACAAATACTCCTAGGTAATCAAGAGCTTGCTTCATTAAAGTTATGGATAGCATCACTTCAGAAATGATCATGGATATGTACATTATGAACAAAGAAAAGGGCAAAGCTTTAGTGCCAGCAGAACAGGTCAGAAATTGCAAAACTCTGAGCAGAGGTTTGCTGTTAATAGAAAACAACAATACAAAGCTATTGCAAACTGAAGTGGGTTGAGCACTTGCTGAACTCTACTGTCACGTCTTTCCTACAACAATGTCTAAGCCAAGTGCCTGAGTACTGCTCCAGACAAATACACCTGTAGGGTCTGAAGAGTACTACAGGTAAAAGAAATAGAGTGAGTGTGCCAAGCCACTGGTAAGGAAATGCATTTAGAGAGATAGAGGAGGAATGACTTTCTCATGAAGTAATAAATAAGGGAAAGTTTTGGCAAGGTCTGTGACCCCTCTAGAACAGAAATATAGGTAGTACAGCATAAACTGTATTACTGAAATGGTTAAACAATTCAAGAGAGGGTGTTAATGTATTTTGAACAGGCAGTTATCAAAGAGGTATCAGGTGCAGGTAGCCGGGTGCTGCTGGAAGGGGTTGCAGGGCAGCCTCTGTGAGAAGCAGCTGGGCTTGCCCTGTGCTGGACACAGCTGAGCCCCTCAGCCAGGAGGGTGGACCCTCTGGGAAAACAAGTTTAACAAAGGACAAAAATGCTGCACAGCAGCTGTGAGAGAGAAGAACAAGAAAATGAATGAGAAACAGTTCTGCTGACACCAAGGTGAGAGAAGGAGGAGGAACTGCTTCAAGCACCAGAGTAGAGATTCCTCTGTGGAGGAGACCATGATGGTACATGATGTTCCCCTGAACCCCATGGAGAGCCCACATTGGAAAAGGCTCCTGGCAGGAGCTGCAATCCATGGAGATGAGCCCACTCAGGAACAGGTTTTCTGGCACAAACTGTGGCCCATGGGGGATCCACGCTGGAGCAGTCTGTTCCCGAAGAACTGCACTCCATGCTGGAACACGGGAACTGCGTGAAGAAGGAGTGGCAGATACAAAATACAGTGTGCTATGAATGGACCACAAACACTGTTCCCCACCTCTGCTGTGCTGCTTGGGGTGGGGAAATAGGTAAGAAGAGTCAGGAGTGAAACAGAGCCTGAAACGAAGGGAGAGGATAATTTTAGTTTCAAAGAATTTTTCACTCTCCTACTGTATTTTTAATTGGCAGTCAATTAAATTAATTTTCCCCAAGCTGAGTCTGCATTGCCTCTGATGGTAATTGGTAAGTGATCTCCCTGTCCTGTCTCAACCCACGAGCTCTTTAATCTTATTTTCTTCCCCTGTCCTGTTGAGGAAGGGGAGTAAGAGAGCAGCTCAGTGGGTGTCTGACAGATGAGGTTAATCTGCAACAGCTGTGATGGTCTTATAAAAAAATAGTCTTTATGTTTTAAGAAATTTTAAAAAAACTTCTACTGTTAACACTGAGCAAGAGATTTTATCTCTGTGTCATAAGGTACATGCAATGCTCCGTATCAAACCATGAAAATGTGAGAAGTAGTGCACTGACATTTGTTTCTCATAACTTCTTTCATAATTAAAGCGCTAATTTCTTTGTGTATTACCCATTGGGCTATCGGAGTTATCTTGGTGAGAGCTTCTGCCCTGGTGGTATTCTGTGGTTGTGTTTTATTTCCATTTACTTCAGTATTCTCCATCTATCCTCAATTTTTTGAGATTGCCAGTAGCCGTATTCACCACCAAGGCGTCTATCCCAGCAGATACAGAGTATCTACAAAGAACCTGATAGCCCTGGTTATTGAATGAGATGTTTGAATATCCTCTCTTCAAAGAAGTACTTACTTACTTGCTTCTGAATAGGAATTAGTTGTGTTTTTTCCAATCTGACCTATCATCTTTTCAGGTGTATGAGCCAGAACTGCTTGGAAAACTTGCAGAGTCACATTATGGTCACATTCAGGAGATAGTCTGTGTCACCAAAGATCTTTTCTCCAAGATCCAGTACATAGGATAATACTGCTTAAGTATGGTAGACATATATGTATAGAGAAGGACTCAAGGCAGAAAGAAATATTATGTACCAAAATTGTGATTCTTCAGAACGTGTTGTCCGTGTCCAGTGTCCATTAACTACTCTCTTTCCTCTTCCATTTCTCAGTCTTTTCTGGAGACTGTTTTTCTTTCTGTGTTTTTCACAGGGGTAGAGGATTATTTGTGATACTGCCCTATTTTATGGCTGTGTGCAAAGGGGTGCAATACAGTCTCACCAGTAACAGCTTCAGTGAAAATGCACTGACTAGTGGGTTTTACCTGTAAATTACTACCTACAGCGTGAATGTACTAATGACTAACATGAATACCTCAAAGTATTGCTATTATTGCATAATGTTTTCTTTCAGCATGTCCCACATTAAGTCGTACCACTCAAAAATGCACATAAAGCAGTCATACAGAGGTGTTCAGCTCTTACACTTCCCCTAAAATGTATACCTTCACTACCTGCTTTGCAAGTCACTGAACTTGCCATAACACAGGAGGAAGAGGTGTTAATAGTTATATCAGATTTGATGTAGGAAGCATTTATTCACATATTAGGTGATTATACTCCTAGAAATAAAACAGGACTTGTTTGCACTACATGGACGAATAGATTTGTCAAGTCCATAAGTTTTGAATATGCTCTGGTGAGGACCATTACAGAAAGGTATATCTTCTCATCTTCTCTTGCCTCTTTGCATTTTTCTGTCATGCTTTACTTCACGAGAAAGAAGTTCCAAATACACAGAAATGTCTTTTTTCAAAGTCTCAAGAAAAAAGTATTTTAGGTTTTCCGTTCAAATTCACTATTCATGATGATGCAAAGCAGTTGTTATTCATAGCCCAGTGTTTGTTTGTTTGTTCTTATTTTGTACCTCTTCTTCTTAGCGTTAAGGCTCGACCTGTGCGGATGCCTCCTGGCTACCAGGCAGATCTTGTTATCCAGTTGGTGTGGGTGGATGGTGAGCCTCCACAACAGATTACCAGTCTTGCTGTAAACTCTGCTTACGGACTGTAAGTAACTCAGAATTAAGGTTGCATTGATTTATTGTTTATTGCACTGAATCACGTGTTTTCCAGCTATACTTTGAAATTTCCCACAGACCGTTAAGGTTAAAGTATTCAAAAGACGCTGTAAATCAGATTCTTGGGGAAAGATTATTTGAACTGACATAGAGATTGTAATATGGGATGTTAAACTGCAATTCGTGCCAATATTTTTACTAATCCTATTTAAAAGACTGAATCTTTTCACGTAATTCTTTCCATCCTTTCAAATAAGATCTAATTGCATTTCAAATCTGTAATTTTCGAAGTTATTTTGAAAGGTTCACCAAGGTGAAATGCATTTAATAGAAAATGGTGAAGTGATTAACTGTTAAATGCCATTTATCATGACATCATATCTTAGTTGGAAATTGTCTTCTGAGAGCAGCATTTTTGTGTCTGTGGTAATGTCTGCTTGCACAAAAACCAGTGACCTGAAATTGAGAATTGAATAAGGAACATTTAAATGCTGTATTCTGTATGGAAATGCAAATGGGTGTGTGTAATTGCTTCCTCAGGTTCAATTTATTTGCAAATTTTTAATGTTTTCTCTTACTGAGAGTCACCCAGATACATTAAAATGGTTTTCTCTGTAGGTCTTACTCCAATAAAACTATTGGCTGTAATGGGTGTTAGGTGCTGACTCCTGCTGATTTTCACTGGACTCCTTTCAGAGATTTTGGCAGTTTAATGCAGGGTTCTTACATTTGTGCAAAAATATTGTCTTTTGGAGACTGTTTTTTCAAGTCTTCAGCCTGAATTTTTAGATAGTTTCCTATTAATGGATTCTAGGAGTTTCTTTTCTTTACCATACCTCGATGCATTTGTCACTTGTGCGAATTGTTAGGGTTTGTCTGATTTGCTCCCTTGCAGGTCTCAGACCTCAAGGCAGCATCTGAATAATCACACCATTCCCTCACTCGTAAACTATTCTGGTAGGCTGTGGTTCTCCTAGTAGTCACAGTGGTTGCCTAAACCACTGATTTGATTCAATCAAGTGTTTTAAATTGTTTCGTTTGCTAGGAGCAATAATAGTTTGCAGGACAGCCTCCTTTAAAACACCATATGCTAAGTATGTGTTTCAGAAATAAATGCATGTATTAATAAAATAGGCTGATAACCTACATTTAACTTTCCCACAAAAGCTACCCAAGAAAGGTCTTTTTCCTTACATTTTTTATGCAGACTGTCTTCTCTCTTCCTTTCTCTTGTCTCTCTTAACTTTTTCCTCAGGCATGTGACAAGGCACAGTCCTTTCTTTCATCAGAATTTTTGTTTACTACTTTAATTGTCACCTGTTATCTATCTTCACAATGTGGAAAACCTATGCCATTTCAGCATGAAGCCTGAAAACATGTAAATTTTACCATGCTAGTTGTAGAGTTATTTGGGTCATCTTTTGCCTGATTTTTCTTCCTATACTAATCAGTTTAACTAGGTCGAAGGCATGAAATGCTTAGAGTGTTCTGGAGAGTCTCTTTCCAGTATTCTTTTAATTACTATGATTTCTGTAAATGTTTTACTGCAGCCATGAAACAGAAATAAAATGAGATGCAAAATGAAAGACTTCAGACACTGCAAAATTTTATTTTATGTATTTTGTTTACTTCTAACAGTACCAAGGCTGCAAATTAAAAGTATTAACACCTGTTTTTTTTATATTGAAATGAATCATCAAATCCTTCTTCATGTTAGGAAAAGAAAATTTTGCTAAATGCTTCAATTACAACTGAAGAACTAGGTTAACCTTGAGGAACAAGGTTAAATACAAATAATAAATATGTTTTAAAGTAGGTTCTGTTCGACTGAAAGCAGCCACTGAAAATTTATTACCAGCTCATGGGGTAACAGCTTTCAGCTAATCTGCATATTAATTGTCAAGAAATGTCTGATGAGGGTTTTATGACATTTCTGTGAAAGATACCAACAGAATAGAACATCACCTAGCAACTAATTCTGTTCATTGCTCAAAACTGAGACATTAATTTTGTATTTAATTTCATAAGGACTTTGTTGTTAGCAGTTTATCTTAAGCCTTGTTAACAGTAATGGCTGTCTAGATTTTTTTACCAATCCTCAGAAGTGTTATAATATTAATGAGCAATTTCTGATTCTTTTTTAAACTAATTTGTTTGGGTATAAGAAATATTAGATTCATGCCTGTGTGTGGAATTAGAGGAGTTTAGAAAAATACAGATCAGGAAATGATACATTTTGTTAAATTACTGTCCAGGGGTGTGAATGATCACTATCTCTTCTTATGACTCGTGTTTTCCAAAGTTAATAAATCTCAGGTTAATAATTTTCGAAGTGCAAATGGCTATTCTTTTCCCTCAAGTATTAATAGATGAGATTGACACTTGTCATTTTTATTCCTTTTTTTTTTTCTCCACCCAGAATGCAGGGACTTATGAACACGTAGGAGTGACCCTGTTTTAGTTTAAAGCCCATACCCCCATTCACACGAGCCCTCTCCTTGAGCTTGTCCGGGTCCTTCTGGATGGCATTTGTCCCTCAGGCACATCTCAGCTTGGTGTTGTCTGCAAACTTGCTGAGGGTGCCCTCAATCCCACTGTCTCTGTCACTGGTAAAGACCTTAAACTGTACTGGTCCAGTGTGGGCTGCTGAGGGACACCACTTCAATGGGGAAAAATCAGAGTGCATCCACAGTATTTCCGTAGGTGCTGTGCTAAAGTCAGCACTGAGACAAGGGTGGTAAACACAGTGTAGTAACAAGCAGTAGAATTTGAGTCCCTTTTGTGCCCTAATTTGCTAGTTTGATGGTGCCTTAATTTGACAATTTGGAAAAATTTGACAATTAAGGAAAAATCATTTCATTTTACCTTACATATTACTTTTTTATTTGCTATATGGAGCACTCTTTTTTATAGTGGAAGCAGAGTAAGAAAAGGTGGGACAGAGGAAAATTTTCTAGCTACCCTGCTTTCCCTCCACCTCATCACTTCTCTCTTGTGTTGTTTTTCCACACACAAATTCCTTTCAGGTATTTTGGAGATATATTAAGAAGAATCTGGTGGAGGTCAGGTGCACAGCTCACTTTTAGTGCAAATTAAGTGCTTAAAGATTTTGCAGGGATTTGAACTAACCATCTTAATCACTTTTTACATAAAATGACAGAACCTGGTAGCAAGCGATTCTGAA
Source organism: Rhagologus leucostigma (assembly GCA_013397725.1). NCBI lineage: Eukaryota > Metazoa > Chordata > Aves > Passeriformes > Rhagologus > Rhagologus leucostigma. The sequence continues at coordinate 197,911 of VZTD01005475.1, read as the reverse complement.
TATGAATGAACACAGTTTGGGCTTTTGAGTTTCTTTGTGGCTGTACCTGCAATCCTTTCGGCCTGGAATTTAAAATTGCAGTCTGATACAAAAGGAGAGAGATCTTGCCCATAAATGAAACCACCATCAAAATGCATTTACAGAAGCATTTCAGAGGGGTAGAGACTGTTTTAACAGGAATCTCTGCTGTAGAAAAGCTGATGGAGTTGGAAGGAAGTTTTATAAATGCCATTCGCATTTGGGTATCTCCACAATACAGCCTAATATATTTCATTTGTCATTTATATTTACCTTAATAAGAATTATTTTACATGTTGTGTTTGTATTTATATTTTAAGTTATATTTGTATTTTATATAAATCCATAACCACTTTTTAAGATCTACGTCACGATTTTTAGGCTTAATTTATATCATTATTATTATAATTATATTGTTCAGTGAAGCAACATTTAGACATTATTGCAATGTGTTTGGTACAGAAAGTTGGTAGAATTGTAAGTCTGCTTTCTGGAAAGTTAATTCAGAAAACAGTTTTTAAAATTCAGGATTACAAATCTGTAAGAAATAAAAAATGTAAGCTTTGAGTAATTCCCTGAAGAAAAGGTTTGTGCGTAGTTCATAATAATAATTCTTGTTGTTTTCAGAACTTAATTACGTATTACTAACACTTTTGAGGGATGTTTCTCTTTGCAGAGTGGCTTTTGGGAACTGCAATGGTTTGGCTGTTGTGGATTTTATGCAGAAGACAGTCCTGCTGAGCATGGGCACCCTCGACCTCTATGGATCGAGTGATCCGTACCAGCGCCAGCCGCGCTCACCTCGCAAGAGCAGGCAGTTTGCTGCAGGTAGGAAATAAATCATTGCGGTCATGAGCCTGAGATGTTTCTTTGGTTTTTTTGCCTGTGGCTTTTTATAGTGCTTTTGAAATGCATGACTATTTGCCGGCCCATGGAGTTTCTATAACTTGACAAAAGAAACTTGACATGCTCTAGGTGCGGGCACTTTCTCAGAAACAAAATGTTTTATGAGGTTTTTTTCTTTTGGGATGGAGGTCAGCAAGTCACTCCCTTAGCTGAGTCTGTAAAAAAATCACAATGAGCAGAGCAATAAATTGTTTCTCTGGCAGTCACTTGAAGTGTAGTTTGTATGCTGTTTTCTTTCTGGTTTCAATAAGTTCATACCAATCAGTAAGCCTTCAATTTAAGCTTAAATGTACCTTCTGCCAGGTGCTATTCATTTGAATAATCAGTTGTGTTTAGAGAAGTGTAACACCTGGAAGGCATTTTATGTAGGTAGCACAAGCAGCTCAAATTAAGCACTTCATTAGTGAACTGAAGTTCTTGATACAAACTTACAACATCCGTTTTAAAATTTGATGCTAAGAGGATCACATCTGTAAGTCATAACTGTTATTATGCATTGTGTATTGGAAATATTAGTACTGCAATACAGCTAAATTTTAGCCTACTTTGTTGGTTATCTAAACATTTACTTGTATGAGAAAAAGTTGGAAGATCATCTATGTTTCCAGTCTTTTCGCTTGACACATTCCATAGTAGCATGCGAGAGTCAGACACAATTATGAAATGTGTTTTACATAGCTGTGAAGTTTTAGAATTAGATTTTAAAATAACTTTGAAAATGTGAAGTTTTAAATCTAACCCTAAAATTATGAAAGCAGCAGATTATAGTGGGTTTATGCCATCAGCATTTTCATCAACAGACCCTGCACTAAATCATCAAATCTTACTTGTCCATAGAGTTATGGGAGATATTTTTTAAATTGGAAATGTGTTTACACTCCAAATAGAAAGGAAAATTTAGAGAACAAAATATAAGTCTTCAGGCCTACTTCTGCTCCTGAAAGACCATTTATCTCACTTTCTGTGCCTTTAATCATGGCAAGCTTAGTTCCCATCTGTGCCAAGCATTTAATATGTAAATTTGGCACAGCTGAGGAGAGAAGAGACAAGCAGCTTCCAGGTACCTTTGGCTTCTCTGGTTTCAGGCAGCTTCAGAGCAGCTCCCTAAGAAATGTGAGCAGCTAGCCACAAACAACATGCTGCAGAACCCTGTACAAAAGGTGGAGGATTGCTCATGTAGAAAAAGCTGTTACCAGCACTGTATCACAGAGGGTTTTTCTGTCAGTGGCAGTCTGGGCCAGTCCTTTAAGGCATTATTCCAGCTATATAGTGCTGCCAGAATGGAGCCCACTGGGGATAAATGACCACCAAGAAGGACTGCACACTTCTAGATTGCTCATAGAAACTATGCATCTAAAAAAAGCCTCAGCTGCTTTCTCACCATCCATCCCACATCCTTTACTTTTTTGATTATTTTTCTTGTTACATCTCCCAACTGGAAGGTAAGCATCTGCTGAAATTTCTTCACCTTGGCTGTTCTAGATGCTGGTTATGATATCACTTCCTTTCACTTTAGACTGTTTTTTCTCTCTTTCCTCTGCCTGCTGCTGATGCTGGTGTACTGGCATGTTCCAAAGACAACTTTTGCATGCGTGGCCTGTCTAACTTTTATCCAGATTTAACGAAACGGATCCGTACTTCCTATCAGAGTAAGTTCTATAAAGGTTAGGCAAAAAGCTTTATCATGATTGGGCTATGCCTGACTTAAACCCATGTGTTTGTGCTTTGTAATGTGTTTTTTTAAACACATTCAGCATGCATGCAAACTTATAACATTTTGTGATGTCGACCATGCTTATTTTTGACAATTACCTTTATTATACAGAAATTCTTTCTTTAAAAAGAGTCAAAGAGAAAACCTCAGTGTCATATGGGGCAGATTGGGCCTTAGAAATTATATTTCAACAATTTTATGTTCTTGGTGACAGTATCTTTCTTTGGTTTTATATTCGTGTCCATGTACATTTACTAATATGAAGCATTTCTTGTTTTGCAATGGCACTATCTGTAGTTATCAATTAATTCTTCCCTTTTATCAGAAGAACAATGTGGCTTAAAAGAGCACCCATTGGATTGGATGCTGTGAAATTTAAAATTTTAATCTTGGTTTGGTACTTAAATATTTGGCTTTGGGGAACCATCCCGTGCCTCTGATCTTTGATGGGGAATGTGAAGTGGGCATGAAAATACATACATCCAAGAGGGCTATGAAAAGTAATGTTTTTAATATCTTTAAATTTGGAGTTATACTGATATGAAATTAAAATATTAGTATTCATCACTGCAGAATGCAATGAACAAAGCTATAATTAATTTTTCAAAAATGACTGTTCAACAGATGAGCCATACATATCTTAATTAACTGCAGTGGTTATATGTAATTAGGTCTCTAGGATGCCTCTTTTTAAAGTACTTTTCACAGAACAACGGGATAGGCAATTTTATGTTAAATATTCAGTATAGGCAAGATAAAGGAGTGGCAGTTGTTTTATCATCTCTCATAAAGATAAAGTTATGTAGCTATTGAAATACATTTGTACACTTGCACGACACATTCTGTTCCATCCCTCTAGGCTGATTTCTATGACTTTACTTCATAATAGCTCTTAAAAGGTGGTCTGTTTAGTTAAAAGACTAGTCCAGTTACAAATTCAGCAGTCCATAAAAAGGTCTAGTGTATGATATCTTGAAGTCTGTTTGTCTGGTCTTGCTAATTTCAAGTCTGTAACAGAGAACCTGTGAGACACACAGCAGTGAGTGGTTTGGGGTTTTTTTCCCCCCCTCTAAAAATTTAATAAATTTTAAGGCCAAAAATTACCAGTGTTTTCATTCAGAATTAAAAACATAGACCATAGAGTCTTTCATAGTGGAAAATGTTTTATCTTGTTTCCATCTTCATCCCCAGAGTTGGAAAAGTCTACAAAATCTTCCTATGAGGTATGAGTCTGAGTTTTAGGCAAGATCATTAACAGCTTAATTTCTTTCCTCAAAAATGATTTGGTTCTTGCTTTTGTCATTTGATACTTACACAGGCATATATATTGTATGATCTGAAAGATGCACCAAGCAGGTGCAAGAACAGGACCAGAATCTGTCATAGACTGAAAATATCTTGCTAAGTCATTCTCAAGTTGTGCTTTCTTGTATCTCTTATCTGAGAGATGAATTTTAAGTGGGGTATTAAGAGAGGATTTTGGATTTTGCTTACAAGTTTATCTTCTCTCGTAAGGGATGATGATGGGAAAAGTAAATCATTTTTGGAAATTGTGCAGTCAAAGCTGATATTATTATGACAAAAGCAGGAGCAGTCGTGATAACATAAGCATTAGGTCTAAAGTTTTAAGGGTTATATCAGTGAAAATGGAAGTTAATGGGAAGATATACAAGTAGTTGATTCAATGAAGTAATGAACCAGGAAGATGATTTCATGGATCAGTTTTAGAGAATAGGACTTGTAGGCATTGAGGCCAAAGAAGAGATTGTCAATGAGCAAGATACTTAGATTTTTGTTGGTCATTTCAGAGGTGATTTGCAGGAAGAGACAATGCAATTTAGTATCCAGCCTGAATATGAGAGGTAAAATGTGATGTTCAAAGATGTAACCAATAGTATGGATTAGAATATCAGAGAAGACAGTGATGCTGATAGCTCTGTTGATGTAGTAAAGAGGAGACTATAGCACCAAAAAAAGAAGAGTTCATCTTGGCAATATTAAATTCGTATTTGGACACTCCTGAGTAGATTTTAGGAAGACAGGATTACTACTCTTAACTTGGATGGAAGAAATCCAAGTTAGAAATGTGTATTTATGAATCATTAGGGATTTATATATATATATATGTAATTATGGCCATGTTTATATGAAAGAATATCTTCAAATACTGGGTCAGAGAAAGAAAGTGTTGATATTTCAGTCTGGGATGTCCTTATGTGGTTGGTTGGTTGTTGTTTGGTTTTCTTCTTCAACTGAAATCAAATCGTACATGTTATTACCTGATTTTGGATAACATGCATTCAAATATTAAAGCAAGTACATTTACTGAATCTAGAGGGGTAATGTCTGCAGCAGAATATAAAAATACCAAAATGATGCAAAAGGTATTTGCATCTCCTACTAGAAATTCATACCATCTGTTGGTAGAACAAGAAAATAGTCTTTATGAAGCATCCAAAATGTTGTCAAGTCCAAAGGGTGTTGATGCATTGCAAAATAATTTTCATAATGAAGACTTTTCAGTGAGAAGTGCTTGTTCCTCCTTCAGGCCAGTCCCTTGAGAAGGGGTGAGCAAAAGTAACCTTAGTCTGACAGGAGGCCACAGAAAACTCTTTGCTATGAGTCACTGTATATCGGTAGTTGACACTTTAAGTCACACCTAAGAAGCTAATATAGGTTGAGTTTTAAGTCAACTGCTATATTCTGAGCTAGCTAATTTCCAAAGAATGCATGCATAGATATATATATAGATATATAAACATAAAGAAAACATAGTATGGTAATTCAGTGTGAAGATGATGGATTAAGATAACACTGAGTTTACTTATTTTATTGGCTTGTGACTATTTATGATAGTTTATTTATAATTCATTTATTTATAGGCAAAGATGTGATGGCTTTGGGTGCTTTAGAGTAAATGATCAGTCTGAATCATTCAAACATACAGATAGAAATTTCAAATTTTAAACATAATTTTAAATTACGAGTTCATTAAAGTTGTTACCTCATAGTAGGATGGGTTTTGATCCTTTAATAAAGAGGAAATGCAAATCACAGTAAACTTAGAAAAATATCCATAGGACACGTCTTTAGAAGTGTTTTAATGCTTTATCTGATGTATCTACATCTTGCACTATTTACACATGTTTATGATTTTCTCAGATCAAAGCCAATATCTTTATAATGTCCCTCGATATATCTTCTCTCAGGTGGTTGTTTACATTGCCAGTCTCAGTTTTTTGCCTTTGTTTTTACTGCTGTGTTCCTCTTGCTCTATGTGGGCTCAAAATTTGCTGGGGTGGTGGTTTTGGGGGGGCTAAAAATAGCTAAAATATCTTGGGGCACAAACTGCCTACAGAACTTCAAAATGGAAAGTGAAAATATTTTTTTAATCTAACTTCCGTAGCTGTTGTAGTCTCTCAGATATTTGAGGGAAGCTGAAGTCCATGCAAATATTTATACATGGTAAATTATTGAAAATATTTAGTTTGGTTTCCTTAAAAAGGAAATGACAGTAAAAAATGAGCAGTAGTACAAGGAAAAGCTTGAGAGCTCCCTTTCTTATCTCAAAGGGAAACATTTAGTGGAATCAAAGGTAACACGTAAAAATTGATGAATATGTGTTTATCCTTTTCAGTGAATGATGACTGAGCAATTCATTGCCTTACAACATCTTCAGAATTTAGAATTTAGCAAGATTTTTTAAAAGAGACTTTGGATAAATGGGTGTGTAATGAGCAGAACTCATTATAGTATTTCAAAACAAGAAAGATTTATGGCAGGAGAAAATCTGCAAGTAGAAGTGCTTAAGCAAATCTAAGTGAGATTAAGCTAGTGCTCTTGTGCAGGGCACATGGCACCACTTACGTTTCACAGGGGGATATATTGCACTTCTTCTTTAAAAGCATCTGTAGGTGGTCATTGCTAGGGGTGGCAGTGGCTAGACAGCAAGTCAAGGTTTGTAGAGAAGTTCACATGTTCAACATTCTTTAATACCATAACATGAAATGTATCTTTAATATTTTATATTGCAAAAGTGTGCCAAGCATGAAGAAGTCGTGGTCTTCTTACGGCAGTTGCTCTTGGGTGCTGCAGTTTGGTGTTTTTCCTGTTTAAGTCCATAGCACCATAATTTATATTGAGATGTAATATTGTTTTTATGAACTCCATATTAAAAAAAAAAAAAAACAAAAAAAAACAAACTATTTAGAAGCAAAATCTGACCTGGGATTTGATATTGTATCCAACACCAGTACTAATTATACAATGTTTAGAACATCACAGACAAGGTGTTACTTTAATATCTCCAGTAATGTGTTTACAAAAGAAACAGTATAATATTTTATTTATCCAAGGCCTCTGATGCTATGCAAATGTGCCAAAATTGCTCCCACTGCACCTTCCAAAAATCGATTCTGTCCCAAATCTCTAGGTACATAGAGAAACCTTGGGTTCAAGTAGAGTCAAGATTTGCTATAAGAAAGCTGTACTAGAGAGGCTCCCTAAATGATTACAGTTTCTGAATATTCTCTTAACATCAAAAGTGACTGAACTCACAGTTGATTGAAATATAAAATTTTCTCACAGATTCTAAGTTCAATCAAAGAAAGATTCAAGTATGTTTCTCAAAATAAGAAATCTTTGGTTTTTAACAATAGTATCCAGTTTGGCAGCTCTTGTTTTTTAACTCAGGAGCAAGTATGTTGTTAATACTGACTTAACAGACTAAATCAATACTCCTGGTTTTCCAAAGGGCTCTGAGGATTATTTTTGCTCTCCTGCATCTTCATTAATGGTAGGAGCTTTTTTTTTGTTCTGCTGGCTGGGGCTCTGGATCCTCCCCAGTTCTTTTAGCAGTTCAAAAATACATTGTAATAAAGTTGTCAGTAGCTACATTAAGATTCCACTGGTGTTAATACTAAGAGAGCAGCACTGATGACTGAGTGGTAGCAGAATTTTTCAAAACAAGGGTGTATATGAATTTTAGTGGTGAGGGTCTCTGGGCCTGAGAGTCCAGAAGCGATAAAAATTATAACATGTAATCTTACAGGAGCCATGGTGCCCATGTAAAGCATACTGAAAGGTTCTTGTAGGATGTTTGATTCTCAGGATGCAGCAGAAGCAGAGTGTGTGTAAATACAGTACCAGTATGACAGTAATGTACACCTGACTGTGCGCTCTGACCTGAGTGCTGTGAGTCCACCTCGCTGGCACGTGAATGTCTGGGCAAGGCTGCCAGTCAGTCCCACGTAGTCCATGGCATGGAGTGCCAGAGCTCCATATAACAAGGGTGAGCCACAGGGCATTACAGGATCCATACAAAGGATGCATTTGAATAGGTGTGGCCGCGCTCAGCTCACCCACTCAACAGTTGGTAAAGGATAGCATGAGCTCAGAGTTTCCCTCCCTACCGTGCCAAAGGGCATGTTTGAACTTGTACATTCAACCTGTGCCAAAGATGGATCTTAGTTTGCTCACAGAAACAAGTTTATGCAGTATAGACTAGGATTGCTTTCCTTGGTGCTGTCTTCCATGTAGATGGAGTTCCTCACAAATATTTATAAACCATGTATAAAGTATTTTGTCAAAAAATTCTGTGTTATACTCAGCCAGCATTATCAATCCTTCTATGTCCTTTAGAATGACCTATCTTGTGTGAATTCATATGAAAGTCCTAATATTTCACAGTAGCGGTAATTTTATTTTTTTCTTCCCCTCTTTTAAGATTTCCTCCCTGCATTATGCAGCAGTTGAAAGCACAGAGTTGTTTCCACATCAGTTTGACAGGGATGAATGAGATTGAGTCATATCACAGACTTTTAAAATTTAAACTATACTTACTTGTTTTCTTTTGTTAGGTACAGTCACTCTTTTCTATCCCGAGGCATTCGGAAAACAAATCTGAGTTAACAAGAGGTGTGATTTTTTTTTTTTTTTTAAACCAAGCCTAAATTGCTGCAGTGACAGCCTGATAACTGCACTTATCTGAAACAGATTATTTCCCTCTCATTTCACACCATTCCTTTCTCCAAATTGACTTTAAAGTGCAGAATATCATCAACCAAGAAAGTTGAAGCATGCCCTGTTAGATTGTAACTTAACTCTTTAACTCCATTTTTTCAGGCCTGACTGAACTCAGTGACAGTCCAGTTTCCCTGGAGCTAGAGCGTTGCAAGTCTCCCACTTCAGGTAAAGGTGATTGGCTTCTCTTCCTGCAGTCTGTATAAGCCATTCATGTCATGCATCACTGTGTTTCATTAATCCCTGAGAAGTGAAGTGCATAGTTCCAAAGAGAAGAAATTACTGGAGAAGCACTTATTACGTAGCACAGTAAAATCCTAAGTCTGTTTCCTTAAGGAAAACTTAAATGTACGTGGTGCATCTTGAGGTGAACAGTATGAAAACATTTGAAGTAACAGGATCATGCAGGTATATTCCTATAACCTCCTGTAAGAAGCTTGTTTCTCTGTTTTATTAAAAGGCTTTCTAAGTTTTTTTACAGTAGGGAGTCCTTATAATTCTATATGTATATATTATGCATATATGTACATGGAGAATTTATTTGAAAAACAGCGATATGGAGATGGTAAATTTTAACCATTAGAACCTACTAGTACCTAAGTTATGTAATTTGCAATGACAGAAGAACCTCAAGTAAAAATATTTGCTTATCAGCCAGCTGTGACCTGGCAGGGAAATCTTGGCCACACAAAAAATTTATAAATGTTTCCCATTTTACCCATAGTCCTTCAGAAGGTGGAATTCATCTCATTCCAAGAGACTTTTTCTGCAAGTGCCTAGTCTACATTGATCTCTTTAGTGTGAGTTCACTGTCTTAAAGATCGTTGCTAAGAGCTGTTTTCTAGTAGCTGACTTTTAAATGCTATGGAAGAAAAGGAGGTGTAGCAGTGATACATTCATTTTGCTTGTGGTATGCATATCACACTTCTTTTCCTTGTAGTTTGGTAAGTATTGATAGATATTGTTTCCCCCTTAGTTATGGTAACAAATTCCCACAAGTATGCTGTTCAAATTCTCTGTTACTGTTTCGCGTATTTCATGTCGTAATAACAGGATACATTAATCTTGAATGGAGGCCACTAATTAGTAATTTATAAAAAGCAGAAACTAATAAAAGTGTTTCCCTGACATACCAAGAGCTAAAACAAAACAGCTGCTTTGAAATATGTGTTTCCTTGTACTATTTGCAACCCAAAATCTGTAGACGTGGAAATATCAACGTGAAATAGGCTGTAATAATATTGCTATAAAACTAGGAGCTCAAACACTTGAGTGGGGCCTCAGAAGCTCATGATATAGGCTTTAAAGTAAAACATTTGATAGCTCAGTTATAATTAGATTATTTATTGTGTGGCTCGCTGGGATTCAACTTCTCACTTTTCTCTTTAGAAATGAGCTAAAACCTTTCCTTTTCTTTTCAGTAAAAGCTAAGAGATGACTGACTTGGTAACCATATGTGCATATTCTTAGTTTTATAGTGATGAGTCTCTCCTGTAACACTACTTTTTTTGCAGTTAACTTCAATTTTTCATTCTGCTAATTCTCAAAAATAGCTCTCTTAGATAAATCTAAGATAATTTGCTCCAAAATTTATTCTGCTTTTTTCTGTTTTGGAGATATTCAGCAGGGAAAACATAGCATATTTATGGGTGTTTCCTATTTTAGCACTTTCATGTTGTTTTCCAAGCTATATTTATATTTTTTAAATGTGAAATCAGGTGCAGTTTTGTAGGAAGTAACTATTATTAGAGCTACTTTTTAAAACAAGAAGTTTCTTCTACTGTGACTGATATTAATTATTTTTATAAATTAATGCAAAATTTAATTAATATTGCTTCTGCATACCTGCTGTAAAACAGGGCAGAATCCAACCTAGTCAGCTGGAATAGATGACCTCAAAACTGTGCCCTCCAAAACTCGGGAGTGGAGCTAATCCTGTGCTTACCAGCACAGCCTTACACCTACACCAGCCTTGTCACTGACTAATGTTTCTTGCTCATAGAGCACAGCTACATACTTAGGGATCTGTCAGGCAGGATCCTTCTGCTTCCAGTCTTGCCGTTATCTGTTTGAAGTCCGTGGCACACGAGCTCCACAATGGAAGTGTGCTGTGTTCCATAAGAGCCCCGTTATCTTTGTGTTTGTAAAACCAGTGACCACATTCCTCTGCTGAAAACAGGCCAAGACTTGACCCTTCAGAAATTTAGCAAAAATACAAAGAATGCTTGAACTGCTGAGTGCAGTGATTCTGGTTGCTGCCCAATGGAGGAGGGCCTGCTGTGTACGACTACAAAAGGTCGCAAAGACAGACGGAACAGAGTTTGATTTGTGGCAATTCGTTCTGGTTGCCAGAGCACATCAACATCAGTTCTTCACCCAGAAGTTCATGCCAGGTTCTGGCTCTGGGTGTGCTCAATACGTACACAAAGTGCAAACTGCTGGAGGACACGAGTCTAGATGGCAAACACTGCACACATGATGGCACGCTGGTGATCATCTTCATCCTTAGCTCCGTCAAAAGGGCAGTAATTTGAGGAACAACATTGCTGGGCTCACATGCGTGCTTTGAGACTCCCAAGACAATGCTTAAGAAGAATCCCTATGGCACACTAATTGTTAATGTAGACATGAGTAGTTCTACATCTGAGAGAGCCATTAGTAGCTTAGTCAGACTTCCATTCCAATCAGGCCGTGAGAACAGTGTTGGTAAGGGCTTCTTGGAGGACTTGAAAAATCTCCTGCCTCCTCACTTCTTGGTCTGATGTTGAACATTGCTTAGACTGCCTGAACTATCTGTTTCCATGAAAAATTCATTTTTCCTGTAACATCCTAGTACTTGTCAATGTTTTAACCTCTGACTAAACTTTGGCAGAGACAGCCTAGGTCAACTCAGTAATTCAGCTTTGTTGTTTGTCTTCTCCCTGCCTCAAAGCAGAATTAGGCATTTGTGTGTTCTGTCATTGATATTAGTGTTGGAGCACTGAGCAAGAGACTCAGGGCTGAAGAGTACTCCGTATTTCACATGCAGAGCTGGTACATAATTCAGTACAAATCCTACTTCTTCATTAAGTAATATTTAACTTGTTTCACAAGACTGTCTTCTCAGATGTTCCTCCGGTACTACTTACTAAAACATGACTTTGCAGATGATGTAATTGAAAAATCAGATTCCTGTTCTGAACACTGTTCAGAATAGAACGTAAAATTAAACCATTTGATTAAAAGTTTTCTGAAATGCACAGTGCCACACAGAGGGTAGCAGCAAGTGACGAAATACCAACCTTGCTTTTTAAGAGTGGTAGGCAGAGGAGAGGAATAATCTTCCTTAACCAATGATATCTTGTTTCATTAAACTAGTATTTAAATACTGTAGTGATGCATTTCTGACGTTAAAAAGGAAAAGAAGTTAATAAAGCCATTTGAAAGATTCTGCTTATTTTTGAATATCTGAGAGGTGGCAGTTTCTACTGTAAATGTATTCTGGATGTAGTAGTATGTATGGAATAACACTGGTAAAAATTGTGGAACAGAAGAACTTTAAAAAACCCCGAACATGTATCTATATAAAACGTGTCTCATGAGAACAGTAATGCAGCAAGGCATGCCATATTGTGGTATTTGATGGCTTAAACCAAAAGCCTCAGAGTATCTTATTCTTACTCTGGCATGCCATGTTCTTTCAAACTGCATTTTTATTTTTGTTTGTGATTTGGGGGTCAAAAGGGCTTTGTAGCACTTTCATTCTGCAGTGGCACACGAGAGCTCGGTAGCTGTAAAGCATTCGTCATGTAAGTGGTGCTATATCAAATGCTGGAGTTAATTACGGTGTAATGTTTCACAGAACAGTACCCATTCCAGTAAATTTTGCCTTTATTTTTATCATCTCATTAGGTAAACTTATTCAGGGGCTCTTAGGAATAGAATATATATAATTATGTATGTCCATTACCATTTTAAACATTTATATGGAGGTTCATATTGAAGTGTATGGATGGGAATACACAGTGAGCATGGGAAAATACAACTTTGATAAGTCATTCGTTGTGTGAGATGCAGTTGGACAGTTTAGACTCCTTTCGAAGACCAGAAGGAAAGAATTTCTTCAGTCTGTGTATAAGAGAGTGACTTCTCGAATATTTGTTCTAAAATGAAAATGGATTTGTGGTTTTTTTAAGAAATCACCGTCATACTGGGGACTTACATCCAAAATGCTTTTAAGACTTTGAAGCTTAGAGAAGGCTGTGTAAAGATTTCCACAACTGATTCCCATGGGCTGTGGAAGAGATCCCTAATGGCAAGATTACGAGTTTTTATATGTACTATGATTTCCAAGTGCTGCTATCCTTATTAATTTCACTGATTAAATCCTCTGGGATTAGGCCTCTGCCATGCCAAACTCCCACTTCCCTATGCAAAGTGTTTTTTAAATAGCTTTTTTTCGAGAAGAATATTATTAAGTTTCTTAACAGTCATTCTCTTTTTTAACTTATGGGTAGCTTCAGAGTAGCTGAAGAGATTTGACTCTGTTTGAAAATTACATTCTTCTGGAAAACAACCTAGAAAGTAAACATTTCAAAACATTTGTGTGTCTGTAAAACATGGAATGTAGTTTATTTTGAAACTTACTGATAACACTGCATAACCATTTCTACTTAGCATAACTGTTTCTACTTATCTGTATTAAATTAAAAGGAATGTTAACTAGTCAGAAGACAATAATTAGAGATTAGCTTCAGCAGTGTGGATACAAGGTGCATTTTATCACCATTTCCCATAAGCAAGAGAGTTCCTGAACAGGTGAATTTGTGCTTAAGTTCTTGAGAAGGGACACGTATGTAGGGATGAGCAAGGAACAGGGAGCAGTGTGAGCTGGGGACCTGGGTTTGGGCCCTCGTGCAGCCCATGGTGGCATGGCTCGGGGTTCAAGGGGGCTTTAGCAGTGGAGACTGGGACTGATATTTCAGAGCGTTAGCCAGGCAGAAGCTCCTTAAGAGAAAAAGACCTGTATGAAGTCACCTTCCTTTTGAACGATGTGAAAATCCGTGACCACAGTGATGCTGTAGTAGCTGAGGGAAGCTCAGCACTGAATGCCAGAGCTACAAGCACACGTTTGTCTGTTGGTTGTGCCTCCGTGTTTTCCTTGAAAGACTGATAGGAACCATATGGCTGTGGAGCAGAATGTTGTCGGGTCAGAAGACCTGTGTGCTCAGCTTAGCTGGCTGCTAGACTGTACCTACCCTCTCTCTAGACTGTACCTACCTCTTTCTCATCCCACAGTTGAATAATTTGACTCTTAACACTTTTAAGCTCTTTTGGGTAGGGGCTGTCTTGCCTTATGCTGTAGCATCACAATTTCTGCTGGCTGTGTCTCCAGTGTGAATATAAACAAATAATGACAGCAGACAACTCTGCTGGTCTCTCGAACCTTTATATTCCATTCTCAGATTAAACTGGTTTTCAAAAGCTCTTTGTCAGCAAGATAGGCTTACATGCATGATCCTCCTTTATAATAAATGTAAAGAGAGTAAAACATGCATTATTTAGGTACTAAAAACAGGCTACATAAACTGATCAGAATGTGGATATTATTAATAGTTAAAAGTCAGTTTAAAAAAATAATTAATATGGACAGCTTTAATCACAGTAAAGCATGAAAGCAACCAGCTTCTTCTGTTGTTTTTACCCTCAAATATGTGGTCTGTCAACTGATCCGTGCTGTGTCGTAGTGCATCAATGTCCATCCATGCGATTGCCACGTGAAGGGTGTGCAATTGTCACGTGACAGCTGTAGCAGCTCCCAAACCAAGCCTGTGTAGACTCCAGAGGAAGCAGAAAGTCCAAATTTTGCATGTGCTGTATGAGCCTGCACACAAATAGCTGGGAGCTATTTCTTGCAGTTCAGGGTTGTATCACAATTTGGGAACAGCTGTGACATACAACACAAGACACATAATTCCTGCTCTACACAAACACCTGTAACCTAGAAATAGAAGAGGTTAGACTACCAATTTTCAAAGCTCAGAGCCTGCATGATGACAGCACAAATGAAGCTCTTTGGTGTTAAATGCAGCTAGTTTTTATAGCTCTGAAATAGTCTCTTCTAAATCCTAGTCTGTTAGTAAAGTGTTCTACAGTTTTTCTTATGAATTGCTTATCCTTTTTCAGAGGGCTGGTTAAGCCAGATGTTGTCCTTCCCTCAAAAGGAGATTATATCATGAGTGATGCTTCTTTATAGCAGAGCACTGACTTTCTGGAGCAGTATCCTTCCATTCACAATCCGAAAGAGTATTTGACAGCTGCTCAGATAGATGGAATGGTTTTTTAAAGACTGTTCTGAAAATCAATTGGCCCTTTGTGTGAGTGCCTAAAATGGATGTCGGTGCCTAACACTTGGTATCCAAATAAGAAATTTTTTATGCAGTAGTGTTAGGAGTGTGTATTTTTGGTGTGAGGCTTATCTGGAGACATCTCTTCACCATGTCCTGAATTAAAGTGATGGCTACAGATGGGTTACTGGGAGGGCTGTGCTGGTTCTACTGATAGCAAAATACTGCTCAAGAGCCTCATGGGTTCCCCTACTCATCCCTGAAGAGAAGAAGAAAAACATCTAACATAGGTGCTGGCTGATATTTAATTCTGCCACACTGCAGGCTTTGCAAAAGTATACAACAGAATTTTTTGGGGGGGGATTTTGTGTCTTAAAAGACTGAGTGTCTGTTCTGGGCATCCTTCTGACCTAAAAGCTTACTAAATACAAATTACAAAGAATTTGTTCCTAATATTCATATGTTCCTATCACTGTGGTACTTATCATGTGGGACTCTCTAGAAGTATAATAGTTCGCTGACAAGTATTTGGTTATTCTCTTCTAGTAACAGACAGCATGGGTAAGGGGTAAAAGCCAGAAAATCATATGAAAAAAATAATGAATACAAAATGAAATAAACAAATTGGAAATTAAGTCTTCTGAATAATTAATAAAAGTTTTCTTAAGGCATTCTTCTGATAAATTTAATGCCGTTTTGACTGCTACAAGACATGCTTCATTTCAGTTCTCTGGTGTTCATTGTTTGAAAATGTGCTCATCTGTGAGGAAATTAAAACATTTTTGAACAGAAGCAAAATTACCGTTTTCTTGCATAATTGGAACACAACAAATAATTAAACCTTCACTAAACTGAGTGCAATATTTTGATGACTAGATAAAACCACATTATGTCCTGAAGCTGCTGTATTTCTTTTCTGTGCAATCTGTCTTCCTTTCCATAATATTACAACAGTATGTTCTGTGCCCATAACCTGTACAATATGCCCTCTCTTTTTCAAATGCTATCTTAAGGTATGATGTCATCAGATCTCATAATTTCATTGCACCCTCTTATTAAATTGGTTTGCAGGTGTTTAAATATTTGTGATATGCTGCATAGCCAGCATTTGCAATATTTGCCTTAATCTCATTTGTGGTTTCTTTTTTTATCATTCCTGTCACCACAAGGTAAGATATTGCAGCACACAGCCAAAGCTGTGTAAAACACCATTCACTCCTTGACAGCTGGAGTAGTGGTTTTTTTTCCAGTGCTTCTTTGTTCAATTGCATTTATTTTGCTGAATGGTGTGAATGAAAATATTTAAACCATAATTCTGCCTTTATATGCTGATTAAAAGAAAAGTGCTATGAATTTGCAACATGGTTTTAACCAGAAGATGGCATGTTGTTTTCCCTCGCTCTTTTTTTCTTTCTTACTTATTAACAACTGCCTTTCTCCTTTTTCTGTTGTTTCAGTTAAAGGATCAAGAAAGTTAAGTCTGCCAACAGATCTTAAGACTGATCTTGGTACGGTAGGCAAAAGCCAACAGCTTTAAACTTCCTTACATTCATTGGCAAAACATTTTACCAACTGAATCATGAGATAACACAATAACCTCAGAGGCTTTGTCTGAAAAGGCTTTCTAAAAACCACCTATTAACCCATACAGTTCTGTTGGCAGCTCTCAGCATTTTGCTTGTTTAATATTCATTTATTTCATGTAGACATTTATTGCCAGTCATTACACACTGTGTGTGTAATATTTTATTCTGAAAAAGCTCCGGAAGTTTTTACCAGCTGGTTGTTGGTGAACTCTGCCTATAACACCCAATGCATGCGCTGGTCTGTTTTCTTTATTTGGTGTACAAATTGTGCCACAACAGTGATAAGACAATTGAACATCTGTATTTTATGGTGTCTTTGAACGTCTGAGAAGTCAGATCGGAAATCACTCATTTGTCTCAGTCCTCTCCTTGAGACTTACCTCAGCCAACTGTTAAGTACATAGTTTGCTGTAATCTTTTTTCTCAGTTGTCCTTTAGTATTTCAGTGGAAGTGCATAGTGCGAGCACAAATTTCACCTCAAAAAACCTAAAATGAAAATTCTATATCGTGAATAACCTAAAACTGTTTGGAGCAGTTCATGCAACACCGTGTCCACATAAAGGGGATTGCTCCTGGTATTTAGGTTGGAATGTGTGGTTTGCACAAAAAAGTTCTTATAATTGTTCTTTAAATATTCTCAGTCTCAGGGAGTTCCTTCTAGTTTTGTTCACTTGGGAAGTCTCTCGTGTATTTCAGATGTATTTTCAGACTGAAAAAGCCATATAGCCATGCCTCATTACTTAGCATCCCTTTAGAGAGAAAAATTAAATTTGGATCACATCCTTGGATAACACAGCTGAACTTAATTTCTGTCACTGGGAATCATGTGCACCTATTAACCAATGTAGCGCTTACTCCCCAAGGCAAAAGTCAGGGGTATAAATGTATCTTTCACATTATAAGTGACTGAGGAATTTGGAAAACTGCCAACTGCTCCTGGTAAATGTTAAGTAATTAAATGTTGCAAAATCATTGGAAAATTCAATCCAAATTGTGCAGGTTTCAGTGTACGAAGTGATTCAGTTGAAATAATTTACTCCATTAACAATGATGTTTGAGAAACTAGGAATGTAGGAAAACACCTAAAAAAATTTGGAGTGGACAGTTGTAATCTTTCCAATACTCCAAAAAGGTGAAAAAAGTAGGCCGCTATAGACCTGTAAAATTAATATTTATCACTAAAATAATGGGCAGCTGTTAAGAGAGAAGATGAATACTTAGCCATAGGCTAAGACCTAAGGCTAAGCCATATTCTACAGATCAAACTTCTTTTTGTTAGTATTATTAAAAATACATTGTCTTGAAGGAAACATAGCATGAAATAGCTTTAAATCCTGAAGCATAACACAAGAAAAACTTATGTACAAAAGACTTGATTTAGAGGTTTTTAAAAAAGAAAGAAGCGTATCATTGTAACTGGAATTGTTGAGAGCTTTAATGTATAATATAAAATGTTGCATATCAGAGAAAAAGCTGCCTTATCATCAGCTTTCCTGTAATCATGTTGGTAGCGGGACAATATTGTAAGCTTTGCCTAGAATATATTGACAAATTGCAGACAGATTTGTATTTTATAAACCCCAAACAAACACAAAAAAATCCCCAGAAAACCCCAAGGATTGGGGAGCAAGGTAAAAAGCTCAAAAAGTTAAACAAACTCGACCTAAGAGGGTAGGAAGCATGATGATCCGTTTTAAATATATGACATATGTAAGGAACTTATAAGATTAATGGAATGCATAATCCTGCCTGTAGTTTTTATTTGAGTAGTCATGTTTCTACCATTCCTTCATTTGCTTGTATTCATTATTTTTAATAGTGTAGAACAAGCTAAATATAAAGTAAAATAAGCCTAAGAAGGTCCAGTTCAACATCTTGCAGAACCTAGTGGAATGCCATTACTTCCAAAAGCTTCATAAGCACTTGAAGGTGTGATCAGATGTCACTAAAGCATCCTGTTTGTTGTTAGTGCCTCAGCAATCAGGTATCCTGTGCTCAGATTACCAAGAAGCTAAGGATGAAGCATGTGGAAGCAGCATTCAATGTATAAACTGGCAGATACTCATGGATAATCAACAGCAGAGAGAGGTTTAGAAAAGAAAAAAAATGGAGGAAAAAACCCTCAAACTTTCAGCTCTCATACATGACTGTTGTAGAAGGGCAAAATATTCCTGTTAATTATTCTAGCCATTAAAACTCTGCTGAGTTATAGATTGCTTAGTTTACAACAGGCTGGGAGAAGCCTCTCTTTCTCAGTACAAGGAGCTACATTTAAAAGAGAGCTCCTGGAAAAGGCTATGACTGCATTTCATTTACTTCTGCTCCAAAATGTCCTGGCTACACTGTCAGAGCTCTTGGAGATTATTTATCCACTGCTGGGCTGTTGCCTGAGATTGTACCCATAGTCTGAATATTCAGGGACTAACAATAGTTTTTGGCCCACGCTTCTTGTAAAGATATTCAGGTCATCACTTTGAAATGATAAAATATTGTCCATGCATCCCTTTGGCTCTGGCTCGTAGCTTTTTAGAGTGCTGATACATCTCCCACTCTCAGCACCAACTGCAGCTAATTGGGACATACATTAGCATTTGGCAGCTTACAGTTCTGCTCCCTTCCTGTGATCTGCCTCGTGGAATGTCCTTGCTTTCACTTTACTTTGAATTGTAAATAGTAGAGGTTAAGTAGAAGTTAAATCTATTTCAGGTGGAGGTGTTGCCAGTGCTGGAAATTGCCTGGGGAGTAGTTTGCTATCATTTAGGGGAATAATGTGTGATCTGATGACTCAGGGTGTTCTCGTTAAACCTTGGCAGGATTTTCATGACCTAAAGGTACTTTGGGACTCCACTTTGACCTTTATATGACTGATAATGTTGATCTCAGCTTCTTTTTATTTGATGTGGTGATTATTATCTCTCCTTGCTGAAGCGCTTGTCACCTGTGGATGTTGTATCTCCACACAGAAATGAGTGATGTGGCACATGTGAGGATACACTGAAACTTCTTGATAGTTTTAGCTACTGCAGGTCACAGTAACCCAATGTTTATTTGAGTTGGCCAGAAGGAAGATGTGGCAATGCTGCTGCATAGACTCTGCAGTTTCCCTATTACCCTTCAGAGGCAGCTCTGAATGATAGTATCTTTATTTTTAAACTTAATAACATTTCCCAAAGTCTTCTGAAAAGATCATCTGCATTTCCTGGCAGTGTTTCACAGAAGTGAATTATGGGGATAATCCCAATTTCATTTAATCAGGTGGTGAGTCTGAGATATGTCCAGACACATAGAACTGCTTTGGCATGAGAGTTTTCTAACTTTGCTTCACCAGCCACTTCAAGCATCAGCTTGTATTTTTCTTTTATTAAACACTTCTGCTCATTGCACTAAAAGTTTCAAAGTTTCCAGCTGATCACAGGGAGCCAGACGGAAGCCCTAACTAAAGATGGGAAAGAGTCAATAACTGCTGACTTTTCTAGAATTACTTTGAACAGATGGTTTGACTGTAAGGAATTATGCTATCACCTAGACTTTATTAGTGAAAGAACAAAAGAAAATGCAAATATAAATACACGTCTTTTGTTTCTTCTCGCTAAGCTGTGATCTTCAAAATTTTAATGTATTTTCCTATGCTTTCTGCAGATACTTATAAGCAGTGAACGAGTTCTTTGCCAAGTCAAGTTAATGTCTTCCATTTTACACAGCAGTGAAAAACTAGGGAAATTACCAAATGAGCTCGTTTTTTTCAGGGGTTTGAGAAACATATTCTAATGCAGAGGCCCAAAAACTTTAATTCTGGAAGTTGGCTTCATAAAGCATAATTGTAAGGATCAGATGGAGGACCTGTGGTTATCGGTTTGTACTTCCTTTTGTCCATTTTATATGAGGTTTATGGAATCAGTTTGATTTATGTATATGGTAATAGCATTATAATATGAAAATATCCACCATTTGATGCCTTTGTATTTCATTGACAGGGAAGCATCACTTCCTGGATGCTCCCAAGCCTATAAAACAGTACCCAAATAAATGAAACCTCATTTCCATTTTAAGGATGAGCAGTGGGGTTACAGCAATTCTTGCTTTAATTTTTCAAAGCATTTACAGCAGACATTAGGCACTCACAAAATTTTGAAGCTTTTAATCTGTTTTTGCTTACTACTGCATTGGACAAACTTGTATATTTTAGGTGGAGCATTCTGTATTGATTTTGGTGGATCTGGATCTATAATTCTGTTTAGAAGGCTAAATAACGTTTCAGAAATTTTGAAATTATATGAGTTGCTTTCCTCCTTGGTATGACATTTGTAGAAAAGGCAACACAGACATCCAGCTGTACCAGTGGTTTTCTTTAATTGCTTGGCAATATACGTTGAAAATTATTTTTATCTTTGCGTGATAAGGATTTTAGGGACTGTCCAGTGTATGTCTCCTTCCAGAAGAGTAGAGTAGCTTTCTGTCCCCTTCTCAGTCTGGAAATACCATCTGAGTTGCAGAATCATCTGAACTCTGCCTCTAGGTAGAATCATAGCATCAATCAAGGTTGGAGGGGACCCCCATCCTGCTCAAAGCAGGTCAGGCTACACCGAGTAGGTCAGGGCAGTGTCCAGTCAAGTCTCACAGCACTTGATCTGCAGTCTGGCAAGTGCCAAATACAGGGGGAGGATTTCACCCCTCCAGCTGCTGGTTATGCTTTTGCTGAGTCGGCGGAGAATGAGCTTTGCCTTTTCTGCTTCAAGTTTGATCAATATGAAGGTGCAAAACATTGTGAGTTGGGCTAAAGTCTTTCACTTTTACAGAAATGGTTTTAAACCTTTAGCCTTTCTTCTGTTTCACATCCTGAGGCTTGGACTTTGATATTCTGTATTGAGGACCCTACTAGACAAAAGTCCCTTAATCTTCTGAAGGTCAGGTGCATGACAGCACCAGCTTCTTCCTTCATTAAGTAGGAGAATGTTTATGGTTAAGCATTTTTAAAAGAGAACCTATATATATGATGGGTATATTAGCACTCTGCCAGTCCAAATAATCAGAATTTTAAAAAAGCAACAGGAGCTGATCAGCAGAATAATTCAATTATAATAGCAGAATACACATGTGCTCTGTGGTTGTATTTCAAATGCAGAAAGGGGCTGTGTTCTAACTTCTAATGCTTCCAGATAAGAAAAAAAAAAACAAAAAACAAAAAAAACCCAACAAACTGATCTACTTGGGAATTTCACAAGCAAGTAGTTAAAAGGAAAGGTAAGTGCCTTAAACTATACAAAAAATATTCTAACTAAAATGATTATAACTGTTATAATACAGTTAAATGTCATAACAAAGGAAAGGCAGTGAAATTTGGTAGCTGGAAAAACAAAGCAAGCAGTAAAGATCATCGTACATAAAAGAGTTGCTAATAACAAAATGATAGGCAACTGATAGGCTCCAGTGTAACAGATACTCACTGTTGCCAAGCTTTTTGGTTTTACTTAAAGAAGTAAAGAAGTTCCTTACTGAGGACCTCAAAGGTAAGTCATTGTCCACTCCTTTCAAGCACTGCAAATACATACATGGTGTGTGGTCTCTGTCCGCCTCTCAGGTTGTAACACTTTCCAGCAGTCAAACCCTGGAGGTCTGCATAGATTTACCAGACCTGCCTGGAGCCAGAGGTGCTCTGTAGTAAGTAACCTGGATCTGCTCTGAGCTCTCACACAGACTCTGATCTGCAGGCAAATACTCAAACAGGAGACAGATGGTTCTATCACCTTGTTTGGACTTAAAGCAACATCCAAAATCTTAGTAACTGACCTGTGCGTAAAAGCAGAAGGATATTTAGAAAATAAATCTTCCATGTATTACTATTTTGACATTAAAGTAATAACAAAAGAAAGATAAATAAGAACTCTAAATCTGAAGTCATCAGCTATAAAATCTGCTTTTACAGCATTAAACCAAGAATGATTTACTACCAGATTGTTTATTTATTAAACAAAAAAAATCATAACAATAAAAAATAAGCATTAAAACTAGAATGATAATTACTAGCCTGTTTATTTATTACAATAACCTAGTTTGAAACCTGTCAAAAATCTACAATGCATAATACTAACAAGTTTGGAAAAATTTTTCTATAATTGATTGCTGCATAAGAACTATATGTAAGCTTAATTATACTGAATGCCTTTTTGACTGTCTGTGCCTTTTTCCGTGGCGTATTTGCAAGCAGATTATTTATGTGTTAGCATTTATGGAGCTGTGCTAGCTCAACTTTTTCAGATATCCTTGACTCTATTTAAAAACAGTGATTTTTGGAAAAATCAGGGCAAGATTCTCTGGAAGAATCTGGTTAAACACATTTGTAGTGATTCTCTTACATTTTGTTCCTTCATTTTAGATGGAAAGGTGGGGTTTTGTTTACAAAGTCTCCAGCTCATATGTGTACTTCTTTACTTTTGTCATGTTCAAATTGAAAAAATGTTTCAGGTTCAACTTCTTCGAAGAATTTTTCGTTTTTAAAACCAGAGAATTAATGCCAAGTTTTTTCCATGGTGAAAATGCAGGTGCCACGCTACACTAAGGGATGCTCAGGACAATTTGTTGATACCTAGGCTGTCTTGTGGTTCGTCCACTCTGCTTGCATGTTGCAGTTTTGTCTTCTGTGCAGCTCTAGATTTATCACGTTTCATGCTTATGTTTCAGAATTCAGCCAAGTTTTCTATCTTGTGTTTTCCTGTTTATTGCACAAACATAGCAACCATTTATGTTGGATTATTCTGTGGAGGCACACTGAGTGCTGTGTGCTTTTTGAGCACAGTCCAGTAGTGTGGCGTTATATGATCACTAGAAATTCAGCAGAGGAATCTGAGGAGCAGAGTTAGATCCAAATAGTCCAAAATTTTCCCACTATTCTGTGTGAGCAAAGCTAGATTTGTTTTTAGGCTTACACTGCCAGGTTTGGGCTTTTCAGATATGATAACGTAGAGGTGATGTTATGACATATGATAATATAGTCTCAATATTTTTCATTTGGAGAGTGTTTATTTTGTATTTTCGTTTCGTTTTTCGTAATTTCGGGCCAAAATAATAGTTTTAAAAGAGAATCTGTCAGTGATCTGACAATGCACTTAATGTTTTCAGCCACTTCACAGTCTTTTATTTCTCTGGCAAATAGATCTGTTCACCCTGCTTTCAAAAAATTGTGGTTTTAGTATCAAGTGTACAATAGGATTTTGTTACCATAGGAAGAATACCATCATATTACACAGGCAGTAGGCAATATGTTACGATGACAGCATATTATAGAGCAGACCTAAATACTCTACCAGCATGCTGTTAGGGCAACTCTTCCTTCCTCTTCAAACTGATGAAGATATGAGGGTAAATGTCCATTTTTGCTGGCAGTGCATCTGCATTAACCTGTTCTGCCAGGGCTTACACCTTCTCTCCTGCCTGGCTGACAGAATTGCACGAAGGGAAAACTGTGGTCCTGACTTTATAAGGGATTTTATTTTAAGAATTTTAAGGAATTTATAAAAATTTTGTGGTATCAGTCTGTGTTCTCATTAATGAATAATCACACTATTACATAAATTTGGGTTATTTACATGCAAACCTGAGACTGTTCTTGGGGCCATTTGTACAGTTCTGAGATTTCTTTTTTTTTCATAATTCAAATGTGTATCTCTTTGCTGTGTAAAAATAAAGGTTAGTCACCACCATAATTATTACTCAGAATCTAATTTATTGGTAATGCACAAAAATCTCCCAGTGGAAACAGATGGAATTTTCTTCACTTTAACAGTGAAGATTGGATTCTTCAACAATTATTGAGAAGATTCTCTGGGACTTATTTTTCAGGTTCCTTCTGCTCCATATTAAAGCATCTCTGTGGTTCTCTTGTCTTCTCTTTTATTGATTACTTCTTTACAACTTAAGATGATATTATAATGCTTCTAATTATGGATATTTATATTCCTTTGTCTCAGCCTCTCTCAAATCACTAGTAAGAAGATTTTCAGCTAGTTTTTCTGTTTGGATTTATCCCTTTGTTAGAACTGAAAGAATTGGTTGCTTATGTTTTTTCTGATTTTTTGTGTCTAGTGTAAAAAATTGCTAGGCAATAACTGCAAATGAGTGCTTCTTTCTTACTGGCACTTTCGCTACGTTTGGTTTCAACAAGTGTTCATCTTTTTACTGGTAAATTGTTGGTTTCTTTTGCTTTTTTGCAGAGGTCACCAAGTAATTTAGAAGTTCTATGTTTGTAATCAGGCAGGTTGTGTGACATGTGCATGTTACTGTCTGTAAACTAAAATCAGCACATGTATATAGAATATTCTCCCTGTGCAACATGCCTCAAAAACACTTGGCTTAATTTGAGGCTGCCCTGCAGGTTTGCTGCTGTCATGTTGCACATCACATCTCTCAGTAGTTTCATCAGGTTCACAGTAACTGATGTTACTTCTTCAGTTCCTCTTGATCTCATCATCTTGCTGGTATTTTGTGTGATGCTCTTGCCTTATATTCAGCACAGTTCTCTTTCTTTTTTTTAAGCAGTTTGTGGGGTGCACATGGCACTGAATGGTGCTACCGTTTGGTAACGGGGACAGATAAAGCATTTTTAATTCCATGGGCCCAGACAAAGGCAAACAACCACGAACTGCACTGTAGAAGCAGCACATGGAGAACGTGACAGAATTTTATGTCGTGAAATTTTCTTTTATGTATTTTAATGCATCATATATACAATAATTTACTGCTGCTTTATTAAACCAGTTAAATCGGTAGAATTTAAAGAGTTAGTTTAAAAGTTAATCAGTTAAAGAGTTAAATCAGTATTAAGTGGACTAAAGGGTAATTGCCTATGATTACTTCCAATGGCTTGCATGAGTCCTAATTTTTTAAATTAATGATCAGAATAGCTACAAACTGAGCCCTGGCCATTTAATTCACTATCCACAGGGTGTAGAAAAGGCTGCTCCCCTGGTATAGTGGAATGGCTCTTACTCAGTTTGGAGACTGCTTTAAAGATAAGCTCCACTAAACCCTGGTGCCCAAATATGTTGCATTAGTGTGGTACTGGCTGAAGGGATCCAGGAGCACTGGAGAAGATCATGCTAATTTCCTTCACCTCATGGGCAGCAGCACCCATGGGAAGGGGTAGGAGATGATGGAAAATGCAGTGGTAGAAAAGAGAAGGGGTGTTTTGTGCAGTGTTTTCTTCAGCAACAACTCTTCTTTGCCTCCTCCAGAAGGAGAGAGAGTGAGGAGCTGTTGCACTACTGTGTCAATAGCACAGAGCAATCTGTGCATTGCTGCTTAAGTACCAATATTAATGTCCCTGGTATCAACTAATGATCCATATCAGTTAATATTTCTGAGCTGAGAAGACCCCAGTGACCATGTGACAAAAACAGTAATCCAGCAAGGACAACAGTTATAATGTTGCTGTTCCTTACAAATCAAACAAAGCTGGAAAAAAGCTGTGTTTTTACAGCCTCCTGTCCATGTTCTTTGGGGTGATTGGGAGACATCTGTCATGGCAAAGGAGAATCAGGTGACTCAGGCCTCAGAGAGATAGTAAATTATTGCAGTCAGAATGACAGAGGCTGAGAGTTTGGACATTCTCATTCTCTCTTAGAAAGTACACTGGAGAAAAGTAGTACTTCTTTTTCTTGCCACTTTTCTTGCACACTTCATCTTTTTTCAGACAATGCAGTAAGGAACCCTTTCTTAAACAGTACATAACCTTTCTTTAGAAATGTTTCGTATCACAGAGCTTATAACATTTTAAAAAGTCAGAAATTAATTTTTAAATACGCACATAGAATTTTCTCATAGATTTGAGTGGTCTTTATCTGCTGGATTCTTTTCAGTTTCTCCAGTCACGTTTCCTATAATTATCTTACTCTTTGTACAATGGCTGTGTTTTTACTAAGGCTTGAAGACCTGCACTGCTTCTTGTGTACATTTTAAAAAGTTGTATCTAATCAGAGGAACAGAACAGTGTTAAAATACAGACAAGTTTGTAGCTGATCACTAAAATCCCTCTTCTGCTCATTGTTATAGCACCCACTAACATTTCACCAACTACAGTACTTGAAGGGATATCCCCACAGCTTCTAGGATGATGCCTGAATTTTTTTTTCTTACCAGGAACTGGCTTTGCTTATTCACAAAGGCATTGTCAAAACAGCTAAAGGGATTTAGGTGCCCAGATCCTAATGATTATTTGATGTGAGCCTTTGAAGGTAACTGAGACAAGCCAACATACTAAGAGAAACAAGCAGCATTTCTCTTAAACTGTGGCATAGTGAGCAGGGGTTTGGATGTATTGTGGCCATTCTGTACAATGCTCAGGAGAGAGGACTCAGCAGTGTTGTTGATGTTTCTATAGAATATGATTTTTTTCACTTTGTTATGTTCCTCACCACTTCCTAGGATTCCCCCTGGAGAAAATTAGATATCATGCTGCAACACCTTCCCACAAACTGAATTTTGAAGAAAGGAAGCAGCTGGATGAGGATGTGTCTGTTGCTGAGGTTCAGTCAGCCTGTGTCCTTGAACAAAGCCCCCGATCTCAAAGGACTTTCTGCTGAAATATGTGAACATTTCCAGCAAATTTTGGAAAATTTCCTAACTAAAAATGGAATGAGTCATCCACATCAGTTTTATCTGCTGTTAGCTCAGTTAATAGCCGTGTATTAGGGAAAAATGATAAGAATCATGGAAGTTGTGTCTCCTACAGAGCTGTTTTGTTATGCAGTACAGGTATTAAATTGCTTTCTAATCTATAATTCTGAACATTTTTTTCCACTTTTGTTCATTAAGACTGAACTGTTTTCAGTCATGGAAAGGACATGACTTGCACATTTGAAGACTACATGTACCATGCTATACACTCTATTCAGTGAAGGATCTGAATGTAGAGTGAATATAGAAATAGCTTTTCATAATGGACAGTGGTGCTATCATGGCATGGTAACCAAGAAATAAATTTATCTTGGTACAGGAACATTCATCTTTTCCTTGGCTACAGTACAAATCAAAGAGAGTTGACTGAATATGATACTTAAATACAGAATCCTAAAGACTAAGGTAATTCTCAGATATAAATAACCCGACATTTAAAATTAGGCAGAAACTCCAAGATTGTCCCTACCTATAGTGTTGAGCTTTTACAATTTTGAATAAAATACTTAGTGTGCTTGTATGAATCTGAACTTTTGTTTTGCTTATTACCTGCTGTTTACTTAAAATACCCTGCTGACCAAAAATAATTCAGTTATACCTGGGTGTGTATCCTTTCATATTTTGAAGGGTAAATTGTGTTCAGTAATTCTTGTCATGTTGTCATGCCCAGCATGAGAGGAAGAAAAATATCACGTGACTGCTTTATAGTCCAGTCCAATTCTGAACTCTGATCCAAACCCTGATCAGTGGATGTTGTGGTTTAAAGACCTGTTGACAAAGAACAGACTAATGTAATAAGAGTTTGAAGCAGACATGTTTTGTTTCCCACCCCGTTAGACAGCAACATGTGCTGTGCTGATTGACCATGGCCTCTAGCAAGGGTCTAGGGACTTAGCCTCATGTCTATAGATCCATAGCAGACAAATCAATTGTTCAGCAGTCAGTTTCCTTAGAAGTAAAATAAATCTATGTGGTATAGAAAGAATAAAATACTCAGCAATATTATGGCTATTTTTGTAATTATCTCAAATAGTGGCCAGTTTCATGCAGCTTTGAGTCAGGCAGGGAAGATATCTAGCTCTGAATTCTATCCTGTAGTAAAGTAAACTTGCAGTTCTTATGAGAGCAAAAAGGAAAGAAAATGTTCAAATTGGCTTGGTATCTCTTAGGAGACACAACGTCAGGGGTGACAGTGTTACCAGCAGTACCTTGGTATTTGCCTGTGTGCAGAGGTCAGCAAATGCTGTGGGACCTGCAGCTCTAAGAACACATACCAGTTCTGTGGCCTTTGAGTTTTTTCAAACTATACCGTAAAAATATGATGAGTTATTTTTTACATACACGTGATGCGTTGGTAACACAAATAAGTAGTTATTCTCAGAAGATTTGATTTAACCCATTGTCAAGTATCAGAACATACATCTCTCCTCCATTCTGAATCTTGGGAGCTGACACTTTACCTAGCACTTGTTGCATTCACTTTCCAGATCACGTGAATGGTCACTGTACAAGCCCAACATCCCAGAGCTGCAGTTCAGGCAAACGACTTTCCAGTGCGGATGTGTCGAGAGCAAACCGCCGAGGGCCCGGCAGGCCCCCCTTCAGGAAAGCCCAGTCTGCAGCCTGCATGGAGATTTCTCTCCCAGTCACCACAGAAGGTGGGTGGCAATGACTGTTTTGCCAGGTATTTGTGAATTTCTCACCGCGTGTGAAAGGGAATGAGTTCAGCAGGATCTTTGTCCCAGTCATTGCCGTGAGCTAACGCATTAACCTATGACAGGCAATCAGCAACACCATGACCCTAATCCTCTTCTTATGAGGAGCATTTGTATCCTAACCTGCCCACCTGCAGAGGTGTCTGCATCACAGTTACAGCTGGAACCAGTACTCCCTAATTTCCACAGTTGTTAATGAAGACAGAGCAAGGGGAATTATATCACTGAGATTGTCTGCCTTTGTATTTTTAAATGCAAATTGTTGCAAATAGCTATATTACTAGTGCCACATGGCTAGAAGATTTGATTTTTTAAATCTTTATGGTAACACAAAATAGCAAATTTTTTCCTCCACATTGATGACTGATTATGAACATAACATAACCCTTTCATCTAGCTCTCTTTATGTGCCACACAAACATGGTAAGTAACACGGTCATATAATGGCTCCTGATGGAAAATATACCACTGCCATAGTAGTTTCTGTTGCTGTGTATTTTTCTCATCCTATGTAGTACCAAACTCTTCTGGAAATCTTGTGTGCAGGTACTGCTGCAATATCAGCACTATTTGCACCTGCCAAGGCCACAGGATTATCTAATCTACTTTTATGCTTTTTTTCTCCTTCCCTCCCATCCTCCCAGAGTAAATAGGGTCACTGGCAGGCAGAACCCACAGCCCCCTAGGGTCCCACTGACTCCTGTGTACAAAACATTTAGTAATACAGTGATACTTCCAAGGGCATGAAGTTGCTTTCTGCATACCTGTATCACGAAAGAGTAACTTTATGTCGTTCATCACTATTTATAATACCTATCAAGTTTAATATAAAAGTATATCTCTTTTAGAGATAATCATCTAGCTTCCTTTCAGACTTGAGAAGTTAATTAAATTGACATAAAAAAATTCCTATTTAAAAGCATCACTTGAATAGTATTAAAACTTCCAATGAAGTCAGTGAAACAACTGTTGCAAGAGCGAGCCAGACAGTCTCCAGAGTTGTTTATATCAGCATGTAATGTGATGTGATGGAGCATGGTTTGAGTTTGTCCTTGGGTGTGTGCATTTGTGTACAAGTCACCTTTCAGCAGGTCTGTTGACTAAAATAAATTCCTGATTATCTGTATTCTCTCAGTAAAGCAAGGCCTTCTGTTCAGCTTGTCTGAACTGTTTTTTAGTTGGTGGTATTAGCCTTTTGAGTTCTTGCTCTACTGCCTGATCTGCCTGGAATGACTGACATTCCACCGTTCTTCATGTATCTTGAATTTCTAGACACACTGTTTTGTCAAATGGTTTGATGTATTTCTAAAGGTTTTTCTACTAAAGAATATGGTGGAAGGTGGTATGATCCTTGAAAGATTCTTAGTCTGAGTGAGGGAGAAGGAAGAAGAGAAGTTAAAAGGTTTGAGAAAGAATATGCTGAGAATGAGAATGCTCTCTCTTATGGGAAACTGGCTTTGATCAAAACCTTCTGGTTGAGCTGTTCCAAAATGAAATTAAAAAATTCCCCTTTCTGCTAAAAATTTATTGGCTACTTAGGAGCATATGCTGCAACAATCAATAGATGTATTCCCAAGAAATTATTTCTTTTATTTTTATATTCTCATGAGGTGAGTCAAGATACCTATTTTATGTCCTTTCTAGAAAGGTAGCATTTCAGGTTAGAATTTGGAAGGATTTTATTATTCTACTAGAGTAGAATTTTGATTAGAGTTTGCTATCTCACTCTTCTTTAGGACTTCTTATACATTAAAAAAAAAAAAGGCTTTGTGTGGGGGTAAATGGTTCTTACTTTTTTTAAGCCTGTCTCCAAGGCACTGATAATACTTGGAGATTTTTTTTAATAATGCTTCCAGTTCCTGCTCTTTACAACCTTTTCTGTATGATTTGATTAAAAAGATAATACATTTTGGTAAGTAATCATAAGATATATATTAGAATAATAAATGAATCTTCTCCCCTCGCATTGGATTTCAAAATCTACTTATTTAAATCTGACCTTCTGGTACAATAGGAAGTGTATTTCCAGCATTTTCATCAAGTCTCTTTTCAAGAAACTTTCACACAATAAATTCTTCTGACTTCGTTCCAGTGAGCTGATTGTCAAGATTTTGCTGACTCTCACCTCTTTACTTCTGCAGAAGGATTCCTGATATAGACAAACATTTTTGAAGAATGTCTTTGCCATGATGAATCATAGGAAGGAAATGGGGAAGAAGGGGAGGGGGAGGGTAGTCGTCTTGTTTTCTGCTGGTTGAAATATTGCAAACTGCTCAGATCCATACAGTGCAGATATTTCTTCCACGCTCATAGAAGAATAATTCAAAAGCCAAGCAGCAGTAGCAGAGGAGTGGTGCATCATTACAGTTACTGCCTAAACCTATGTTTTTCCCAGTATCCTCATCATCCTCTTTGATGCTTTTTGAAATGTTACATGTTGTCTCAGTATCTTCTGCGTTCAGAAATGCGCTCCTCTCATGGCTGTAGTAAAAAATTCTGTAGATCCTCAGTATTCTCTGTCTAATTTTAGCAAGAAATTAGAACCTTGCAAATTCTCAGTAGCGTATTATTATTTATAAGGAAGAGATTTTTTTACGGTGAGCGTGGTGAAACACTGGAACACACTGCCCTCAGAGGTGGTGGATGCCCCATCCCTGGAAACATTCAAGGTCAGATTGGACAGGGCTCTGAGCAACCTGACCTAGTGGAAGCTGTCCCTGTTTGTTGCAGGTGGGTTGGGACTAGATGACCTGTAAAGGTTCCTTCCAGCCCAAACTACTCTGATTCCATGATTATTGATTCTAAACAATCTTGGTTTCACATACTTTTGACTAAGAGGTGTTTTTCTGGAAATAATATAAAAATTTATTGGCATTGTAAACAAACTCACAAATACAGTAAATTCCATTGCTGAGCTTCTAAAGTCTAAACTTCAAGTCTCTTTTGACAAGAATTTTTTGAGATTTCAGGAGTTTGTGATTCTATTTCTTTGATAAGGCTTTCTTGCACAGAGTATAAACTGCATTTTTTATTATCAAGTTAACATTGTGCTCTTAAATATCAACAGTAATTAAAAATACACATGAATGCAAATTATTCTTAGCCAATAAAATCCTTACAGAGATGCTGACCCACATTCTGTATTCTGTAGAATGGGAATGTGTTTTGTCTCCAAGCTTAGTGGATTTCTTTGAGGGCTGTAGCCATTTGTACTGCTCATGTTTCAGTCTATTCTATGTCTGGACTCTGACTAGCACCCAAATTCTTCTGCAGGTCCTCACAAAAACACTGAAATAGGGATTACATTTTTGGTTAGCTTCCTGTGGAAAATATGTGGCTCGGCTGGTTTGCCTTCTGTACTGTGGCACACATCCAAAATAGTCCATCTCAGCCTAAGAGCTAACATCAGTTTTTAAACCTGCAGAGATCCCAATCTGATCAAGAACTGCAGTGTAGATGAATAGACCCCAAACATCTGCTTCTTTTCTGCACAGGAAAACAAAACATGTATTTTGTTTGAATTTTTAATTGTAATTTTAGATTAAAGAAAATACAGAATTAAAGAAAACAGTGGCATCAAAGAATAAAAATAAAATTGCCATGGGAGGGAGCCCAGTGTGGGTGTACTTGTGTAGCTGGTGGGTACATGGATGTGTGCACAGATGCATGTGCTGGCACACATTTCTCCTTGCTTTGTGTGTTACAACTATGAGAAGTCTTTGAGATTTGATACTTTTTGGTTATTGGTTGGGTTTTTTTTCAAACACTGCTTTTTAAAGCCATTCTGCATTCTCCAAATGCTTCTCTCTGGCTTGTGCTGGCCGACTCTGCCATTTTTTTCTCCTTGTCTGCATCCATACAGAAATCCAGGCATTCTGCATACATATGTCCACATGTGGTTCCATCATACCTTGTGGGAAGAAAGTAAAGACAGAGTGGAGCTTTTCCTCTGAAATGTTTTGTTTGGAAATTTATTTTCTTCCAGCAGCAGTGATGGAAAACTGTCTTTTTGACTACTATTTTTATTCCCCATTATGTAGTTTTTAATTAGTCCAGACTAATTACCTTTTTCTAGAAAGGCCATTTACATCTTAGTGCTACAAAATTGCCTCTGCACAAGGAATCCTAGCAAGGTTTTGCTGTGGATTGTAATTTTCTAGGAATGCTAAGAACAAAGTCTTTGAATTTGCTTTAGTTTTCCTTTAAAGCAATTCAGTTTCAGCCCTTAGCTTTTGGATTAACTCTTTTGATTATATGTAGTTAAAATTTGATAAAGAGCACTTGAATTGAAATGTCACTGGGAGCTGGCAAAATGAACCACTCAAGTATTTAGTTATTATTTTTAATAACCTTATCAAAATTCTATGGCAAGTACAACACAACTCCATTTTAACTGATCCAGTATACTTTTATACTTGAAGTTTTTCTTTTGTGTCTGTATATGCATAGAATGACTACAGTTGTTTGGGGATAAGTTGTTTTCTCATTTGCGTGATTTTGCCCAATTTGTTCCGGAAAATGCACAATATTTAGTATCTACTATATCATTTAAACTTCTTTTATTCATCAAAATTATTTGTGAAAATTACCATTAAAAAAAGCCTTATAGGTAACCTGATGGAAACTTCCAGATAAGTCCAGTGTGCTGTAGCTGGAGTCTTGAAACATGATACTGGGTAGTTATCTTAGAAAAAAAGGCCACTGCCTGAGGAAGCAGGCTCACCTGGTGTCGTGCTGGGCATTGCAGTGTTTGCTGTGTAACTTATATAAAATTTATGTCATTTTTCCCTTGTTAGCTACAACTGTGCTGTTAAGCTGTCTCCAGCAGTGCTGTATCCATAACACATTGGATTTTTTTGCACTGGATGAGTAAATGTTACCATGAGGTTTCCTTCCCATGTGGCAAAGTGGGGGTAAAAGAGGGAGGTTTCTGTTTTTATCACTGGCTCCTTTTTTCCTTGGGTCTGTTAGGTCTGAAGCCCACATGTGGATGTGAGGTAAGTAATGATGGCCTAGAAGATGGTTGGTGTAGTTTTTAAGGCAGTGCTTTCTAGGCCTTCAAGGAAACAGAAAAAGAACTTGGTTGCTTGGTCTAGAAAAATATTGGGGAAAAAGCACAAAATTATTCAAATGCGTGGCAGGGTACTGCAGAGAGGAAGGGAATAGTCAGCTGTCTGTGTCTCTTGAGAGAAAGACAGGACATAAATTACTAAGGCAGAAGCCTGACTTAAGGAAGCCAGTTGGGGATTCATTTTGATCACAAGGGTAGTTAACTGCAGAAATTAATTCTCTGAGGAGGTTATTGCTTCTCTGGCAGGTTTTCAGAACAGCTCGTGTTCTCCAGCGTGTTCCCTTTGCCAATACTCTCCGTGTTGCGGAGTGGATCATTTCTGGTAAACTTCCTTGCCCGAGCAGCCAAGCCAGACTGACGCTTGCGTGATCCCCTGGGCATGGCACAGCAGTCCTGTGGCCATGCTTCACGAGGCCCCTGAGTGCCATGGCTTTTCACAGCTGGACTTTCATAGCAGATGAAAAAGCCCTTGGCTTGATTGATTGATTGATTGATTGATTGATTGATTTCTCAGGGAGGGGGTTATAGTGTTGGTTCTTCCTGTAGATCATTTCAATTTTGATAGCGTTTGACGTTACTTTGCCATCAGTGTAGCTGGTAAGACTTGTATAATAGGAAAAAACTTAGAGACACTGTGGTAAACCACAGGCCCCACTAACTGTTCAGTTTGTCACCGTATTTCTTGTCTGTGCAGAGGAGCAGATAAAAATGTTGCAAAGACTTGTTCTATATCTAGAAAGTGTGTTTCTTACTGCAGAAAGCTTTATTCGAATTAAAAAAGCAATTATAATTATTCAGGGAGCTGAAATTATTTTTTCCTATGTTTAGGAAAATCACAGCACTTCTGGTCTCATGGGCATTGTAAACTCAAAGCTTTCTGAACAGCAAATTCTGCATATCTGTAATAAAACATTTGGCAGCAAACAAAAGGGCAAATATTGCAAGGAAGGATATTCTACAGTCTTCTGTAAGGTTTTCATATACCTTTGAAAGTATTCAGTTTGATCACTGAACTCTAAGATCCTCAGTTTATTCTTGGGGGAGTATAATTGTTTCCAGAAGTGACTTATCCGTAGTGTTAAGGTCTATTTCAGTTATGATGGAGGTGAGTGTGTGTGCTTGTTTACTATTCTAGGTAAAATAAAAACCTTTTCTCTTCTGCTTCCTTTTAGAAAGGAGACGTAGAGTTTTTTAAAAGTGAGCAAGGGTCAAAGGCCGGTCTGGCTGTGATACAGATGCACCAGAAATAATGGCAACTGGTCCTGGGAGTAAGGGGACAGTTCAGTCTACCTACCTCAATCCATCTCTGTAGGATGAAGTGTGAGAGTGCTTCTGAGAGTGGATGTCTTAAGCAAATAGCTGAGGCCTGCCCCTTGCCCAGGACGTCTGCTAGGGGACATGCACAAGGAGTAGGTTGTTATGGCAAGAGGGAGCCCAGTTTCTAGATCATATCAGTGGGGTTCAAGTTCCCTAGAACACATTAGTATTTTGTATTAGGTCCACAGTAAATAAAAAATAGGACCAGAAGAGCCAGAAACCTGAGGCTTGACAGCTGAGCTGAGCGCCCTAACCATCAGGGGCTCAGCTTCTGGGGCAGACATGAAGAATGCTGGTCCTCTTTACACCTCGAGGCCACCAATGCTGGAGGCAGGGATGGATGGATGGACGGACGGACGGACGGATGGTGGAGTCAGTCCTCTTAGGCTGATCTGTACCCCAGCCCCCAGCTTTTTGCTGAGCTCTACAGTCACTAGGCCAGTGTTGGACATTGCACAAAGCCAGTGTTGCTGTCATCATTTGGAGTGAATCATAATCTTTATCAGGGATAGCCACTGGTTTCCCTCAGAGGTTTAAATGCAGCTCAAGTGTGTGTTTGCCTAAATCTGGTTACAACAGAGCTTGCAATGCTCTCTGTCCCTGGAAAAAGGTGCCTTGTGAAAGAGCCTGTCTGATGGCTAGGAAAGGCCTGAGAAGAAATGGGAGAAGAGCCTTGCATAGATGCATGTGAGCTGCTGGTGCACGAATTCCAACTCTGTTGTGCCAGATGGAGTTCATATTTGGTTTTTCCTTGGAGTACATTTTCTGTTAGGTTCTGCTAGGATCAACTTGATTTCTTATGAGAATCTGCAAATTTTCCTTGTTTCTAAAACAACCAACTCAATGAAAATTTTGTTGTTCCTCCAGTCACTGAATGTCTAATCAGTTTTAATTTAAATGATGATTTGATACCAGGTGAAGCTAATTTCACACTGTACTTTAGGCGTGTTGAATTTGAGGGTAAGTTATGCACTGCATACTCAAATTTAGCATTTTTTCCTTGCTAGCCATCACTTCAGATCAACACAAAGTGTTTTGCTGCAGGCATGGTCACTTCCCTTGGCCTACCTTTTCCACTCCCAGTGACCCTGGAGGTCCAGATTTTGCAGATCTCTGAACTTTCACCCCAGTGGCAGTCTGGGGAGGAGGCTGAGGTCCCCAGCACCATGGGTGGCCCAGGTGAGAAAGGTGTGGAGGCAGAAATGTTGCTGTGCCACGGCTTCATCGTCTTCTGTGGTGCCTTTTGTCTCCACCTTTTCCTTGGGTACTTCCATGTATGAAAGTTATACATGTTATTCTTTCCTGAACCGTCAGTGTTATGAAAGATGATTCAGCAGAATGGAAAGTTTAGGCTGGGGTTTAAGTTCTAGAGAATTGTGATGTCTTTGATTAAAAAACATATGTCCAAGCTTACAAACTATGTCCAAATTGAGCTCTTAGTGATGTTAATGTGAAGACAGTTTGCTTGTGTAAGTCAAGGGAAGTGATTCATACAATTAAATATGGAAGTTTGATAGATTCGTACTTGCATTTTCATAGTAGAAATAATTTCTACTTCCTTTTCAACACGAAGAATAGTTCTGCCCTGACAGTTCCCTTCTGTTTTTAAAACTTGCTGAACTGAAACATAAGCCTGAACTTTACTATATTCTGGAAATACCAAAGTAAAGATCCAGGTTTTTTTGTCTTTCAAGCCTTTGCCGTCATTTCCATCAGTCTTGTATCAGTTGGAATTCCATGAAGCCTTTCAGGTTACACTGCCTTAATTGTAGCAACTTCAGGGCTATACATTTCAGAGCTTTCTCCGGGGAGGTTCAAGCATCTCACAGCTGTGAGCCCCATGAGAGCACAGACACAGCCCCCCTGGTTGGAATGCTCTGCAAGCTGCATATCCACAGCATCTTTTTAGGGAAACTTACTTAAATTAATCTGGTAGGAAATCACTCACAGTAAAATCTCAGATTATTAGCACATTATTGTGCTTAAGAGAACTTCTGCTGCTTTCTAGTGAAATGCTTTATGTGGAATGCAGCTTTGGAGTGGTGCTGTTAAAATGTTGGTTTTACTGCCAAGCAAACGTGCAGTTTCTAAATGTGTGTTACCTCCTGCCCCTTTCTCCTCTGTGTTGCTGAAGCATTGCCATCAGTGCCATGTTCTAGTCTCTGTGTCTCTATGATGTTACTTGAATAAATTCATGTTGGAAGTATAGTTCCTTTACTGTATATTTCCACTGACATTCAGAGCTTTGCATGCTTTCCTGACTACATAATTTTGAAAGTGACAGATTTGTCTCAAAATTTAAGATGATGGTCTCAAACTGGCAAATGTTTTAAATAGTTCCATTGGCTTCTGTAAGGTTTGGTGTTTGGGATTAAAACTTTCAGAGTTCTCCAAGTGAGGAGAATATAAACCATTCAACTTTTCTTTTTTTTCAGGCTATATTGATTTCCATGTCAGAAAGGTCAATTTTTGTATATATTTCATAAGCAGATCAATTACTCATTACTTTAAAACCAGGAAAGGACCTGTAAATAGCATCCAAGACACTGACAATCAATTGCAGAACTCTACAGTAATGAATGTAAATATTTGCAATGAAAATGTTGATCTTTGTCACTAGTAGGTTTGCGTTTTTCATTCCTCATAACAAGTGATACTTCTATTTTCCTGATTCCTAACTTTATAAAGAAAATCACTTTATGCTTCTGTGTTAGTCCTAATTCCACTGTTTTATAAAAATCCCAGTAATAATTTCCTGGAGGATACAACAGATGAGGATGTATTCTCCTTACAGAGCTTTTGCTGAAGCTGAGAATAGACAAGTCAGAACATTCCCTTGAACATAGCATACATACATGTGGGGTTTTTTTAATTCCATGGGAAAGTGAGACAATTCTGGTTTTATTTCTGCTAAGCAAAAGAAAGTTAAAAGAAAAAAAAGTCTCTGCAATCTCTGCTCTGTACAGGTGGCAGTTGAAACATGTGGAATCATTTACTCAAATTATCTTTTAAATTCTCATGAAACCGCCAAACCCTCAATTAAATCTTCACCTAGACACCAGTGCACTGCAGCAGGACACTCTGTCAGGCAAGGAAGGGGCTGGGACAACTGCTCAGGGCTGCTTTTGTGTAAATGTCATCATGATGTTCGGCTCAGTTGTTCCTGTCCTTGTGCCTTTATGGCAGTGGGGTGCATTCCCAGTGCTCCAGCACTGACATGGAATCTGTACATCCTCACACGATGAACAGCACTGCGCTGCTCGCACACGGGTGAACAAAGGGAAGGCTCAAAAGCACCGGCTTCCTTTTTAACCTGCGTATGCATTAAGTGCCCTGTGTGTTTCTCTGTGAGGTGGGAAGCAAGTTAGAGGTTTTTTGTTTGCTTTTAAGTCATAAAGCTTCTATTTGTATGCTGCTGGCTCATAACCCAAATTTAACAATCAGTCTGGTATCACAAAGGAAGCTGGTTCCTGAGTTTCCACCTGCAGCTCATTAACGCAAACCGTGCATAGGATGGGGCTGAATGAAAACATTTTGAAGAAAGCAGGGCTCCTGTTAGGACAGCAGTGGTGTTTGTTTTGTGTGGCCTTAACCCATGGAATGCAGCTTTTTGAAATGCACTGACTGCAGGTCATAATGCTCAAAGCTGTTCATCATCCAACCCAGCATCTCCTAAATTAGTCACTAGTTAGCTCTCAGGGGCCATTGGATCTCTCTGATGGTGCTCTCTGCTGCCAGCTGCAGAAACAGCCTGGAGACCTATATGGGAGAGAGGAAGAGCCAAGAAATCCGGGTGTGCTAGAGGAAGAGGAAAAAGGACGTGGTGGTCTGAGGGGCTGTGTGGGAGCTAATGGCTCCTGGGAGCTGGATATGTGCCTCTTAGAGAAAAAGGAATACTGGGCTTCCTCAAAGCAGGAGGCAATCTAGAGACAGGAGCACATTTATGAGACAGTGCCATGCAGCAGGATGTCCTCCAGAGGAGGAGAAGATGGAAACTTCTGAGAAGCTTTTCATAGGTGAATGTCCTGTCCCCTTGCTGAAGCACAGAGTCCAAATCAACTCTGACCTACGTTACAAGGAAGTGGTCCTAGTTCAGGCTCCTGCAGAAAGATGTTGTAGCTGACATTCTTGCTACACCCATCATGCAGAGCGAGAAAGGGAAAATATAACAGAAAACCTGGAGTGTGGTGGTTGGGTTAAGGGGTGCTACAGACTGGCAGGTCAACTTTGAGAAGACAGGATGCCATTTTAAGACACAGCAATCATACTAGCAAAGGGTTTGGCAAGTTTTTAGAATTTTCCAAGGAAGGTGCTTTTGTGTTTCTCCAGGATACAATGGAGTACTTTCTAGATAAAGAATTTGAGGTAGAATCTCTTTGAGAAAGGAGTACGGGGAACAAAACTTAACTAAATTTTATCCTGAAATCTAGGAAGAGGAGAGATTTCTACCTTGTTTTAGAGCTAGCCAATAAAGTGACATAGCAATTGCAGACTTTGCTGTTCAGATACATTTAATGACATCAAATTTTGGCATATGTCTTGCTGATCTTTAGAATTTCAGTTTGAGTAGTGTATTTAATAGAAAATGGCACAGTATGTTCCCAAAAGTGTCCTAAAGATTATATCTGTTAGTGTCAGTTTTGCAGAGATGTATTAGTTAACTGTACTGCACAGGAGTGAGGAACATTTCTTGTTAATTTAGGGAGGGAGAAAGATTGGTGACACATGCAAATGGCACATCATGTATTTTAAGTTCTGTGTATGTCGCCTACACTAACTGCATTTGTCCTTTCAACATCTTTCTTAGCTTGAGCACCACCGTATTTGAATTTTATGTGACTGTGATATTAATACACCTGTTAAAGGGAAGATTAATTACATAATAGCATTTTTATTAAAGATTAGGTATCCTTTGGGAGAAAAAAAAATATATGCGTGTATATATATATATGTATATGTATATGGAGCCCTGATGATCTCTGCCTTGAAATTAGTCTTCCTTTCTTTACCTGGCAGCTGTCGGTGCTTAGGAAGGAGCTGGGCCAACTAGTTCCCTGCAGGAGGAGTACAAAGTGCTTGGGGTTATGGGAGACACTAATTCTCAAGGTATTAGCAGCTGTGTTTGTAGATGTGCCAACAGTCCCAGTTTGTGCAGCTACGTGGAGCAGTGCTGAGACAGAACTAGAGAGCTACAACAGTGCCTACATGAAAGTGGAAACGGGACGAGGGCAGTGCTCGGAAGTTCAAGTAGATATAAGCTCCTTTCCATGAAAGTGGAACTGAAGTGCCAGGGACAGCTGTCCTGTGAAACTCCTCTTTGACAAGTTACAGAAGCCCTCAAAGGACAGAAGGTGGCCCAAGTGTGAAAGAGGAGCAGGAGAATCTGCCTCATCCCTGTGTGCCAACACTTAAGGCAGTAGCACATGCAGAAACACTGGTGTGGTTCCAGCAGTGCTTTGTCCTGGTTCTCTCCAGTCCTCCCGAGGGAGCTGCAGTGTAGGGATGACTTTGCACTGAGGCATCTGGGCAGGGGAACACAATGCTGCAGTTTGTTGTCTGAGGAAGAGATTCCCTGGCGAAGCTGCTGCTCTGGTGGAGCTTAGGAACCATGTATCCAATGTGAGGATTAGCTCAGTTTTAAGCTGGAGTATGTGAGAAAGTAATTTTTCTAATTTTATTCGTCAACCATGGGAGAAAGTATTCTTCTTTTTAGACACTTCAATTGGCTCTGAAGAGATGACTCTCTTCTGAGCTATACAAAGGACAATTTCCTACCAGACACAAATCTGCTTCATAATGATAGGTTCAGATCTGTTATCTCAGATCCAGTACCTTCAACTATTTCTCCACCTCCAGTTATTATTGTTGCAAAACAGCATGGTGGTTTCCAATGATTTTATCCCATTTTTGACTACAAGTTGATATACAGCATCACTGGCACAAGTTGTTTTGCAAAGGCTGTGCCAGCAGCCAGCCCTACTCCCATCTTCCCTCTGGCTCCTTGACTCTTCAGTAACTCTTCAGCCCACTGTGCTTCATAGCCTCCAATGTTCTGCTAATGCCCGAGGCTTCCTCACACAGCTTTGTGCTTCCTGCCTGGCACTAGGCAAAGCAAAGCAGAGATCTTTAGCCTGTTCATTGTCACCTCTCTCTGAAAAGCTCAGAGAGAGTCTCTGTACCTGTGCACTTGCAGTGGGCAGAGCACAGCTCTGTCTCCAGCTGGCTCTTGATGCTGCCTGCTAAAGCTTAGGCAGTGCCAGCTCACTCTGCAGTTGTTGCCAAGGGCACAGAGCAGGTTTCTCACTTCATCCCCAGGGAGGCCAGAGTGGATTTGTACCCTGAGACGTTTTGGTTACTGGGTTCATTTCAGCAGTGGGTGTCTTTTCCCCACGGAGCAGTTATTAATATCTTCACAATAAACAATGGCTGTGAACGCAGTGCTAGAACATCCTAGTGATGATGATGCCATGATGAGAGAAAAGCAACAAGAGCAGAGCAGAGGACACGTGCTCTGAAGCTGCTAATGGCATCTCCCTTCATGTCCTGCAGCAATGAGATACATGGATTAATTCTAAATGCATTGGTAACATATGGGCCTAAAATGATTTTGTGCTATTTAGAACAAGTCCTTTGAGCTAAGGCTGTTGTAAATTCTAATTAGTCTATGCTAATCTCCATAATAGGCAGCTATTTCTAATGCAGATGTAACTGATGAGGTCTGACAGCATTTTCCACACTTATTTATACACTGGTAGCAAGCTGGTATCATGCTAGTGTGAGAATGTTTGCTCAGGTTAAGAAAACTTTATTTTCTGTACTCTGCAGGGAGTTTGTGCTTGCTGCAGGCTTGTGCCTGTTCCTGGAACACCAGTTCATGCCTGTTTGCTTGTATTTATTTGTGCAGAAAATAGGGAAAACTCCTTCAGCCGTTCCCGAAGCTCCAGCGTGTCCAGTATCGACAGGGACTCGAAGGAGGCCATCACAGCTTTGTACTTCATGGAGTCTTTTGCCCGGAAGAACGACTCTGCTGTCTCCTCCTGTCTCTGGGTTGGAACAGGCCTTGGAATGGTCATAATCCTCTCCCTTAATCTGCCTGCTAGTGACGATTTACGGCAGTCAGAGCCAGTCATGGTGTCACCAAGTGGTGAGAGTGCAGCTCTTTTCCTGCTTTTTATCTGTCTTGGTACAACGGGGCAGTAACTGTGTGATTTTGTACAGCCTTTTGGGCAGAAATGTCTCAAAAAATCAAGCAATGGTCACTGACTGAGTGGAGGGCACACGGGTAAAGATGCTCATGAGGGACCAACAACTTCATGGACTGAGACTCTTTGGTTTTGTTAGTTCCAAAGATTGCCTTGTGTAACATGTTACATGTTTCTTGTGAGGACAGGGAAATTAGCAGAGTTCCTTCATATTGCGAAATTACAGTCCTGTTT
Organism: Rhagologus leucostigma; assembly: GCA_013397725.1. Classification (NCBI taxonomy): domain Eukaryota; kingdom Metazoa; phylum Chordata; class Aves; order Passeriformes; genus Rhagologus; species Rhagologus leucostigma. The sequence continues at coordinate 155,132 of VZTD01005475.1, read as the reverse complement.
ACAATTCTGTCTGGGATTCTGTGAACAGTTTGACTGTCTTGGTATCAGAAAGCTGCAGAGAAGCAGAAGGGAGTTCAGGAAACGAAACAAAAATGTTGGCAGGTTGCTGTACCAGGAGAGATCCTTGGCTGAGCGAGTGACAGATGGTGTAGCAGAGAGAACAGAGGGCTGAGAGGTCAGGTCTGAGGAGAGGCAGTATGTGCTTAAAAAATGGACAAAAAATGGAGAATGCACAGGAACAGAGGTTTCCCATGGCCAGTTTGTTTAGAAAAACAATGCTGGAAGGTCACCAGACTTGGAGCAATTTTACTGCTGGGGAACAAATATTCTACTAGTATAATGTAGAGATAAACAACAGGCCATCTTCAACAGCATGTATTATGTCCATTATTATAGATATCAGCTGCCTGAGACTTTTCCAGTAGTGGCAGGCTGTTTGTTCACCTTCTCGTGTGGTCAGAAGGAACTGAGCAAGCAAGCCTTGTCACCTCGGCTGCATTAATGTGTGTTTACAAAAGCTGGGTGTCAGCTGTGCCGTGCTGACAGCCAGTCTGGTTGTGGTGCCGGTGCCAGTGAGAGGAAATTCTGTTCTGCAGGCACCGTCCTGACCCTGAAGGGAGCCGTGCTGACCTTCGCGTGCTTGGACTGCATGGGGACACTGACACATCGGCCCTATGAAGTATGGAGGGATCCACACAGTGCTGATGACGGTGACAAAACAAGGAAAAGGAAACTTGTCATGCATTCCCCTTCCTCCTCCCAGGATATGGGTGATCATCAATTTGCAGTCATTTGTTCAGAAAAACAAGCCAAAGTCTTCTCATTGCCTTCCCAAACATGTCTTTATGTGCACAACATCACCGAAACGTCCTTTTTATTGCGAGCAGATGTGGTCACCCTCTGTAACAGCGTCTGTCTGGCGTGCTTTTGTGCCAATGGGCACATCATGACACTGAGGTACTTATCTAACTAATCTTGTGGCAAAACTAAGCAAAGAAGTGGCACAGTGCTGTCGTATTCCACTTGTGTTTGCTCCAGAGTGCCTGATGCTCTGCATTAACTCCCTGGTGGGTGCGTTTAATTCCCTGCCTTGACGCAGCCATACCTGTTCCTTGGGCTGTCTCCACGTGGGGAGTTAAGGCAGGCAGGTGCACAACAAAGCAAGCTCCTTTTTTCTTCTAGTAATCCCCTACCTGTGACAGTTGATGGCTGGTGATTTTTAACCATGATAAAAGAAAGCCCTGATAATTTTGCTCAGTTATAGTGGGTCAGGTATAGAGAAGTACAGAACTCAGCCATAGAAAGGGGACTGTTTATCCTGTGTGAAGTACCAAGTCCCGCTCTTGCCATTTCGGAAGATTTTCTGTTCAGAGCACTTGGTTTCCCTTCCTTGTCCCCTCCCCCAGGGAGCTGACTGTGCAGTAGCCCTGTAGTTGTACCCTCACCTTGCTGCACCCTGTTTCCCTGGCCAGGCCATTTGAATTTCGGAAAGTACCATCCAAAACAGCAAACCATGGGAAGCTGGAGGACAGCAAAGGCAATGCTGGAGCCTTTGTCCCCAGGGTGAAAGCAGGGCCCTGCCAGGCCATTTCCTACAGATGTCCATGCAGGCCTTGACCTGCAAATTATGCACATCCCGTATCCAGACAGTAACAGAAGCCTTAGGGCCATGGAGGCAAGGCACCTGAAACTTCTCCATGCAAGCAAACAAAGTATGATGGGAAGATAGCATGTTTCTGGCAGAATTTTTCAGCTTAGAGCTGCACTTTAACTGTTGCAGTTATGAAAAGCATAAACCGAAGTGTTGGTTTAAAATGCAGGCACAGAGCAGGTGTACCATGAGTGGCAGCTGGTGACTAACCTGGGAATCTGCTTCTCCTCAGCTTGCCCAGCCTTCGCCCGCTGCTGGACATCAACTATTTGCCTGTCACAGACATGAGGATAGCACGGACCTTTTGTTTCACTAATGAAGGGCAGGCGTTGTACCTGAGCTCTCCCACAGAGATCCAGCGCCTGACGTACAGCCAGGAGATGTGTGACAACCTGCAGGTAGGGCTCACACCTCGCTCTGGTGCCTGTGTGTGGGAGGGGGGTGGTGGCCTCACTCATCAGGGGTAAATTGGCACTGATAAGGACAGTGCTGCAGGGGCAGGACAGATCCGTTCCTCTCCACTTGCCCTGACTGAATGATGCCAAAGCAACAGAGAGAGGTCAGCAGCTCTGTTGTTCTTTGGGCTTATTTCATGCACTGTCACCTGCACCTGTGCAAAAAGTCTTTACAATGTTAGATATGGGCTGGTTTGGTTTGGTTATTTTACAATGAAAATGCAAATGAAAAGGTCTTACTGAAGAGAAGGAATTGTGAGAGGTTACAGGGAGAAACATGAGTTGTATAATGGAAAAAAAAAAAAAGAAAGAGGGGGATAAGTTCTGGGTTATATAATTAGCAGTGAACTAGAATGGAAGTCTAAAAGAAATGGTCCTGCCAGCACTCATTATGCCCTAGGGAATAACATGTGCTGAGCTGCTCAACTCACATCACAGCACTGTCTGTCTCAAGTCTGAAAAGGCACTGTGAGGAGCGAGCGTTGCACACCGGCTTTTGTGCACCAGAGAGGAGATTATTTTGCAAGGAGCCAATTTTAAAATAATGAGAAGGTTTGACCAGTGTATCTTAGACTACGGACCTACAGCAAGAGGCTGTTACAAGCTAGATGTAATTTTTTTTTACCAGCCTTAACAGCATCATGCAACTACCAAGCAAAGGGAAACACAGCCCTTGCTTCTCTGTACTGCCGGACTATGGCTGCGTTTATTTTACCTTTTATGCAAAAAAAGGTTTGCAAGGTCATTCTGTGTGTACAGAAAGCAGATGACCCAGCATCACCTGCTACCCGGGAAAACAAAGCTGGGCTGTCTGAGAGCTCCACTTAGGCTCCAAGGGCTGCAGTAATTTTTCTCCCCAGAGCAGGTGACTGTGTGCAGAGGAGCAGTGGCTGTGAGTCACAGCGCTGTCCTCGCACTCAGCCCCCAGGAGCGAGTGCTCTGTGCAGCACAGCAGCTGTATCTGCCTGCTGAGGCTTGGCTGAGCAAACACAGAGCTGAGCAACAGGGCAGAAACTGTTCCCAGTGCCCGCAGCCCCACTGGTTTCAAACACTAAAGTGTGGGACTGCGCACTTTTCCCATCAGTTTTATTCCAGAGAGCTGGCTTTTCCTGGTACTGCTGCAAATAAATCCGAGCCTGAGATTTGTTTGGGGCGACTGCTCCAAGATGTGGCACCAGAGCAGTGCCTTCAGCAGATGTGCTTGTTTAGCACTGCTGATGGCACACTCATGGGGTGGGGGAAGGTTGTATGGAAGGTAATGGACTTTGTTTAAAAAGAAAAAAAACAATTAAATGACAAACCACCAAACTCTGAATTGCTGGCAAGCACTGAGCTCAGGTGTGCTATAAAAAGAAAGCAGAGTGACTGCCCAGTAACTGGCTAGGTAATCACTAAATTACTGGCTAGGTAATCACTAAAGCAAAATACATCATATACAACAAATTGTTTGTTCAATTGCAGCATCACTTCTCCTGTTTCTAAGCAAAATGTGACCTTATCACTGATATTTTCATTCTGTTTTAATTGCAGTTTTTTTCCTCTGGTAACAAACATGGGACTGGGCAGTGGCAAACCAAGTCCCTTTGAAAGCATGAGTGAGTCTAGTTAGCCCAAGCATTTGTCAGAATACACAAATATTACCTACACCATACTGTTCACACAAGAGACTCTTTTAAGTTGATTAGATCCAGTGCATGGGGCTTGTTAATGCAAATCAAGAAAACACCTAGAACTGCTGTCACCTCACGAACCTTTTACATGGAGTTTTTTCTGGCTTTACTAGGATATGCTTGGGGATTTGTTTACTCCTGTGGAAACACCAGAAGCCCAAAACAGAGGCTTTCTCAAAGGACTTTTCGGAGGAAGCGGACAAGCTTTTGACAGAGAGGAGCTTTGTGAGTAATTTCTTGTTCGGGGTTTTTTTTGGCAGAAAGTCATTCTTGAGATCCCCTGCCCTTGTCATCTAGGAATGGAGTAGTACACAAGATGTAGATGATTGATGAAAAGAGAAAGTTGACTGAGTGGAGGAAGGGGAGGGTTCTTGTCTGACATTCCATAGTTCCTTCACCTTGGCAGCTTCTTTTGATCAGCTGAGTGGCGGGCACACGACTGCACTGCAGATGTGATGGTGACAGAACAAAGTCTTCCGCATGTGCCCGTCGAGTGGCATCACTGCTGCAAGGCTGCAGCTCGAGGCTGAGGAGCACCGACAGAGCCAGGCCAGGAGCTCATCCCTGTCTGTCTGTCTGTCCATTTCTCCTTTGCAGTTGGCGAGGCCACGGCAGGAAAAGCCTCTCGCAGCCTCGCCCAGCACATCCCTGGATCAGGTGGGATTGAAGGCGTGAGAGGAGCCGCGGGCGGGGTCATTGGGGACCTGACTCGCGCACGCATCGCCCTGGACGAGAGGGGACAGAAGCTGGGCGAGCTGGATGAAAGGACTGCCAGCATGATGGCCAGCGCAGAGGCGTTTTCCAAACATGCGCACGAGGTAGGAGCCCTGGCACCCACACCCTGCAACTGGGAACTGGCAACCCTGCAACCCTTCCCTTTGGGAAAGCCAAGTGTCCTTCTCTCCCTTCTCCCAGCCATGGTGTTGGAGGTGTGCTCACGTCAAATGGCACAGCATTCTTCCTGCTCCCAGACTACCAGAGTGCCAAAAATAAACTGCTATTGCACACCTCTTCCTTTCACGTTTCCAGAAATGAGCATCCATTGTTAGCCTCTGAATTTAGAACACAGCACGTCTCATCTTGCCTTTCTCACTAATTCGTTACGATTTGTTTTTTTAAGCCACTTAATGCAGCACATCCATGCAGTAGGGCAGAAAACAGGTAGGTGGATGTGTGTATAGGAACCTTTACAGATCTTACTGGGAAGAGGAGGACATTACTAGTACAGCCCTGTGGTGCAGTTATATAGAATAGGCCTTGCCAGGAATAGGAATAGCTTCTGTGCTTGGAGCTGGAAATGGAAAGCTTTTCCATCCCACGCTGTTAAGACTGGGAAAACTAAAGTGATTTTTCTTGAAGATAAAACAACATGAAAGCATACTTCCCAAAATGCACGTGTTTCATTTAACGTGCATCACATCTCCGGACAAGACCTTTACATTTTTATTGGCTTTTGTAAGTGTGAGGCAGAAAGAACATGCCCTGAAATGCAAGAAGTTTATATATTCAGGGCATATCTACTATGCTCCACAGATAAGTGTCTTTTTATTCCTATAGAAAGCAAGTTCCTTTAACTTTTGAAGAAGAAAAGTATTTAAAGCTCCTCAGGAAAAAAATCTTTTAAAAAACAGCAATAGCAGGTACCACTTTTTTAATGTAATAACTATGAAATTAAATATAAGATCTCAGTGGACTCAAGACCTGCTGACACTGTTAGTGAAGTATTGCATTGTTCTTTAGTTATTAATTCTGAAGTTTGACAGTTAATGGGCCTAGGTCATGTGTTTGATTGCCATTTGTTTGGTTTTTTTCCCATCTCTGTAGGTGATGCTCAAATACAAGGACAAAAAGTGGTACCAGTTTTAGACTTTCAAAGAAGCTGCTTGTGGCTTTATTAAGAACACTGTTCAGGGAAGCAACCTTTATTCCCAAATCTACCAGTCACTGGCCAGAGACAATTTTTTCTCCTAGAAGATGTTTTCCTGTTACTGTTATTGGATTCATCACAGTGGACATCAAGGAGAAATTTTACAGACCGTGAGACGGAAGCTGGAATCATGATGGTCTTTCCAACAGCTGGCTCATGGGGTGGCCAATTTTTTCCCGAAAGGAACTCAACCATCACTGTGGCATGTAGTTTTTCAGAAGCTGTAGGTATGAACTGTGGGGAGTGCGTCTGGTTTAAAATATTCTGTACAAACTCGAATGTTAATGCACTTATAAAACTTTGCATGACTAATTGCCATCTTAAAAAAAAAAAAAAAAAGAGAAAAAGGAAGCATGTTGTGACCGAAGAAAAATGGGATTTATTTCTATTCTGAGCAAAAAAAAAAAAAAGAAAAATACCTTAAATGACAAAAATCTTTATTTTTTAAAAGTGACATTATAAAAAGCCAGTACATTTCAAGCATGTTTGCTACTGCACTCCACATAAAAATGAGTTGAGCTGCATTTTCTTATCTGCTATTTATTTTCCTTGAAAAACCTTGCTCAAAATCAGTGCTTTTTAACTCCTACCAGAAAAATAAATAAATTCAAAATCCTATGCCCAAATTTCAAAGATTTTGCCGGTAGCTGGACAGGCAGTATCTAAAAAGGTCATTAAGACCTGCATAGATGGTTTATTTGAAATTCAGAGCACATGACACATCATCCTAATCTATACTTTCTAAACGTGCTCTAGATTCATCTGTTGTCCTTGAAGGGGACCATGGCACTTTTCATCCCCGTGGAGTCTGTATCACTTGGTTGCCTTATTTCCCAGTAGCAAAAATAGAAGACCAGCTTTGGAAACCATTTCCTCAAGTTAGGAAATGCAAGATGGAAAACCACAGTCCTGTCAAACACTGCTCACAAGTGCTCAGCTGAAATTATGAGAGGGGACCTGCACAGAAACCCCCCAAACCTGTAAGAGAGAGAGATTAGGGCAGCAACACTACACAATGGGCCAGGGAGGAGCACAGAAAACCATTGTCAACATACATATATAACACATACATAAAGCGACACCGGGGGTGAGTGGCAATTTATTCTCTGCTCACACTGCTGAAAGTAATTTGCTTCTGCTTCAAAGTGGCTTGTTTGCTTTTTGCAGTGAATGCTGCAGAAAACTCTGGCATCTGCAGCCACAGAACAGAACAGTAAATTGGATTTCTTGCCTGTCCATAAGAATGCTCCACCTTAACCTACAAGAGACTCACTGCCACACAGGTCAACTCTTAGGTTAGAAATTTTTCCAAGATTGGCTTGGAAACAAGGCACTGAAGGCTTGTTTTCATGTGCCTGCACATAGTTTTAAATTAGAGAAAAGAAAGTGAGGAAAAGCTGGAAAAACAGGCTTGAAAATTTTTGTGTTAAAGAAGAGTAACATCCTCTGTCCCTTCAAGGAATACTGATGGACACTGATGGAGACAAGCACCATCCCACTCCTAACTAGACCTTAACTTGACCGGTGTTTGTATCGTCACAGTGTTCAGATGATCCCTCTCGAAGATGTCTTTTCCATCTCCTTCCTTTACCTACAATAAAATACAGCCCGGGAAGTTGTACCATGGAGAAGTCTGGCCTCATAATTGGCCTACTGCACAAGTTAAAGGGTTGGAAGAGATTTGAGGTGTTAAGTTTTAAATTCCCATTGTAGCACAACAGAATTTCATGATTTACAGGATTTTTATGTTTCGCTGTAGCCGAAATCGAAATGATGGCCCTGACAGGTCTAGCTCAACTGGGAATGAGACTCCACAAGTTTCTCTGGCACAGGAGAAACTGCCCCATGTTGTCAAAATTGTAGAAACTTGTGGGGAAAAAGGTCAAAGTCTGGGCAATGCCTGGGTTTCTGCTGAGAGCTAAGGAATTGGAGTTGTCCATGACCCAAGAGGATTTCTCTGTGTGTAAGGATATGCCAAACTTGCCACTCTGATGCCAGTAGGAACTGGGTTGGGGAATTCCTTCCAGTGGCTGGGTCACAGAAGTGACCACTTGTGCCTGTGAGGAAGCACTGCTCTAACCAGGCACCGAGAATGAGAAAGAAAGGAGAACATTATAGCAATTTGATCTTCAGTTTAATCCTGTGTTCACTGGGCCTGTGCTCTGGCCTATAATCCAAACCCACTGGTATCTGGGCAGCAAAATCATTTGGAGCAGCATTCAAACTGTCCAGCACCCAGCTTATTTTCCATTCTGCTCTGGTGTGTGGCAGCCAGAAGCAGCTGCCCAGGCTGATTGGAATCATGGGAATTTTGAAGGAAATTTAAGAGCAACTTCTAACTGCCGAGCACTACAGCTCACCCAGAGAGAAAAGTGTCCTCAACAAGTCTTTTACAAGGCCCAACTGCCTTTGGCTGCCAGCAGTCTCTAGTTTAACACCAGGGTGAAAAAAAAACCTGCCAGTAGATTTCCATTTGCATTTTTATGCAACAGAGAAATGAGAATTTAGCAGCCCTCAAAATTACAATTTTTAATACTAAACTTTTAAGCAACTTTTCTCTAGTACTCCCCATCAGGTCACAGCTTTCCACTCTTACATATTTTACATATTTCCAGACAGTTACCAATTACTATTTCTGTTAAGTTCACCACTTGTGACTATAATTATCAATTTTCTTGTAGTCTGTAGAGATCTAAAAAGTTGTATATGTTTGTATATAGAACATTCTATATATAATATATATATGTAATGTATATGTTGTATAAGTTTGTTAGTGCACACTGTTAAATGCTTTCTATCAAGATTTACCATGTATGTGGAAAAAACCCATCACTTAAAAAGTTCAATGAGGGAGGAAAAACTCTTGCCTGGGTGATTTATTGTGAAATGAGGGGGAGTGTGGGATTTTTGCAAGGCTTGCCCTGAATGCTGCTGAAGGCTGTCAGTGACAGGCATGAAGCTGCAGCATTCCCAGCAAGGAGCACAGCATCTGACTCTGAGAAAGACTGTAGGACTGGCTGGAGGAAAATCAAGGACGTTGGCTGTCACTGGATGTTGAAATCTTTCTGTGCTTTCACCTTTCCCACTCAGACAGCGCCACCTCAAGCAAAATCCTAAGCTCAGATGTATCTTCAGCCTCGCAATCCTCAGCTACACCAGGCCAGATTGGCTGGAAATATTAGTTCAGTTTAAAATGCTGTTTGTTCATTTAGATGCCTTGTTCCCTCACATTCTTCTCTCCAGGAGCTCTGTCACAGTCACATCCAAAACCAGACACACAGAACTTCCAACAGCACACACACCTTTGGGTTTGACCAGATGTTTGTAATCATATGTCTAGTGCTGTAGATAGATAGAGAAAATGCATTAAATTAGATTATTTATAAGTCTGCAGAGTTGGCAAGTCTTCAATGAAGTACAAGCTACTTTATTTATTAATAAAAAAAATTTAAATCCATTCCTAGAGTTTTAACTTCAGTTGCAAATCTTGAATTAAAAGACATGACATTTGAAATTTTGAGAATCAGGTTTTGTTTTCTGTTATTACCTGGGGGGAGGTTTTGAGGTTTTTTACAGTTCTGCAGTTCAACTATCTACATCAATTAGTCATTCCCCACAGTACCAGGATTGTTACAAAAATGTGTAACAAAAATGCTCTATTTACTACATGTATTGTATAAAATTATCACATAAACCCTCCTCTAAAACAGTTTATACTCCTTTTCCAGAATCCCTTTCACACCACAGTGTGGGCATTGTAATGCAGGTGGGCATAGAAACCTTTTTTCTTTTCCAGTAGAAACCACTGGTGCTTGAAAGCTGCATCCAACCTCAGGCCTCCACATCTAAACTGTGTGTGTTGTAGCACAGGCAAACCCCCAGTTTTTGGTTAATTATGCCCCTCAAATAGCCTGGGCCCTGCCCCATCCATCCTTTCCCATAGCCCAAAGGTGAATTCAAGCACAGCATATTTCAGTCTTGAATGTTTTTTTGCCTTGGAAGGGTCTGGTAAGAGCACACTCTCTCTCATGAAGGAACTGCCTGTGGCCATTCGTAGTCAACTCTTCCTCTTAGGTGTATAAGCAATAGTCATGTAAATGAGTGTTTCCATTCATGTGTTTTGTTTTGTGATTAAATCAACAAATCAAACATTGTACTTTTTAAAATAGCAACAAATATTCAGATTCAGTGTCAAGGAAGTGTGGACTGAGTATGTGTGTGGTTTGTTAACGAGTCATTACCTGTCTCTCAGAACGAAGGCTGATCTGGGGTGAACCCCACACTCCTGTGCTAACCATGTCCTGTTCCCACAGGTATCCTAAATCAGCACCACAAAACTAAGGCATCTTAAAACGAGGCTGTTTCGAGCCCCCAGTAACAACCAAAAAAAAAAACCAAAACAGAGGGAAAGAAAATAAAGAATTGATACTAGTTGGTGTAATCTCTTTTTTTCCAACCTCTACTCCTAGATTCTTCATAGTATTTCAAAGGTGCGTGGTTTGTGAAAAGCCTTTGGTTGGAGTTTAAACTACTCATTCAGGAATACAGAAATTGCTGTCCTGGTTGTTGCTGGGGTGGGGTTGGTCACCTCCCTTCCTGCAGCAGCTCCTGCCAGGACAGAACTCATACCCCAGCTGATGTTCCCATGCTCCACTGCAGGGAGCTCACGGGGAGCTCGTACCAGCCCCCGGGAATGTTACCAGCCTTGGACCTGGGCTTCCCAGCCAACCAAGAGCCCCTTTCCCATCACTCCCACTTCAGGGTAAATGCAGTCACCCGCAGGCTGAGCTCTCTGAAGAGCAGGAGTGAGCTCATGTAAGGGTACTTCCCAACAGCACGTCTGAATTGCTCTGCCAGGAGAAGCTTAAATGTCAGCCAAAGGTGCTGAGCTCCCAGCTCCCTCTTGTCAGCTACGTACAACTCTCTTGATGGCATGCAAGCAGCATGGGAGAAAGGCAGAAGGATCAAACCAGATCAGGTTACCAGTGCCATTCTTTGTCACCTGCCTGTCACTGCTCCCAATAGCAAGGGAGAAAAGAAAAGCTGCAGCAGAAAGACCCAGGCAAAACAAGCTTGTGGTCTGCATGTGAGGAAAAGCACCAAGAGGCTGCAGCAAACACCAAAGGTGTGAGTTCCATCTACGAAGGCTGGGCAGGTTCTGCCCGTGCCAGTAGCCAGCTGAATGCAAATTTGAGTCATTTGAGCAGAAAGCAGATGGGAACCAACCAGACCGGGGACAGGCTCTCTCCGTGAGGAGCTGGGTCCTGCAGATTCCCATCATGTGAAGACAAGGCACTCCCAGTGACCACAGCTGTCTGCCAGGACTGCATCCCACCCGGATTTGTTTTGGCAGGCAGACACACCCCTGCTGGTGCAGGAGCCAGGCAAGGGCAGTGCAGGGCACGTGCTAGGCTGCAGTAGCAGTTCTGTGTGCACAAGGGACAAGGCTGCCAACAGCTCAAACAAACAGAACTCTTACGCCTTCTACAGCATTCATCTGTCCTTGTCCCGGGCTGTGCCAGCAGACAGGAGGCTGGACTGGTTTGTGAAGAGAGAGAAACACACAAGCTGAGGAACAGAGCAAACACTACCAGATGCATCCCACCCTGACTACATGGAGACCAAGACTAACCTGCACGCTGGTTATCAGGTCCTGAATTAATAAAAAGCTCAGTAATAAAAAGCTCGAACACAGGCCCCAGCCCATCAGAGGTGGGGGAAAAGGAGCCCACAGGCAAAAACAGGTAAGTACTGTGAGCAGCCAGGCTCCTTCTACCACCTTCAGAAAACAACACATACCCTTTTCTGCACTTCTGGCCAGTGCCTCTGCTTACCTGACCTCAGCCCTCTTCTGCTTCCACTGCTCAGTCTGGCTAAGAGTTAAAGTCCAATCAGAATTGAGGAAATAGCAGCAATCAGCCAACAGCTCAGAGCCAGTCCTAGTAACATGACTCAAACGCCACAGTGGCTACCTCTTATCTTCTCATTTGCTCCGAATTACTGCTTAATTAAAATGAACCCATCGAGTGTGTTAGTCAAAATAAGCTTGGGTACATATTAATCCCTTACCAATTAGCATCACCCCCTTCTAGAGAGCTTGCTGAGAAATATGGGTGAGATCCATCCTTGGCAAATTCTGAAGGCAGTGTGTGGGAGGGACGTACTGTAATGTGCCAAAGAACAGGCAGCCCAAATGACAGCAGCCCCAGTGAGGCCTGAAATACAGCACAGGTGTGTCACCGCAGGACACCCAGGGACAGGAAATCATCAGGCCGTGAGAATTGATGAGTCCAAGCCAGCATCTTCACAGGCAGAGCACACAAATGGTCAGGCACTGGGGTGCCACGGCTCGGATCTGTTAATAACAAAAGCTTTAATAAACTAAGAAAAAAACAATGTTGTGGATAAAGAGCTCAGCCATCAGGTGACAGATGTCGTAGAAAGCCACAGCATAGAGCAGGCAGGAAGAAAACAAGAAAATCTCAGTGTAAGGTGGAACATAGAACGGGAAAGAAGGCCAAGACGGTCCTGAGCAGGGCAGTCAAGGCAGCCCCACCTGGGGCTCTGGCTCAGGACCACGTGTCCGTTTTGCTGCACAACAGGCAGGTGGTGGATCAGAGTCCGGGATGCAGCCTTTTGTAAGCAGGCCCCGTTACCATCTTTGAAAACTCCCTGTGTTCTCCAGCCCCCTGTGCCAGGGACTTCTGATGTTGGGATAATGGCCCTGCCAAAAGCACCACATTTGAAGTTAACAAGCTCGAGCCCCCTCTCAGGCTGCTGAAAGCCAAGTGTGCATCCTCTCAGTTCAGGCTGAGAAAGCAACTTCAAAAGTACACTGCTTAAAAAGGAGACAGCAGAAGTTCAGAAATGAAAGAATAATTAGGGGCTTGAAAACTTCCCACAGGAGGCAAGAATGGAAAGATGGAGATTGATTACATTAGGGAGGAACTGGAGAAAAAAGACATGATACAATAATTAGAGGCATTAGGAAGATGACAAGAGGCACTTGTCCTCCCTTTCTTGTAACACACAAGGGCTGGACGATGAAAATGACAGAATTCAAGGTCAGGCATCGTGTGAAGTTAACAAAAGCAGCTGAATTTGTGTAACCATCACAACTGTCTGGAAGGGAAATGAAAACATGTGACGTGAGATTTAGCCAGACCAGAAGGTATTAGTGGGGAGAGCAATGCGAAATAGTGGCAGATTAGCTCCCTGCAAGCTCCCTCCTTGCCCCTTCTTTTGAAGGATCTGATCCCAGCCCAGCTTGACAAGCCCAAACCCCCAGGAAAACTTTCTGCCTGATCATAGGGTCAGAGCCAAAGACACTGAGGCAAAGAGTGGGGGAAATCTGAGCAGGTTTTAGTGGGGCTGCCAACAGACAGGTGCGAGGCTTCCTTAGGAGAATGGTCTCTGAATGAAGAGCCACAGGTCACCCATCAGTGTAACGACTCCTCTCAAACACACCAGACCTCAACACCAGCAAGGCTGCCATGTCAGCTGGCCAGACTGAGCTGGTTTTCTTCTTCACAAAAATATGCATTGCCATTAAGTTTTTAACCAAGTCACTGAGCTTCTTTCTTTAAAATGTTTCTGCTGGTGATTTTGTATTAACTCTAAGAGACCTCAAACAATACCCTCTTGAGGCCAGTTTGCAAGGTAGCAGTAGGATGAATTACAACAGTCAGTCACTGAAATGCTTTCTTAAAGGTCAGAGGCCAACCAAACACAGGTTCCACTCGCTGTGAATGCTGCACAGCTGCTCAGTGAGAAATCCAGCCAGCTGTAAAGCCACTTCAGCACCTGAGTGTCATCAGCAGAATCCAGTACAAGATAATCCTGGCTGAGGCCTGCAAAATTCTACATCAAGTGCAATCACAATGACGTTTTTTGCCCTAGACAATTACACACAGGAACTGCCAAATTATCTTTGTGCCTTGTTTTAATAAAGTAATCCAGCTCATTTCATATGTAATAAATTCATTAGGCTTTGGGGGTTTGTACAAGATCAAGCACATTTTAACAGAATTCATTTAAATAGCCTTCTTTTAACAATTAATAATTTCACAGTTTTGTAAACACGCTTCAGTGCTCTGACTGAGCTCTGGAGGGTTTGGCTTGGTGAATTCATACCATGTTCCACCACATGTTCCAGAAGGCAGCTTGTTATCCTGCCAGTAGGAACACAGCACAGGAGGATCACACCGCCAGCAGGTGATCACAGGCCCTCGCCCTGCCCAGTCCATGGTGCCTTCTGCCTCCCCAGGCATGGGAGAGCCACACAGCATTGTTACAGCTCCAGGTCCTGCAGGTCTCCCCAGCTGGGGCCAATTTTCACTTTAACATTCAGTTTCACTGAGAGTTTGATGACGTTTTCCATCTCGTGCTTCACGATCTGAGCGACCTAAGAGAAAACATCAGGCATCAGACACACACACAGCTTCAGTGCTCTGGGTTTCTGTCAATAGCTGGGGCAGGCAGACACCTGGAATCCTCCCCCACATTTATTTGCACTGACTTACCACCGATGGGAATGCAACCAAAGCCTGATTAGTATTTATGAATGGAGAAACTGTATAAAACCAGTGATATTTTATGCAGCACAGAGCTGTGACTGGTTCTGCAGTGTTTAAGACTACTTAGAAAAGAGTCCAAGATTAACTTCGTATTAAACACTTGAGAGTACTGCAGAGTCTCATCTTTCACTCAGCTGCATAACTCTTACGTGTTTCATGGAATCTGTTCTGAAAACTTCAACGTACTGAAAGCAAGACACAAAACAAATTTGCCAGAAGCAAAGAACGGTGGCTGCTCCATGTTGTGCCAGCATGAAAAGCACTTTGTGAAACACAAACTTTGTGAAACTCTGGGAAAGCAGGTCACATTCCATGCGGGTGCTACAAATACTGCCCAGGTTCCCCATATTTAGTTAAGGCAACTCCTGCCCTCTAGTAAACAGATGAGGTAACTGCTCTCTGCCCTCCAAAAGTATTCCTGAGAAAACACTCACTTCAGTACACAGTTAGGAGACCAGAAATTTTTTCTTTCTGCAACTATTTGGATTACAAGAGACTGGTTTTTTTTCCTGACTGTAAAAACCTGCCCTGGATAGAGGTACTCCCTTTCCTTCCCCAAGACCCACGCAGAATCCAGCCTGTCCTGGATTGCTTATTTGAATGAATCTTCCAATCCACGCCTGCGGGAATTAACAGCAGGTCAGCAAGCCTGTCTGGCTCCGACATTGATCTTAGCACAATTCGTTTGTACCCATGAGAAACTTAGTGTCAACAGAAGCAAGAAACCAAAACAGCAGAGCCACAGCTGGTGTTTTTCTAAATGGTTAGAATGCTTAGGATGCCTATGTTACCGGTAACTAAGAATAGTATTGTGGCTAAATGATAGCCAGTGAATCTATTGTAGTAGTTAAGCAGCCAGTGGATGAGTAACATGAATGATAAACATAGCAAAGTCTATAAAATGTCTCGGGAGTTTTGAATAAAGATCTTTTGCTTGAAATCTATTCCTGGGGTAATACTGTGTCGTGCCCGCCTCGACAGCGACACACGCCCATCCCATGAACCTTTCCACAGCAGAGTGAAAAGAGGCTTTGAAATCATGGTGATTCCTCAGCTCAGCTAGAAGCCACTCTGTCAGCAGAGGAACTATTCAAGCTTTCTGACCCTCCATGTGTTTTCATAATTTCCTCACAGGTACCCACTGTAGAAATTCCTCCATAGTTTTTGCTGGGGAAGGGAGAGGATTTGAGGAGATGAGAGCATAAGAGTTTACAACAGCATTAAGAACTAGGGGAAGTCTAGTCTTTGTCTTCCAAACCCCTATGCCCCTACATACTGCATTTCAAACGATCTTGATAACCTAGAAAAATGCTTTGAAATAGGATGTAAGTTAGCACAGACGAGTACAGAGTAGAAAGAAGCAGGGTAGAGAATTAGGACAGAAATAATCTACTGTTCAAAAATAGGATGAAAAATAACTGCCTGGGCAGGAAAAAAATGGGGTTATCAGAGATTAGAAACTGAACAGGGCTTAAGCAAGGCACAATGCTGTGAGAAAACAAGGAAATGAAATTCTGGAACACAGAAAATTTTGCTTGCATGACACACAGATCAGTTTTCCACTCTATTCAAACCACTCCAGCCTTGATCAAGTTTGGCGCCCAGTATATCCAAAGAAACATGAACCATACAGAAGGAGATTCTCTGAGAATGGTCACAAGTCCAGCACATGGCACCAGCAAAGAACATCAGATTAGGGCTGCTGCACCTAGAACCAGGGGCAGCAGCTGTGCTGCAGGGAAGACAGGAAAACCTGCTGGTTCAAGCAACTGCCCAGAAAAATCTCTGGAGAAATATATCTGAAGGAAGTTAAAAAAGCTGGTCATAATTGCTCTTGAAGTTGAGGTAGTTCATGAAAAGAACAGAATACAATAAATAATAAGCAAATCCATTCATTTTTCTCCAGTTCTCCTGAGAACACCATGATAAACTGGAGTCAGTATCTCAAGATATTAAAGCCTATACTCAGGAGATTTCAGTGTTCTACAGGAAGAATATTAGGAGCCTTTTTGTCTCTAAAACAGCCTGCCTGGATTGAAGCAGCAGATGTCTGAACAAAGCTGGCAAAATGAGAAAAATCTCTCGATGAGATTCAAGCCAAAAATATCACACCTTTTGTTTTTATTTAAATTAACATATATATATTATTAATATATATACTCACTTATATTCTTCCTATTTTTATTAATACATATTTATTAATATATACATGCATGCTCAGGCCAGTCAGCAGTGCTGAAAGCTCTGTCAGACTAGGAGTTACTGCTTGCCGTCAGGAAACAATCTTTTGTCACTAACGATGTGCCTGTGCAGGAGTGGAAGAAAAGTATCCCCAAGATATCCCCAAGATATGGAAGCACAGCCTGGGAACCTCCCTGTGTTTGTGCTCAGGACTTGGGAAACACCGAGCTGCCAACACCCAGCTCAAACACCTGCCCCTGAGAGCTGTCACACAGACCCCTCTGTGCCCAGGCACAGGAGTGCCTTTGGGGAGGCAGAGCCCACACACACACACACGAAAGGCACTTCAAAACCACAGAGCCCATTCCTTGTACCTACCACGCTGCCAACCAGCACCACAGTGCTCCTACCAGGAAGACAAGCGGGTAGGGAATGAGGAAACAAGTACCAAAAGGATAGAATCCTCTTTCCCTGCACAGAGTACAAACCACGGCTGTAATAATACATGTTCTGAGGTAGGTACCAGAGCATAAACAGGGAGGCAAAAATACCTCCAGACGAGGAAACACTTCCCCCTACACCTGTCAGCAATACTAAGCCACTTCACTCATCAAGCCTCACAGAGAAGTTGCATGAATTGCTGTTATAAGCAACAAAGCACACGCTGAAAATGAACTTCAGCCATGAGGATGGCTTGAGTCTGAAAATCAAGGGATCAAGCATGCAGACACGTTTTTTTCATCCAATTGAACTTTGTTTTCACAGACCTTTCAGCACGCAGGGAGAGGGGACCCAGGGAAGAGAATGTGAGCTCCTAGAAGGAAGGCTTGTTTGAAATACAGAGAGGCAGTACAGCTGAAAGAGAAACTGCAGGGCTGTACCTGGATGACATCATCCTCTGCAACTTCATAGAGCAGCTCATCGTGCAGCTGGAGGATAAAGAAGCCTCCTCTGATGGGATGTAACATCCCTGCCTTTCTCCTCCTCAACAGCCTTCCTACACAGGTGAAGAGCAGAGCTTGTTAGGTATCATCTTACAAAAGTGTGTTTCATGTATCAAAAACCTTTGCACGTTCCTAATGCTTAGTAAAAGAACGTGAGGAACTTTAAAATTAAAAAGCCCATGCCTACAAACAAAACCACAAACCATTGCTATTCTATCAATATTTGTACAGCTACTGAGGGAAAAAATGTTAATGAAAAGTATTTTAGATATACACATTTCAGCCTTACATTATAAAGATATGAATCAGAATGGAAACAAGAGACAGTTGTGTCTCCTGAACCATCTGTTTGAAAAGTAAATTTTAAACAAAATCATGCAAAGTTTAATCAGAAGCTGGTTTACAACATTCTCTCTGGCAGTGAATTAGGATTCTGCTTTTCTTCCAGAAACATTTTAATGGTTAATTTAAGAAAGCAGTAAGCCTCCTGCAAAATGCAGTTTCTGAAACTGTAGCTCCTGAGTAAAACAGAGGAAGGAAAAAAAGAGCAGTTATTAAATAAACAAGCAAGCAGCTGACAAAACCAAGATCCTGGTAAGCCTTCCCTGACAAAAATTAAAACAAACCCTTCAATGGTAAAAGCTGTTGGTGTTTTCAAATAAACAAACACAACCTCACACACACAGACGCAAAAGTTATTTATTTCTCAGGTTAGCTGACAGGAGGACTTCAGTTCACAGAAGGGGTTTCAAGCCATCATCAGTTCTCACACAAGCCTCACACTGAAGCAGCTATGTTGAAGCAGCCACACGATGCAGGATGTTCCTCTGATGGCACAGGCATTTCTAACTTGCTGAAAAATAATTCCTTCCAGTTCTTGAAACACTCAGCATCAGAGTAGGGGAGAACTACCACAAATGCATCTACTCACCTCCCTACAATTACACTGGCCAAAGGTTAGTAGCTTCTGCTCGTAAGGGGGGTGTGAAGCTCTGCCAAGCAGGTGCCTTCTACTCATAGCTGACCTCTGAATCTGGTCTCTCCAAAATAAACTCCCTGCCACATTTTTAGAGGTTTGGCAACTAATTATATAATTTCCAAATCAGACCCCTCATATTAAAACAGCCGCATGTTTCAACTGAAGCACAAGAACTATCAAAGAAATACAGCTCTCCATCTCTTAGGTTGTCTTTCTAAAATACACCTGAAGAACAAAACACCATCTACATTATGCTAAAAAAAGTCTTTGTGGCATTCCTCTGAGAATGAGCACCCCAGCACAGCTTTGCTATCTGCAGCCAGAAAAAACATATGCCAATAAGTGCCTTGTATAATACTCTCACAGAGTCTCTGTACATCAAATTCCAGCCAACAAATTCCAGACTTAATTCTAACCAAAAAACGTATTTTTGGAACCAGAAGTTGTCCCACGCAATTTTTTCACTGCCTCTGAAGCCACAGTGTCTGCTCAGTTCCTCCTTCCTCCTTCTGAACAATTCTGTGGCGGCATCACAGACCACATCACACAGGAACTCTCACTGCCAACCTTTTCAGATCTGCTCTGAGGTAACTGGAGTCTCTGTTCTGGTCACCTTTGCTTTAGTTTGTTCCTCTTTCCTTATGACTTTTTTGCCCCTTAAACACAGACTTACCACTGTCAGGAAATAAAACACCTCCCAGCGCTAGGCCCAAAGGCACTAACTTTTTTTCAGGCTTTTTTTTTTTAACATTAGTAACACTGAAAACCTTGCTCCAGTGTGCAAAGAAGAGGCAACCATACCGGTCTTATCTCTCTGGAAGGAGCTCTCCAGATGCCCATGGGACTTGATCACAGAGGAGAAAGCTTCCAGGCGTCTCTGAATATTCACAGTGGCTGTTTTGACAATATCTGCAGCAGATCCCTGAACAGTTGTATTCACAGCCTGTCGTTCTGCCTGAACACAGATAGTTGTTCTCAAAACTCAACCCCGAAAAATCAAACCCAGCACGTCACATGTACTTAAGTAAAAATAATAAATACATGGCCAAATATACACAGTTTTTACTATTTACAATAGTAAAACTTCCAAATAAAGAGTTTGTTCTATCTGCCTGAAAGAAAGACACATTATAGACTAGCTTCCGACACAAAATTTCTACAGGCGCCTGAGAAAATTCCACAAATTTAAAATAAATGAATATCAAGGGTAATGTCCTGCAAGAGTCACAATCTGCAAGAACGAGAAGCATACACACATGGTAACAGTTTCAAGGGGTGTGGGAAAATCTCAGTTAATCCAAGCACCACAAGAGGCTGCTGCCTATCTTCAAAGCCATAAGGGATGGATGACCGAAGGCAAGTAACTGGACTTCATGGATTAACAATCTGGTCTGCCACATTAAATCCTGACTGCCAGAGCATTACAGCTGTGCAAAAACACACCAGACCACCATTATTTTTCAGCACAAGCAACTTCTTTACTAATCCCCTCCTCAGACAAGAAAACTGTATTCAATGCTTCGTCTCTGTTTAGAGCTGAAACATGTGCAAAGAATTATGAGGATGCTGAAATGAAAGTGAAGATAATCTTTTAACTGCTCTTTAATATGATTTTAAAGACTAAATCAAATTGGAACAGAAGATGCATCTACAAACATTCCTGATGAAGTATTTTTCAGATCAAACTGTCCAATATTTTCAAAAGTTTTTTGAAAGCCTCCTTGTTTCCCTGTGAACTATTTGGAGTACAAACACCCTCCCTTCTTCCCTCTTCTACTCTAGTCTTTAATTCCACACAACTTGATCCAGCTTCCTACTGAGAAGTATACTGCTTCTCCCCACAGAAACACCTCCCTAAGTAGTCAATAATTTACTCTTACTGAAGTAGAGTCTATAGCAGAAGTGTCCAAAATGACCTGGAAAAAAAATTTAACACTAGTGCAAAGGTGTATACTAAGTAAATATTTATCTAAGAAGTTAAAGCAATTTTTCTTTCAGGAGAAATAAGAAAAGGAACAAATACGCAAAAATATAGGCCTTAAATGCCCTTTCTTGTTCAAGTACTGACAGCATGTAACGTACAAAGACTGCTGAGTGGGAGCAACTCAGCCTGAAGAGTTTAAGTGTATCACTGTGTGGAGACTTTTTAAAATCATGTCCATTGATTTCAATAAATTACTCACTCCAGCTCCGACGTGGGAGTTCTGAAGTGAAGCTAGCACAGTGATGACAGCTGCACACCCAGTCACAGAAGACTTACGTCAAACAGGCCATGACAAAAGCTGTTATTCAGAGAATGACTGAGGGAACAATGAACGAAGATGGCTCACAAACCTTGTAAAACTGCAGACACGGCTATGCAAAGAAATCTGGTATTTTAAAAACAAAACTAAAAAAAATAATTAAATAAAAAAAGGCACAGCATTCAACATACATGAGCTTTGCTGTAGGGATTTGGATCTTTGATAGCTGGCAGGTATCGCCGTCTCCCCAGGATGGTCTGCACAAACCCATCCCTTCTGCAGCTCCGCACTGTCTCCCTCAAGAATTTCTGAACCCCTGTGAAAAGAGAGAGAAAGTTTTCTGTAATACAGCTGATGTTCTGTACTGACTTCTCAGTGGGGTCACTGAAAGCCGTCTGGGGCAGCCAAGCAGCACAGAGGAAATCCTTCGAATTTCCCAGACCCCATCAGTGGACAAAGGCACACGATCACTCATTCAGCTCTGCTGCAAAACCTATTAAGACTTTTGAGGTGGAAGAGAGTGCACAGTGTCAGGATGTGTGGCTGTGCTCAAGGAGGTGGGAAGTTCATCCTGCACAGTGCCCAGGCACAGAGGGTCATACGTGTACTATTGATAACAGAGAGGTCAGAACCTGGACCAGCACTGGAAAGACAAGTAGTAGGAAGGGAGTAAATTGAAAGCAGAAGTCAGAGCCCTTGATGCCTCAGGCTGCCTGACTTCAGGCTGCGTCCCTTCAGATTCTAGGATGAAAAAAAATCCCCCACCTGCACTTTGCAAGTGAAAGAGCAAATCCACCAAGAGTGTTAAAAAGAAACTTAGGTCAAAGAAATGTGAGACAGGGAAGAGTGAACTTGCACTGCAAGTTCAGGTAACAACTGTACTAAAGTGGGAAAAGTTAACTTCACACAGTTTCTTTCCACGTTTACAAAATAAAAAATGAAAAAGGAGCAATTAAAAATCAAGACTGACAGCACAAGTCAATTCATTAGGCATGTCATTTAGCAGTCAGCCTGGCAACACATACCAAATGAAAATCCACAAGAAGTGAAGTTACAGTATAAGGTACACTGCAGTTTGCATGCATACACATGTGACAAGAGAAAGGAAGCAGGAAGTTGTTCCTAATGGTCACAAAGGAGAGACTATTCAGAAATTAATGGAGACTAAACAGACTCTCAATATAAAACCATTTCTCTGCATCTGTCTCCTAAGGCAACAAACCCTAAATCTTCAGAACACAATTTTCCAGCCCGTTTTCAAGTCCTGTGATTAGAGCTAGCTGCCTCTTGTCCCATTTATCCTCCATTCTTTTTCTGATTGCACCTCTATTCTCTCTACAGCTTTCCCAAAAATTAATATGCTTCTTAGAAACACGTCTTTTTACAAAACATGGGAGAGCTACTCTGAGCAGCTGGATAAAAATTAAAGGGTAATATGCAAAACAGTTCAAAACTCCATGAAAGCAGAAGACAAGAGCAGAATAAAGAAATGGTTATATTTAAAAATTATAAGAAGCATGGTCTAAAGTTGTCCCAGGGCATCATTTGAAGCTGTGTGTTTTCATAAGGAGAGCATGTTTCTCATTCAGAAACTTTAGAGCTTTAAAATGACTCCTCATGGCTCATTAATTAATTAAAATAACAAAAAAAATTAATGCAATAAGTAAAAAACAAAGTCCTAAAGGTGAATAAAACCAGACAGTAAAACATTACAGAGCATTAAACTGCTGCGTTCATGCATTGGACATTTTCAAAATGAAAAGCATTTTCAAAAGATACGAGTAGTAGGTTCAGACAAATTTAGGATTTGAAGAGACATGGAAAGAAGGGATTAAAAAAAACAACCACCACCACCACCCAGCTCCCAAACAGCCATATCCAAACCTGTGTATCTTGATTTGAAGGATTCAATATAATTGGCAGCTTCATTTTCATCAATCCCCATCTGCTCGCCTAAAGATTTTGCTCCTATTCCATAGATGATTCCATAGCAAATCTGCCAGAGGACAGGGTGAAGAATCGCAACCGTATGGTCAGCCATGCAGAGAAAGCAGAGCCAAAATAAAATGTGATTCACTGAAAGGCAAGTGTATGGAAACAAGGGCAAGTATTCAAGAAGAGAGACCCCCTCTGAGTCCAAGCCATTCATGCTGCTTTTCTCCACCCTCATCCCCCAAAACCCCGACAGCTCCAGTTGCAACGTAGTGAGAGTGGGAGGACGGACAAAGCAACTGCTGAACAATCATGGCTGAACTCTAACAGAAGAACATACTATCGTGACTCCACAATGGGTTGAACACTGAACCTTCCTGCCCAGAAAGCTGCTATTGAATTTTTTTCCTAAAATTACCTGCTTGGCTTGTTGCCTGGTCCTGTCTCCAACAGCTTCGGGATCAATCATTTTCCATTCTGCTGCGATGCTCTTAAAGACATCGGTACCACCATTCAAGGCTTGAATGAGGCGACAGTCACAAGACAAATGAGCAAGGATCCTCAGTTCCAGCTGAGAGTAATCAGCAGCCAAGATTAAGCCACCTGAAGTCAAGAAGTTATCAGAAAGCATTATTTTATAAATTACTCCAATATTCCATCCAACTTGCCAGCAAGAAGGACTGAACCCATCCTTTATCTTCTGATCTGAGAGTTTTTCACAGCAATTTCTATCAGACAAATTCTTGCCTGTTTCCCCAATGCTCAGGCCTGCCTGCTTTACATCTAGTCACTACATCTAAATCCATCAAAACCATACGAACAAGTATCTGTCCAGATGTCTGAGACAGAGCAGAACTGACACCTGGATAGAAAGAACACTAGGTAGAGTGCAATTTGTGTATTAAGAGCCGCCTTAGCTACCACCTCTTTACAAAATATGTATTCTTAAAGAGGAAATAAAATTGTGAACATGTGAATTATATCATTTGAATACTTTCCCCAACTGAAACTCTCTCTTTTACAGTCTTGTGAATAATTTCGAAGGCATGCTAACTACTGCACTAGTTTTCCAAGTAGGCTGCTCAGACACCTATATACTGTTATCAATTCTTAAACCTTCATGATATTTAGGATTTTTTGCTAATGATATAATTAACAAGTCCAGAGCAGGACCTGGGCATTACCTGGGAAGGGAACAAAAGCATGCCTCATGCTAACAGAAAATGGTATTCCTCTTTCTTCGGATCTGTTTGCAGCTTGAACCTTTAGCCCATTAGGCAAAATACTGGAACGCTTTCTGCATCTGTGGAGAAAAAGAATGGCTGCCCTTCACCAATTTCTAAAATGCTAAGAGATGCATAATCATTTTTACCACAAAGAATCAGTGAAACAAGTGAGACAGTAGGCTCTATTCCATTTTTCTGGACAATCCATACCCAAATTTGACCATGGGGGAACTGGACAGAGATCACATAAACACCTGAAAGGGATTTACTGATTCCGAAAAGATTTAGAGATAAATCTTCCTAGTACATTCAGGATTCAGTTCAGAAATTGGATCATTCCACCCCAAAACAGGTAAGATGAATGGCCCCAGATGTGTGATGAGTGCATTCCAGAAAGACAACAGAGTCACAGGAATCCTAAAAATTCAACACTCCACTTTGAGTGCCAGGTTGCTCATCATCATTCTCCTCTTCAGAGTGCACACACTAGCCCATACCTAGCAGAGGCAGAAAGGTTCCCCCCCCAACATCACCCTCATTACTGCACATGCACACACATTCCCAAGTAAGCCTGTAAAAACAGAGCAGAAGTTGCAGATGTGCTCATTACACTGCACATTTCCTCCCTAAAGACTGAGGGAAAAATTGCCCCAAAGCGACTCAATTTTCTTTTCTGGGAGGCCAGAAGTTTACAGTGTCACCTGGCTGCTCTGCATCCTCTCTCCTGTCCCACCAAGTCATTTGTAGCTGCAGATGGAATTGTATCCATGAGCTTATCCACTGAACAGTGCACACCTGACACCATTCACATCACATACTCCCATCAGCACCAGTCTACCAGACAGTCCAATGGGCTCTTCACTGGAAGGCAAAAGGCCTTTTTAAGTCCTTCATGTTTGGATCAGGGATCTGAGCAAATTCTTTATCAAAATGAAAAGGTATCTCTGAGATCAAGACTAGTTTCAGCAGAGCACAGAAAAGACATCATGCTCTCCCTCGTGCACTTCCTTTTCTTCTTAAATATTGTCATTTCAGGAATGGTAGGGAACAATGAGATGAAAGCACAAAAATCACAGAAATAAATTTTCAAAAGGAATAAAGGTGAGGGACAATTACATGCCTAGGTACTGCAGAAAATCACACTGTTCAGCATAGGTTCTCAGTTTAGTTAAATGTGTAAGGGCTTTATACCATTACCTAATTTAGCTACACTCCTTTGGTCAGAAGCTTCTTACAACAGGAGGAAAGAGTAGCAGTAGTAGCTAGTAAGATAATAGACAGCTTGGACCAAAGTCTGGAACGCCTATCAGACTTGGCTGGATGGCAGTTTCTTTTGTGCCAGCAGTCATTTCTGTGCCTTTAGGATTGCCCATCTTCCTAACACAGTGGCTGCTTAACTAAAGAATGTAGTAAAATGTAGGAAAGTCAGCCTGAGAATCAGACCTCTCAAAGTCTGGAAGGCACTCCACTCCTTCGATGTGCTCTTCTCTACAAGGAAGACTCTCAAGAAACCAGCACACTCCCCTAACCACCCTGAAAAGCTGCTGCAAGCCTGAGCATTGCCACAGCTTTTTGTCAGAATGACATTCCTGCCTCTATGGCTATGCCTGGTTCTTCTGAGGAGAGATGGACAAAATCCTTCCACTCCTGAGTTCGCTTCTCATTACTTTCCCAAGGCACAAGGGTGTTAAACACATGGTGGTAGGAGGTGCCAGACAGAAGAACCAAAAACCTTCTCAAATTTCTCACATCTTGCTGTGTTCTGGGAAAAAAAGCTTAGAAAAGTCACTCAGGTGACACAAGTGGGACAAGAACCTGAATGGAAAGAGAAACTGAAAGGGCAGAAAAGCACCACCATGTACGAAGCCTCAAAGCTCACAAGGTAGTTGCTAAAAGATTGACCTTGGTATTTCACTATACTTCCACACAACTGTTTAGGCATTGGCACGGAATGCTGTCCAAGTAGAACTGTAGAACCATAGAAAACAGGGCATTTGGTTAACAGAAACCAAATTTAGAAATCTTCCTCTGCTACCTGGTAGTTTTTGCAGGTCATCATCACAAATGAAATTATTAACAAAGAATGAAAACTATATTCACCCCTGTTCCCTTACAAAGGGAACTGCACAGCACAAAACAAATTAACTTTCTCCTGCTTTATCCTATCCTCTTTCAGAGTAGCTCTTAGCAAGTCAAACCAGAGCCTAACTTCAGTTTAGTTATTCTCACACTCATTTAATTATTTCCACCCAACAGCTGGGAGCGTAACGCTCATCTCACTGAAGGGTTTCATAAAGGACGTCAAAAAGAAAGCAAATAGCTACATGAAACCACATGCTGTTAGTATTATTATGTCTTTTGTGTATCACTGATTTTTAGGTGTTTATTCCTCTGTAAGACAAAGACTGACTAACAAGTCATACTCACATGACAGCAGCCACAGGTGAAGTCAAAAAAGAGAAATTTGACAACCCAACCACATTAAGATTAGACAAAAGCTTTGCCAAGATCCTCCTACCTGCCCCCCAAAGCAGCACAAGAATTAACATTTCCATGGGCTTGGGAGGGTGGGCTTTCTTCAACCACAGTTGGCATTTCAATCTCAAAATCTCTTGGCACATTCTGGATATTTGGCTCTGTGAAGGTTACTCGACCTGAAAGGAAGACAAAGCAGAACTAAGGAAGGGTCCAAAAGGAGTCTCTAATTCAACAGCTGCACACACTCTGCACCTCCAAAATAAAAAAGGCAGGAGAGTAAGAGAGGATACGACCACTGATCAAATTTTTAAAAAGGAAAAGTAATCTGTGTTTAACAGGCTTGTGATGGTTCCCCATTTCTATTAAGAAACTCCCAAATCCAGCACCTGTTCTGGTGTCAGAGATTTATATGAGTGCAAGAAACGTGCAAGAAATTAACAATAATGCTCAGTGAACACAAAAGCTATTTTAAATACATCTGTTTTTCAAGGCAGATACATGTCAAATGGATACACCAGTATTTTTGTTTGGCTGAAGCAGAGCACAGACTTGATTTCCTATCTTTTCCCCTTAGAAAAGCTGCACACACATACAAGAAGACAAAAAACCAGTAAGAAGTGAGGCATTTGCACACATTTGTTCACCTGTAGCTGTGTGAGTCTGTGAAATTGGATATATCCTTTCCATTCCCAGTGCGGAATTCAATCGCTTCTCCCTCTGTAGTGGAAACACCACTTTAGTAATGGCATTGTTGATCCTCCTCCATTCCAGTATCAGCCCTGGCAATGGGTGAAGCGTCTTTAATTTCTCCAAAACATCCTTGTGGGAAGAAAAGGGCACAACTAATCAACGGCCTTTAAAGCTTTATTTATAAAGGTTTTGCAGTTCTGCAGGGAAAAGTGACTCCTTCACCCACAGTGAGTTTCCAGTGTCACTGCCTTAAAATTAAATCAATATCCTCTCCACTTATACCACCTACACCTGGGTAATCAAAGCACCACCTGACACAGCTGCAGTTTTATTACCCACGAGAAGACAATCACTTCTCTTTGGACTTCTGCACCCTCATCATCACTCTTAATCTGCACCAACCAATAAACTGAAATGATGAAATAAAGCATCACTTGCCATAGGTCGCCTATGTTGTCTTCTCTTGTCCAGCGTTAATGCTTCTCCATCTTCTTGCATATTTTTCTCCCTGCTCTCTCCTATCTGTACACTAGGAACACAAAGTGAAGCCCTTGACCATGCTCCTTGAAAGACAAAGCTGATCACTAGCAATCAAATCCTTTCAGTTTAATCAGAAGTATGAAGGGACTAACAAGAATTTCAAAAGACAGTGGCATGCAAACATTTCTCAAAATAACATTTTTCTTGTGTGTGCAGCAGGCAGCTGCAGCCTCATCCCTCCACATCACAAAAGGAGGAAATCCTCCCTTTGCTTCTTGCTCCCTGCTCTGCCACCACCACTGCACTCAACGTCTTCACTGCCACTTGAGTTCCAGAAATCAATACTTGTCTTCCGAGCACAGACTACACTGAACAAGGGGAAACTAAGAAAACAATACAGATTAATGAGTCCTGAAAACAGGAACATATATATCTGCTAATTTCACTTGTCTGGCAAGAGCACGCATTAGCCTGCAGCAGTTGGTATTAATGCAGGTTCACAATATTTATCAACTGGCAAGGATGTCAATAGCCTTTGCATTATACAAGCTTCTGATATACTAAATTTGATAAACCATCAGATTAGCCATTCTGAAGACAAATTCTCTGAAGCAAAAAACACAGATTTGATAGTAGCAGGAAGAGAAAACATTGTATTTACTCAACACGGTATTTAAGTCTTTTTCAAGCTGATGTGGAAAAATTCTTCTGCTACTGGCTTTACAAAATTATTGTGCTATTTTGGTCTTACACGTGATTTGGGAAATCAGATTCTGCCTGATTTACTCTTATTGAAGCCTGCTATTTATAGTCATGTCCTCACTGCACTCAAGCTTTAGGAGAGCAGGAGTTACTAACTCTGCTCTCTGTTACTCTCTGCTACTAACAGAGAAGGTAGAATCCAGTTTGAATTTCCAGTGGTAACTGGAGGAGCAAAAGGCAATTAAAATTTAATTTCAGACTAGAAACAAACTTTACTGTACCTTGGTTGTACTGAACTGCTTGCTTAGCCTGACCCTGTTTCCTTTAGCTGTTGCCCTTCTGGTGTAACCCAGGGTTTTCTTGTTCCCTTGGACTTTCACGTCTCCATTTTGTGGCAACTTCAGCTCCAGGAACAACACCTGAAAGAGGCCGGCATTTCAAATCAGTTTCTGCACGCTACTCCCAGAAGAAAACAAAAGCAACTGAGCATTTAAACAGCTTGTTCCAACCGAAGGACAGTACAAATGCTTCAGGTAATTAAAAAGCTGATTAAAGATCCCTGCTATCAAAGTCATTCCTCCTCATTTTAATTAACTATGAAATGCAATTTAAAATCTCATTTTCTGAACACTCTAAGTTTGAGTTCAAAGGTATGTTTTTAGAAAAGGTAATTAACTCCATCCAATAAGTGAGGTTATTACTGACAGTCAACTGTAATAAAATGTAACGTTCAGATGACTGAAAGTGGGAAGAACACTGGTGAAAAAAAAGAAGTTTTAGCAGGAAGCAGGCTTCAGAAAAATATGAATGGCATAGAAAGAGATGGTCACAAATGCCTTTTAGAGAATAGCTAGAATATTAGTTTTTCGAACAAATTGCCAAAGAACTGGGAAATTAAGTATATGCTCATTTGGTGACAGACAGAATACAGCTCTTAATTTTTCACTTTATGTTTCTGTGTAGCATCATATACTACTTAGCAGCTATTGTCTTTCATTTCACAGCTGGCAGAAGGGAACAGAAAGCTTTTCTCTTGCACATTCATGTAGCACAGAAGTTTTACTGACACAAAACTAGAAGGGTGAAGTTCCATTAACCTATACAAGATACTTTACATGACTTGCAATAAATTTCCACGTGAGAAATAACCTTCTGTAGTTCAGAAAACAGCATTTCAGAAAAAACTTTACTTCCCGCTTTCCATGAAGCAGAGTGAAACTGAAGTCAGGCATTATTTCATGAGTTCTAACTTTGACTACTGTTACTGAGCAAGATTTCTACATTTGCAACAAAGAAGGAATATTTCTGTGGAACTTCTTTGACTGATAGCTGCTTGCAAATTTTGACTACTTCCATATAAAGTACAGCCCCTCAGCAAGAAAATAGTATATGGAGGAAAAAAAAAGAGGGGGAGAAAAGCACAGCAATTATAATCTATTTCAATTATCCCGTATAATGTACATTAAAAAATGTAAGTGAAATTCTTCAGGAATGAAAGCATTGACATTTTACGCAGAAATTTGTTTCTTAGACTTTAAAAAAATATCAGTTCTTAAAAGGTTCTTAAAAGCAGACAGTAGTTGATTTAAAAGTTGAACTTTTAAAGCTGTCTTTCCTCCTCATTCATGCCTGTACATGGACAAGGGTAACAATGCAACTTTTTCAGTACAACTCTTCTTAGACTCAAGACTACACGACACCAAATCACATCTCGTGTGCAGGACACTGGCATTGCAATTAAACTTCTCCATTCCTGTACCACTCATCCAAAATACTCCAAAAGCCATTTAACTGGCAGATCATCTCATGCACCATGAGAGGCCAAGATCCTATACAAACCACATGCTTATTTTCACTTGGTTTTTATTTCCAACATACTTATTTCCACTTCTACCTTCTTTATCTCTGCTAAAGTTGGCAGAAATCAGAATGATCAGTAACAAGCAGGAGAGGCACAGCCTCTTGCAGGCAGCAAGCTGATAATGAGTGCAAGGATAAACGAACTCTCAGCAGAGCTGGGTTTGCATTTTGTCTTTTCTTCACACGGTCTTCCCAAGTAGACTTTTTTTACTTATTTTAGCCAAAGCCTCCTGATGGTAACCTCTGGGGAAGTTCTCCCCCTCCCACTCCAACCCTCACGTACCTCTGCAATGTCATCAGGGCTGGTCAAGGAGAAGCTGTGCCCAGCCAGCTGATACGCCTTGGTCTCAATCTGGCTCAGTTTAGCCTGCATGACCTGTTTCTGGGTCTCATAGGCCGTTGTGCTGAAACCAATGCCATTCAGCTCCAGCAGAGCCAAGCAATAATGGGTGGGCATCTCCACTTTAGAAAATACATCTGTAGAAAGTACAAACCCAAGAAAATCTTTGATAAAACAGATCAACTGCAGATAAACAGATTTATTAAAAAAAAAAAAGGAGAATCCTCAGTTTCGAAAATACTGAAATGTTCTGACACACTGAAATCTTCTACTATAGATTTCATTTTAAATACTTTTGCTTCTGGAATAAGAAGTATTTCGTAATAAGAAGTGTTCCAAAACTTCCTATCACAAAAGTATTTAAGAAAGCAGCTTCTGTCAATTTTTTTTTCTAAGAAATACATATCTCTCTGTATATCAGGATTTTATAAACTGCAGGCACACTTAATGTAAGGCTTTCTAACTTGATACACTTTAATTCCACCACCCACATCTTTCAAAAACGTTCCAAGGTTCAACTGTAACAATCATAAATGATGTGGTACACTTGCAATAAAATACTTCAGCAGGATTGGACCATAATCCTCAGCTCTGGATATAATTTAGGGGAAATTACCATAATGACCACCAATAGGTATATGCTTTTTGGGGTTTTTTTGATGGCTTGTTTTAAAACAGCACAAGCACTCAGCAATTATTAGTGCAAACATACAGGATCATTCACTATGGAATCACAAGAGTTCCATGGACACAACGCAAACGTGACAAATCATGCTATATGGGCAGGCCAAAGAGCAAGAAATCTCCTTCAGAAAACATCTGAGGATTTTAGGAATTACTTCTGACAAGGAAATCCAAAAACCTTTGAAAATATTCATGAGAAACCATAGACAGACCCACAAGTCCCTCAGAATGGCCAGGGTACTCACCCGGGAGGTAGAAATCTGTTTGATTCAGAGACTTAGAACACACTATGCTACAGCCTTAACCACTGGAACTGGTGGATATTTGGGATATAAGAATTTCATTTTAATTTTTTTTTCAGCATAGATATATTTCCAAGTGAACTTCCCTCTTTTCTTTTAACGAATGAACATTTTGACACAGAATATATTTAGATAAGAACTTCCAAACTTCCTCTCTTCTGCACTGATCATTCAGCCTGTGGTAGCACAGCTATATTTACCCTCCATCTTTGCCCCCAAGTGGAGGAGGTCTCTTTACCTGTCAGATTTTCCTTCTGTAATTCCTTGTGGAGTTGGTCCATGACATTGAAGATAAGCACAGACTCCGTAGCTGCTCTGTACCGCCCAGAATGGTCTCTGCTGGCACTCAGCCCCAGGCTCTGCACCCCTTGGCCGGTGCCCACTCCTTCCAGGAGGGGCAGCTCACTGGGGAGAAAGTTGGTCACCATGTTGTGAAGGGTGCGTTCCTTGGAGCCAGAATCCAGCAGCCAACATGCAACCTTAAAAAGGGAGACCTCCATGAGACAAATTTTTACATTTTACTCATAATACAATTTAACCAGGGGTTAATTCAAGGTTATAGTGCATATTATTTTTCTTGATTTGGCAGGCAAACTGCAATAGTTTGTTACATCATTTCAGCAAAAACCTTTGAGAGGGCCTAAGTCACTGAAAAGCTTAATTCTTGAGTGAGAATGAAGTTATTTCTTTCTAAAAGAAAAGTTATTTCTGTACATTTGAACATTTTATCCTCTGTCAAATAAATATATCTTGAAGTGTCTTTTCACTTATTTAAACTTAACTCAAAGGGAATAAATCTGAAAATCAGTATCAAAACATGCTTAATCTGAAAAATGACTGCATAAAGATCAGAACTTGCTATTGATCTAGAATATTAGCCAAGCTGAGCTCTCCTATCTTTTGCACAACAGGACTAATGCCAAGAATTCTGTATGGGATATTTTAGTCCTGGTAGAGCTTAAACCCCTGTCTTCAAAGCATATTCATCTATAGCTATATTTCAATTTTTTGAAATTGAATAGATGAAACACAGATCTCTACACTGTCTCTGCCATGTAAGCAGAAGTAAAAAACCACATGTGTATAAATATGGGGCTGGGGAGGGGGTACGTATATCTCCATTTTATCACTAAAATGAACAAACATGAGTCTGACTATTACATGGAACAATGAAGGGAAAGATGCTTTTACTGCTCTTTAATTTTATCCTAGAACTGTATCTTGGAATGAAAAAAATCTATGTTTGTCCTTGTGTTGAACACCTTAGCTACTGTCCTGCAGAGCTGAATATTGCCATGATGCTGTTCAGCCCATATGCGAAGCAAGCTTTAAAAATCAAAGGAATTTTCAATGCATCTAGAATTTTTCCTAACATGGGCAAGAAGGTGCTTTTACCTCAAGCTAGTGTTTCATTCGAGTTACAACTAGTACCCAAACCTTTAGAAACTACATGTAAACTTGGTGTTTTCTTGAGAAAATAGTGGTAGCAAAGAGGTCCATATGCAGAGTGGGTAAACCTTTTGCTTTCAGTCTTTTGCTCTAAGAAGCAATAACCTGACCAGAAGCACTTGTAACATTTCAATCCCAGGCTTCTTACTGCAACAAAACAGGAGTTAAGTCCTGTCCATCAGGACCGAGGAGAGATTTATCTTCATTTCCCCAGCCAAGTAAGGTATGAAATAATAATGTGTTAACCTCTGAAACTGTTTGTTTCTCTTGCAGGCACCATGAACTTACATAGCAAAGCAAATGTCCTCTAAATACTGTTCTAGATTGCTGACTAAAAGAAAATGTCACTAAAGCTCCTGACAGATGTACATATTCATACCTAAATAACAGAAGTACCAGAAGGTACTCCTGTCTTTCCACAGTTGTGTTTAAACTAGCAGTTTTACCCAAGCGAAATTTCTTAATCCTCCAAACCTTTGGGTCCTCAAAACTTCCTTCCAGGGAGATGCCACAAGCCATCAGCAGAGTTTTGTAGTGCTGAATGAAGTCATACATGATAAGTGAGCGCTCCTTCTTGGGCTTCTTCTGCAGGTACAGCTGCAGATGGTTCAGTCTCTCTGCCACAGATAGGCTTTGGTCCAAAGGTGGTGGTGCCAAACTCAGACTGATTTCTAAGGCAGGAAATACAAGCAAAAATCATCTTTTAACCCATTACATGGTAAGAAAGGCAAAAGAAAAATCTTGAATACAATCACCTGAAGCACAAAAACTACAGCTGAACTATGAAGAAATAACAATATATCTACAGCACTATTACATATTTTATCAAACCAGACAAGGCTCCCAAAAGCAATATGCTGTGTCTGTACTAACAAAGGATAGCCAGGAATCAAACTCTAGTCACAAGCTCACTTAGCACAGACTGGGCTATGTTCAGCATTTGAGTGTTAGATTTGTTTCGGAGAGCAAAAACTGGAAGAGATTGAAAGAGAAAAGCAAGTTAGGTAAAGAGAACACGGGAGTAACCGAATGTTTTTGCCATAGGCATGCTCACAGGCCAGTGCCCGAGCCAATTACCTGCCCTTATTACACAGTAGTACGGATGTATCCACAGCAACCTGTTCAAGGGTCTTTAACATCTACGACTGCTGAATTATTCCACCACACAGCTGAGCTGGGGTCAGGACACTCACAGCACTTCCAAGAATCTTATCTGCTGAAGGTACTTTTTTGAGATGCAGTGTCAAGTAATCCAGCACAGCCTGTCTGCTCACTTACCAGTCTGGTCTTGTATCTGCTGCAAAGAGATATAGTAGGCATCTTTTCCACCCCAACACACTGCCAGTCCAACTACCAAGATGTCTTCGCATCCTTGCACAGGAAATCCATCATCTTTAACTTGCATCCACTGAGGAGAACTCACTAAAGAAATAATTTTAAGTTACTATTATAAAATGTCATCCATAAATATAGAAGAGATGGATCCTGAACATGCAAATACATACAGCTGAACCTAAAATTGAGCATTATCAAGTCCCAGTAAAGCGAAGGAGCTGAGTGTTAGTAGAGGATGGAGAGCTGGTGTCAAGCATTTCCTTGATAGGTCTTTGGTGATAGTAATGAAGTGTTAGCAGCTTGTTGGTATATGAGAGCATCTCAATATTCTTCTGTGACCACCTCTGAACCAAGGTTAAATATTTTCAAGTATTTTCAAAATGTAAACTTGGTTCAATACAAACATGTGTGAAATTCAGATCAATCTCTGGGTTGTTGCAATATTGCTTCTTTGTCTTCCCCATAGAAGCATTCATATGTTGCAGTTTGCTGCTGCTTTATAAACATACTCTTCCTTTAAAATGACAAGATTAAGCAGTTAGATTTTTTGCTGTCACATTGCCATAACAACAACAACAGTACCATTTCTTAACTATCAAAATAGATTTTTGACAGATAAATGTGAAATGCTTTTTAGAGTGAAAGGAAGGAATAGATTTCTATATCAACTCTTGAAGAGGTTGCTAGAAAAGGCCAGAATTTGAAAGGGATGCTTTATGGGTGGTTTAATCTGAACAGGAAGAAGACCTTATTTACTTTGAGGGTGACAGAACACTGGAACAGATTGCCCAGAGAGGCTGTGGAATCTCCTTCCCTAGAGATATTCAAAATCTGCCTGCACGTGATCCTGTGCACCCTGCTCTACATGAACCAGCTTTAGCAGGGGCTTGGACTAGATAATCTCCACAGGACCCTTCCAATCCCAAACATTCCATGATTCTGTAATATCAGTGATTTTCCTCCTTTTTTGCATATCCTTTCCTTCCCTAGGCCTGCTTTAAGCTGAAGATGCCACATGCTGTTCACAAAACAATGCACTAGAACAGGGAACTGACCTTTTCTGAACTTGCCACCAATCGTTGATCTGGGAGACAAAAGGCACTTTGTTCTTTCGCATGCCACTGAGATGGAGAATCTGCTTTTCTCCTTCCATTCTGCAACAAAAGTCTGGAAAAGTGCTTTGTCGCTTGCTACATCAATAATAGTGAAACTCTCAGCACTTAAGGGAACAAATGGAAAAACATCCTGAGACAGCTGCAGTGAAAAGCCTTGGTCTATAGTGGAATCATCTTTTATCTCATCAGTCTCAATTGGGTCTAGACACCCAAGATTGACCTGGAATGTTTTTACCTGCTGCTCTGCACTGCCCTCACTATTCCATTGCGCCTGAATCGTCTGCCCTTCATTCTTGCAGGTGACTTGTTCCTTTCTTGAAGATTTCACAGGGAGAGAAACAGAACTTTTTGGAAAAAGCTCTTTGGGTGGTGTTGGAGGAATAAACCCATTATTACTATCTGGTGCAGGACAGGATGTTCTGTTGCTTCCCTTGAGCTGAAGTGTTATGCCATCTGTTTTCTGAAGATCCGAATTTTCCATTTTGTTTTCTTTAACCTTGAAAGAGCTTTTTAAATCCTGGCAAGTGGGCAAAGGCTCTGGCTCACAACAGTCAGATTCAAAATCTGGATCTGGCTCTTGACTAACAAGAGGAGCAACCAACTCTCCTTTCAAACTGCAACTTGTTGAAACTGGTTCAATGCCTGAGAGGCTCGGCCATTTGTCTAATACATCCTGCAGTCCTGGGCTTAGTTCAAACGAGCAGTCAGTCCACACTACTGGATGGGGTTTCTTCTCTAAAGCTTGGTTGCTTCTCTGGAACTTTTCACCTTGATCTCCTACTAAATCCTTTGGTCTGGGGTTATTGTTACAAACCACTGGGTTTCTTAATCCTGACTGACCTTGAAATGAAGAAGGAATGTCTTTCAGAAAAGACGGGGAGTTTCCATGGTCTAAAACTTCCGCTATTAGATCCGAGGATGCTAGAGACACATTGTTACACTGTGCAGGATTCTCATGTTCTTTCTGATTGTCACTGACATCAAATTTATTCTCAACGGGCCTTAAATACTGCAAAACACCATCTGGAGGAAGCAAAGCCACAGGGTCCTTTCCGTCAGCTTCCATGATGTGAACAGCTGAAAGGTCACTGACATTACTGAAGCTATCATCAAACAGTAAGCTATCACTCATATTTAGGCTTGTTTCAGGGACAGGCTGGCATTCTGCTTGTACAATGTGTTCCCTACCTAAATGGGAGGTTGCTTTATTCAGGTCTTTAGACACAGTCGCCCCTTTCACTGAATTTTGAGTCTGGTAATCTTGTAGAAAACTGTGTAGCTGTGAGTCAGTCACTGAGAAATCGCTTTCTTTAAGGCAAGGTGCAGGTTCTATTTTCTTCACTATGGGCTGTAAATTAAGGCCTTCAGACTCCAAAACTTTATTACTACAGTGCTGAGTTGTGTTTTTTGTAATTTTATTTGTGGTGATAAGACTTGAGAAGCTCAGTTTCCTAACTGTTGCAGCCAGCCTTTTATCAGTATTATTCTCAGTCCATAAACTGCTTAGGTTTTTTGGTATTTCATGCTGTGGTATTGCTGCCAGCTCTGAACCTTGTATTCCCTGCTGTCCTGTGATTCCAGCTTCTCCCTCCTGTTTTATTATCATCTCAGTTTGAGTATCCAACTGGAAGCTGTCTTCAAAGTCTCTAGAGTCAGAAAACAGATGAGAAGCTGGATCATTCTGAACATCATCTGCATTGCAAACACCTCTGGATTTTACTAAAGACCCTTTCAGAAAATCCTTAGGATGACTGTTGCCTTTCTGCAGTGTTCCAGCTTGTAACAATATTCCATTGGGCTTTTCACTCCCATTTTTCCCACCATTCTGAATCTGAATATTGCAGGTTTTATCCTCACCAGGACAACAATGCTTATCAATCCTTGCCTCAGCACAGCTCACATCTGTTTGAGTTTTATTCTTTTCATTCTGCTCATCATCAGTATTGTCAGTTCTCTGTGTCCTAGCACTACCAGGCATTCCTCTACTTCCTACAACACTGTGTGTCTCCACACTGGTGTGTGGAGTGCCCTGCAGTATAACAGGTGCCCGAAAACCTGCTCTCCCCTTAGGCATGCCTTCATTAGTGGTGGTAGGCTCTGTAAATAATCCTTCCATTTTGTCTTTCTTCCCAATCTTAACTTCCCCCATCTGTACAGAATTTGAGACTTTATGAGTTACAGAATCTGTTTCCATAAATTCCTTATTATTTTGGTTTGAAACAAAATTATCTCTAGAGATGCTGGTATGGAAAACAGGAAGCTTTTGTACGTCTATGCTAAGCTTGTTTGAATCTTCAAGAAGTGACCCCTGCAGTTTTGAAGAGGTATTTTTGTTCCTAGTCTGATTTAAATGTGTATCTGTGCTTTTAATCAATCTAGAGGTTGAAGACTCTGTTCTCAATGTTGGTGTTTTTCCTTGTTCAGTAAGGTGCTCTGGGATTGCTGTCCTGGAATCCATCATGGTTTTGACCAGAGAAATTTCTTCTGTATTTTCATTACCTCTGCACACATTTGGCCGTTTTCTAGCTCTGTACACAAGCTCACCTTTGCCTTCCTCTGCTCGAGCCTGTCTCCCGCCTGGGATTTCACTCTCAAATACAGAGCTTTCTGTGCTACTGCTCAGTCGCCTTTTATATCCCTTTTTAATATTTGATAAGCTTCCAATCTGAGAACCAAGGCCATTACAGTGTTGAACTCTGCACCCTTTTTTGTTTAACACCCTTGAAGACGCAGCAGACTGCTCTCCATCTGATCTATGCAGTCTGTCTTCCAGTTCTGACTCACTGCTGATCGCAGAGGATGTATCAGTCTCGAAAAAAGACTCTGGGTTCCACTGCACTCCCATCAGTGCCAAATCCTGCTGCAGAAGTCTCCTGGCTTCCTCCACAATGATGGAGGCTGCTTCTCTTTCAGTTAAGCCCTTCATTCCAGCCATCCAGATGCTGCGCACAGCTCGACGCTCCTCTGCTGACTCTTCATCCTCATCCACAGCCCGACGAACGCTGTGGGAAAGGCAACAGAGAGATGTAAACATTCATGCAGAACACAGCAAACAACACAAGGAGCTGGCACTATTCTGTTCTGCTCCCATTTCAACTGTCTTCACAGC
Organism: Rhagologus leucostigma; assembly: GCA_013397725.1. Lineage (NCBI taxonomy): Eukaryota > Metazoa > Chordata > Aves > Passeriformes > Rhagologus > Rhagologus leucostigma. Next base: position 116,804 of record VZTD01005475.1, on the reverse strand, counting down.
TCCCTTTACAGAAGCACTCTGCCTACAAGAAAACGGACTTGATGGGAAATAACTTAATTGGAAATAACTATTTCAATTTTCCTAAATCTGAAGAGATGTCGATGAAAGATATTACTGGCTGCATACCCCAAAAGCATTGCCAGATTTCTGTGTTCAAACGTACCCCAGGCAAGTCCCAGTGCCTTACTAGGGCAAGATGCAGGTCTCAATGAATCATCCTCCATGCACTGTTTTCCAAAGAAAGGAAACTTCAAGAGCATGAACCAGACAAGTATCATGGCACAGTCTAACAGGTACTTGATCAAGGAAGCTTGTTATTGCACTAACATATAAATCACAAGAGAATCTCAGAAGATAATCAGTAATAAATCATCAACTACTTTGAACATATGGTGGAGCTGTCTTTTAGATGCAGCAAAAACTCCCCAGAAAGCACTGACAATTTACCCAGGACTAAACAGTGCATTGAAAAGAGGAATAAGAAGAAAATTTAGGTCTCAAAAACCTATTCTGCAAATAAAAATGCTTCTATTAATTTCAAAATAATCATGGAATGACCGTGATCTGTCGGAGAAACCTACAAGTCACTTCTAACTAACATTTGACACAAAGTCCCAAAAGGTTGCCGTATTTTATTGCAGGTTTCATCCTGTAACCCTTCACCTTACAAACTCCTTTACTTGACTTCTGGACTTACTGATTTCTCACCTTTTAAATGGTACTGAGTTCTTCAGAGCAGCTGCCACGTCATCAGAACTGGCTTTAGCAAGGTCAGCCACGGTGACAAAGCCAGCGCTGTAGAGTGTCCTGGCACGCTGCGCATTCAGCAGAGACACTCGGACCAGGTCACAGAGCTCCCTGTGAACCCCAAACGTGAGGCGGCTCTGGAACTGAGAGAGCAACAGCTCCATGTTGTGCCAGCCCAGCCGATTACAGAAAACCGTTATCATTCCTGAAACACAAAAGTTACATTAATGTCAGAACTCCAGCTCCAGTTCTACTAAGCTGGATTCACTCCCCATCCCCCCAGTCTGAATCAGTACTCACTTTACATTTCTCACCTTCCCATTACTTACAGGAACTAACTCATGTTTATTACAACTATGAGTAGGAGCTAGTCTTGCAGAACTCAACTTCATCTGCAATTAACTAGTTAACCAGTGAGGTAGAAATTCTGAATGATACTGTTTTTTTCAAAGATGCTAATATTGAAAGTATGAAGCACATGCATATCCTGGAACAGAAGTCCTATGAAACAATCATACTGAAAAAAAGGCAAAAGAAAAAGTGGTGATGAGAGTCACTAAGGGAAGCCACAGATCTTTGAGGAAAGCCAGCACTGACATCTGTAAAAGCAGACCTTGGCCTGCAGAATTTCAGTTACTGAGAGCGTCATAGGAGACAGCAAATCCTATGATAAAGGTTACAACTGCAGTCCCCAGTGCACGGGAGAAGGAAAAGAGCAAAGACAGTTTCTTACTCACAGATTGCATCTACAGACTATGAAAACCACCAAAAGACATGGCACCCCTCACTATTTTTACAGTGATTATAGAATACAACTTTTATCATATCTCCTAACTATATGTCATACCAATAGTTCATTTTACTTCCCAGATTACTACTGTGAAAATTATTTGCACTGGAAATACAGAATTATGAAACTGCTACAAAGTTATTTATACTAAAAAGTTAAAAAAAAAGAGTTATTTATACTACCAGAATTAAATTAAACTACTCTGCATCAGTTGGCGTGACCTTTTCATTTTGGGGCTTTGACTCATGCTGCAACCCACACAGAGGGTTTCGCAAGTTGAGCTAAAACCGTCTTAAAAACTGAAAACCCACTTATGGAGTAATGAAGGATTTAGGCAACAGAAAGAAAATGTCTTGGTCACATGGTGGGCTGTTAGTTCCACTCCCACACAGCCTTCTTAAGGAAGTTAAAGGTAGCATCTGTCTGACCTCCTGTGATCTGCTGATAAACAACCCAGAAGTCACTCTGTTTTGAAAACTGTAACCTTATACTTTCTGGCCAATTAATTTTGCATTCAGAAGAAAGCCATGTCCCATCCTAGAGGCTCCAAACTTAATGCTGAAAGGTACTCTTTCCTGATACACCAAAGCTTTACAATGCACTTGCACTAATTTTCATACTTAGTACTGAACAAACTATGTTCCTGCACAGTGTACACAGCTGATTTCCACGGACCTCCCATGCTGCAGCACTGCTTCATTCCCCTCAGCTGGCCCCCTTCCCACTGCACACTCTGTGGTTCCACAGCAGGGCCAACCACACGTTAAGCTATAAATCCATAAGTGGTTTTACAAGGCTTGCTGTTAGTACCACACTGTGGCTACCTTAGCCCCAAATCTGGAAGGAAAAAGAAAACCAGACTAGCCTAAGACTCCTGGAGTATTTTGCCCAGACAACTCACCTGCATAAGTGGCAGCAGATTGCTGCAAGGATTGAAGCTGACCACGACTACAGCCATATTTCTTGGTCATATCTTGTAAAGGAACCTCGCTGATTAAATCCAGAAGGGCAAGGCTGGTGAAAAACCTGTTGAAGAAGTATATGAAGAAATAAAATTGTCATCTGGGGCACATTACTGTACATGGTAAAATGTACCATGATACATAGGACAGAATGGTACTACAGTATCACACAAAAGAAACAGAGAGGATGGCTTCCAAAAACATCAGCACAAACATCTTGTGCCACCACTGTTCTCCAACCAGAGCAGACCAAGTCCAGGTTCTCTGACCTATGAGCTCACTCACAAAAAGAGCCAGTTCCTGAAAACAGACACAGAGCCTGTGCACTACAAATGTTATAGTCTCTAGTCTCTGCACATTCACACCCACATTCTGTGGCTACCTTTTGTGGATGGCCATTTGTCTGTGCTGTTTCTCTGTTTTAGCTGTGATTTTGCCCTTCACAGAGCGAGCCAGAAAGCCTTCTTCAATCCCCACCAGCTCAGCCACACGTTTCATTGAGGCAGGAAGCTTCTCCCATAAGCAGAAGAACTGGTACCAATCAATCGTGGTCCATTCTTCATACACTGGGGTGACCTAAAGAAAATAAGACGGTGCAAAAAAACTATTTCAGAGAAATAAACAGAACTAACAAAGTTTTGGGTAAACAAAACTACAGCCTAAGGAATGTGGTTCGAGCATCCTACGCACTACGTAAAGGCACTGAGTCACAGGCGTGTACCATGAAGAAAGTAAAAGCTCTTCTAATCCAGTTTCTTTAATATTTGTACTGATGAGATCTGACTCATACGGGTACTCCAATGATTAAACAATTTAGAATCTTTGTCAGATTACTCTTTAAATCCAAGCCACTAAACTATTTTTAAGCTGTATCTTCAATGTCCTTTAACAAAACAAGATTATATTCTTTTTTTAACATAATTTACAGATATCGATCAACCTCTCAAAACCACGAGTAACCACACTAACTGTTGCCACAGCATCTGAAAAAGCAGGAAGGACACAGATTTTGCCAGAACTTGCTGAAGCTTTCATTTACCTGTAATACAAAAAAATTTCAGCTTTTATTAACACTAACAAAAAGCCATCCAGAGCTTTTTTTTTAATGTTTTTTAGACATAAAACCAATTCTGTTAATGTTTAGTCAGCACAGAGTCTGACTATGAGGAGACAAAATGTCTTCATATCTTTATCAATATAAAGCAAGATTAATTATTTTGAAAGAACTAAGAGTTGTTTGGCACACATGTTAAATGGCACAGAATACTAAATGCCTATGTGGTTGTAAATCATCCAGGCCTCTTCATCTGCTGAGAACAAGAGTTATTAAGATGGGTGTTTGTCTTTTGTTGTTTATTGGGCTTTTGTTGTGGTTTGTTTCTTTTTCTTTAAAGAAAACTATTTTCCTAATCTAGCAAATACTTATTTGTTTTAATCAACTCCCCTAAAATACAAGGGCTCATATTTGTACAAGTAAAAGATTCAATCTTAAAAGAATTAAAAAGCGTTATAGCAGATAAACTCCTTGTAGCCTATAAGGAATACATGAAGAACAATACTTAAAAAAACTAAAAAGCAACAAAATGAAATAAACCTTTGGCCTTGAAAATGAACAGACTTGCGAGAAAGTGTTTTAGAGTAGCTTAACAGAAGAGAATCTCAAGAACATTTTGTTCAACAGTGTATGATTTAAAATAACCTTAGACAAGCTGCTGCAATTAAAAAGTACAGCATAAAAAACATAATGCCATCACTGCCTCTACCCCAGAACAGGAACAAATTTCATCCTGTTTTTTTCTGTTTGAGAGATGCAAATGGGAAAAATTCACGGGTGCATAACACAAAGGAGTTCATTTTACCTAGCAGAAAGAGAACAAAATATAATGTAGTCCTCTGAAAGAGAGATATGGGTACATATGGGACAGTAGTAGATCCAAAAAAATCTATCAGTATTAGCCCACAACTGGGTTAATGAACACAGCAAGCAGAGACAGGTACCCTCAGTCTCTTGCCTCCCCCTGTCCCACAGCTCAACAAGCTTTGTAACTGCAAGTACATCACTCTTGAAGTGAACTTTCTTTTCAGACAAGATTCCCAAATTTTGCCTTTGGTTTATCATCCTGGTAAAGTGAATACACTTTACACTTAGAGAAGGCTAAAGCTGACTGTCAGATTTTGGATGATGATTGCATGATGGGCCTCTGGCAGCCATGAATCCCAAGTTGTTCAGCGCAACTCCATATGGTTTCCTCACTAATCTTCACAAGTTCATGGCTTCCTCTCCAAAGGTCTTAAATAGCAGTGCTTAGCTTTTCAAGTGTATGTGCTCATAAATCTTGACACACTCTGGGACACTTTTCCCTCATAAGATTTATCACACTCCTTCCTTTAGCAGCATCACCAGGCAAGTAAACTAAATCAGGGATGAATTTCACTGTAACTGAACCAAAGAAAGGCCCACCCATAGAAAGAAAGTAGTGTGGCTCTCTGAGGCTTTTTGGAAGCAAAATAGATACTAAACGCCCAACATTTTTCTGGGCTTCCAACCGTAATATGAAATTAAGCCTGCTGATCCCAAACACACATACAAAAGTCAATTTGTTTCATCAACCTCAAGTGTCTCAGAAAAATTACCATTATGTTATGCTCAAAACTTAGGAAGTTCTGAAATCTTAGGAAGTCAAGAGTGACAACAATGGGCTTAAATGGCATGCAGCACCTGCCTACACAATAGACACTATGGTAACACACTAATTCTGAGGCACATTCAATTTAGAAACTTCTCTTCATGAAGGATAAGCTAAGCAAAGCACAGAAAAACCCAAACCTATGTTCAAGAATCCTTCAAGAACTCTGAATTGTGCTGTCTCCTCTTAGTTTTGGTAGTAGAAAATACAAGACACAGAATGAGGAACCTACCAAATAGACAATATGCAGATCATTCTCCAGAACAAAGCTTTTCATAGCTCGCTGCAGGTCAGCAAAGATTTCCATGGCTTCAGTTGGTGAAAGAGAAGAGGAAAGAGTAGCTGAGCCAAGATGTGTTGGATGATAAACCTTTGCTGTTAGAAAAAAAAACATATTACATAGAGAAAGATTTAAGTGCAAGTTCATAATAATTTTCAGGTTGTGCTGCATTTGAGAGATTTTTAACTTTTCACAACTGCTTTTTCAATAAGAAATAATGTATGTCTCCATTCTAAAGACAGAAAAACGGAAACAATAACAGGTTTAGCCTTGCCTATACCTAAACTAGCCTTTTTCTCTTCTTTAGAAAGACAAAATTCATAGTCTGCAGTTAATATGCACCAATCCTGTAGTTAAAGTTTGCTTTGTTTAAAAATATTTTGGGAATTTGTAGACTAGGATGCATCAGTCTTAGAGGTGATGTGCCTTCCAAGAACACATGCATGCAAAATAAATTAAAGCAGGTGTAAAGATACCTTCCAGAAAGCTAGAAAATTCTTCATCCACAATTCTTTAAAAGAAAAAAAATGCAGAAGTCCTTACTATTAAGTTACATTGAACATCTACTCAGTTGCAGAAAACTTAGCGAACCAAAACTAGCTGCAATCACTGGGGAGGAACACCAACTTTACCTTTCACATCATTGCCAGAGTCCACAACCTGAATGAATTCATTTTCCAGCAGCCACGCCACACAAGCCTCGATAGGTCCAGCCTGTGCTTTGTCTTGCCCTTTCCCATTTTCCCACTTGCCTTCTTTCAAGCTGGATGCAAGCAGAGTGCAAGAGGCATAGGTTTGCACATCCTCTGGAGTGTTGGCTACTCCCCCCACGATGATCTGTTGAAGAAAACTGCCTGTTCATATTGCCAGAGATGCAGCAGGATGGAACATCAGATCAGAGAACCAAAGAGAGGGATGCATTATCTCAGTTTTAAAGAACCATTTTCCCGGAGAGGGGAATATGAGGCAAAGCAACATCCAACTTTTAAAGACTTTTCTTGGCAAGAAATCATCTTGGGTAGAAGTAAGAGGACTACACTATGGGAAAGAATGATTTACAAAATCTTATATTGAAAGTGGACATACCCATAGCAGCAATTGAAATTTGATACTAGCCCCAGGAATTTTTCTTAGCCAACACTGTGAAATATTAAAATATATTAGAACACAAACTGCAATTTTGTGAATACAAAAAGCAAACCATGAAGGTGGAGTTCTTGTAAGACTACTCAGCATACTGTAGGTTTCTCTTAATAAATATGAATGCTCTACCCCACCGTTGTTTTCCTGATTGAGAGTGATTTTTTTCACCTTGGATTTTGGTTTTGCTTTGGAGGAACCCCTTCTTTTAGATAGCTCTTATGTAGAAAAATACATTTAGAAATTCCACTGGTCTGCTAAAAATTCAAAATCTATGGAAGTACAACCGAGTTCTAAGCAACACAAAAGTTTTCAAAAGAGAGTAAAAGTATAGCAAAAAATTCTATTTAAAGAGTCCTGCATCTAATCTAAGTTCAAACCCAAAAGCAGCTTTGGAAAAGGACATAAGCTCACATATGTGGAATAAAGTCCTTTTGGTCCTTTTTACTCCTATAGGAATCCTACAGAGGAGGGAGCAAATTGGGTACCACCCGTGTTTGCTCACCAAAAATGTATTCACAAAATTTCAATCATTCCTGCGTAAAAGAGGTAGGTAAGTTGAGGGGGTAAATAAGAGACCCTAAAAGGTTCCACAAATGTCATTATGGCACCATTCAGCCTACAAAGCCTCTAGGACCAGTAATTTACAAGCATCCTCCAGCTAGGAATGTCAGGTCACACATAAAGTTTAAGAATTACACTTATTTCTGACTTCTGCTTGACTGCATCTAAATGCAGTAGCAAAGCTTCTTTGAGTATGCTCACATCCCAATCTGCAGCAAGCAGAGAAACATCCCAGACAACATGCTGGATACTGAAGCCAAGCTGGCAGGCCCAAATAAGATGACTGGGTTGATAAGGGAGGAAACACATGAAAAAGAAGGGCACAGAAAACATTTGATGGTGTCACAGAAGAAGCCATCCTACAAGGGTGCAAGCACAGTTCTCATCCCTCTCTGAGTGTCCCATACCTCAAGTATTGCTCTTTTCATGCTAGAAGCGACACCTTCCCCTTCTCTTCTAAGCAAACAGCTGCAAACAGGCTTGAGAGATCCTTGAAGCAGAGCAGCACCTTTTGATCTTTCTGAGGGCTTGCAGACTAAAATGCTCTCACCTAGTGGAAAAGAAAAGAACAACAAAACAAATATAAAAACAATGATCTTAGTACTGCATCTTAGCACTCTAATAGCTGCACACAGTTCATCAAGGACATATTACTGGAATGGAAACTGTACGTATTTTGAAAAAAAGCTGAGCAACAAAAGAAGAGAAAAAAATGTGCAACCTTGAACAGTGCGTATGAATTGCTATGTAAGAACTCCACAGATGCACAGTACATCAGAACTAAAGGCAGAGCAAGCTTCAAAATTACACTAGGCTAGTCAGGGTCTTGCCAAGTCAGCTAAGGAGATCCCACAGCCTCTCTGTGCATCTGCTTTGCTGCTGAACCACTCTTGCTTCTTGTTCTGGAGTTGACTGGAACTATAATACACAGTGGCATCAATTTTACTTCTTCATTACATTAATAAACTGAAAAAATTCTCAAAAGTAAGAAAAAAACATAAAAGCTGCACAGCATTTTGACAGTTTGTTTTAAGTCAACCAGCTTTCACTCCAGAAAAAACTAATTCAGAAATCCAAAATTACTAATATAAGTAACTATGCATCCTCTGAACTTTCATATATGCATATATACACACACACACATAAGTATCCTGCATGGTTTCCACTGAAAGTACATCTAAATATATCCTACCTTAAAATTCTCTGTCAGATATTGTTAAGTTAATCTCTAACTACTGAAACTCTGTGGGAGACAAAAAAAGTCCCAGAGCCACAAAGGAAAAATGAAAATAATGGGTAAATTCCTTTAATGAGACCATAGTACAGCTTAGCCATGGAAAATGCTGTGTTCACATAAAGGATATTTTTTCATAAAGCTATTAGAGAGAAAATAGATCACTGGAAGACCTTAGCTGGTTGCAAGCTTTGCCAATGGGCAGAGGATAAATGAATTACGGGTAAGGCACATTTGCCTTTGACTAAGAAGAGAGCATTAGTTTTGGATTAGCTGTCCAGTAAATACCATGATAGATTTATGATAACTTGTTAAGATTTAAATGCATGTAGTCTGGACACAAGGTAATTCTGGTAGTGGGTATCTTAGTAAGATCCTAGGAATGCTAACTTATGATAAAACTGTAGCTGTGGAAATGTTACAGTAATTAGCAAATCCAGAGGTAATGGAAACACAACTGCACTTAAATTTAATGAACACAATAAATAAATGCAGTGTAGGCGAGTAACAAAATACAGCTTAAACATGTTTACATAAATTAACTACAGGATGAAATGATGCTCAGAGGATGTGTCTTGGATTTTTTTTATCCTGCCAGATGAAACTTTTGATATCTGTTGACCATGTACTTTTGACAGAACTGGGGAGTATGTAAGATAGACTGCCTGTAAAGCATCGTTTTGTGAAAGAAAAGCTTATTTTTAGTTTAGCACTAAAGAACATTTATTCATTTTGTATTTGGGTTCTGATGTGACCAATTTCCTCTGAAAACTTCCCTTTGACTCTTTCAGAGTGATATATCTAAAAGAAAATCTAACAGAAGATGGGTATCCACTTATCTCTCCATTATCTGATAGTTTTACAAGACTTGGGGGATATGCTTTCCCAAGGTGCCACCGAGAATTTAAAGCTAGTAATTGCAATCTAGTAAACAGTAAATTTAAAAAAAGGAACTGAGCTGTTCCAATATCCATTATTGAACATTTCAGATGCTAAGGGAAGTCTAGGTTAGCATCAGACCAGACAAACACCAGAAGACTCTGGATATCTAGGCATAAAACTCCATTAAAACCAACAAAGGCCCTATTAAATTCTAGGTTTTGTTCAGCTTTACCTATACCTCCTTGGGAAAATGGCAGTTTTGATGAAGGCAAAAATAAACAAATTTCACTCTATAAAATGATATTTTTAAATTCCCATCAAATCAAGGAAAAGAAATTAAAAAATCAAATTGTAAGACAATCCAAAACTACAATGTTGGGAGAGGAGGAATTCAACCCAACAACATTTATCTTCTGTCTGTAAGCTAAATATCATATCCACATAAGGCATTTTTTCCAGCTGAAGTTGCTGTCCTCCAGTCTCCCTACTCTGTGAAAGAGTAGCAGCTGGCAACATAGCTTTATGTTCTCATCCAAAAGACTCCGTGGAGTGGAAAAAATGGTACATTCATGAAGCTCATCAGCATAAAATCAACTGCTTACTGTGCACAACACAGTCACATCAGAACTGTCAAAAAGGGTACTAATTATTGTAACTTGCAGGGGAAAAAGAAGAAACTTCAAGGAATAATGTAATTTTACACCTGCCAGCTACAGTCAAATGACAAAGTCTGGAAAATTTCAAAATCCAGCACGCAGCTGCCCTTTTCTTGAGCACATAGGGAGAGCTCACAGAGATATAGGTCGCAAAATGCTCTGTTGCTATGCTACTCAGGCAAAAATAGAAAGTAAATGTAAGAACAGTCTGCTTACATAGGGCTCCAGCAAGCACCAATCAAACAATCAGGAGAGCAAATCCCACTTCCTGCATCTGTTGAACTTCTTATTTTCTACTGTGTTTATACTCGTATAATGTGGCTTTTTGCAAACCTCATCCACAAAGATAAATTTCCATTGCAAATTAAAATAACAGGCAAGATTATTTTGTTGAACATCAATCAGTGCCACTGTATGCAAGAAGGTGCCATATTATCTGTGAACTACTGTTCCTATTCCCCTGTCTCTGTCTCATTACTACTTTCAGGATCCATAAAATTGATGGTTAAGTTTTGCAGAAGTTTAATTAATCTAAATCACAACTTCCGACAACAGAAGTTTGTCAAATTAGGATTGTAGACTTTAAACGCATTTCTTACATTTCAGGCTTGTCCAGTGAGAGTTTACTGCAAATTTTCTCACTGAAACTGTAAACACCTTAGTCAACTGACCATGGACCACAGAATTAAGGCAAATGAACACACAGCCCTAGAAGCTAACAAGAATTCAAAGGAGAAAATAGCCTGTTCCCGAAGTAACTGACATGTAAATACCAAAGTCAGTTTCACACAGTGAAAACAATCCCCTGGGAATCACAATTTTTACTCCATTAATACCAAACAAACGAATACCAAACAAATTCATCTTGATTAACCTCATCATACAGAATACCGAAGGAATTCATCATGATTAGTCAGTAATTGAGAAGTATTGCCCCGGATTTAATCAGTTTAACACTGCTCTTACAGAATGTTAATAAAGACTGCTTACCCTCTGTGTCTACCCCTTTCCTGCCAGCCCTTCCAGCCATCTGCTTGTAGGTGAGTATGTCCAGCAGTCTGCCACCAAAGGTGGGCGTCCGGATAATGACGCGGCGCGCGGGCAGGTTCACTCCGGACGAGAGCGTGGAGGTCGCTACCAGGACTCGGATCAGGCCCTGCCGGAAGGCTCCCTCAATGATGTCCCGCTCGCTGTTAGTCAGACCTGAGGAGAATGTGAAATTTTCCAGGTTAGTGAACCTTGTGATGGTGAGACTGCATTTAAGAGCTAGCAATATTGCTGTCCAGCAAGCAAAGAACAAACAAACCTAATGAACATTCACCATTCAGCGTTAGGAACTGGACTCGCAGCACTACCTTAGTTAACGTCTTCTAATCCATAAGTGACGCAAAATTTCACCATTAAATGTCTATTATTCAACTGACAGTAATAAACTAGTTTTTCTAAGTTGCTTGTACACAGTGTAGCAAGATGAACTCCTTACTTACCTACAAGCACAGCAAGTAAATACATAGAGAAATAAAATAAAAATGAGAAAACAGTAGGGAACTAGAGTTTACTCATCTGCCATCCTGACACTGGACTCCTTCTTCATTATTCCCATTACAGGTCTAGTATGTATCTTTCTAAATTTCCTTCAGGGCTTCAGGACAATTTTATACATGAGAAAGAAATACAGATTCTGTAAGCATTTGGAATTATTCCTCCTACAGGATCAATGCCATAGCTACTGTTGTCTCTCCGAGTCAGTCTTTTCCCTCAGTGAATCAACAGGTGACATACACTATTACATTCCTAAGAAGAAAAAATCTAAGCAGAAGTGTTCATAACACATGCTCCTTTAATTTTTATTTTCATTGTTACACTTCCTCTATTTACTCACTTATTTCAGTATTAAGCTGAGGAAAATTGCTCTGAAATACTCTGGCAGCTTTAGGAACAACTTGAAAATGCTTGAGCTGCAAAACACTTCATTTTTCAGGCAATTCACAAAAAAACCCCCTGTGAAGTTGTATTCTAAAAGCTGCTGCTATCCAACACAACAGAGAGAAAATTTAGCGAAACAATTTGTAAATTAAAGTCTTCAGCCACACAAAAAGAATTTCAAGTTTGCCTCTAACTGTGGGATTCTCAAAGCTTATTTAGGCACGAGCTACAAAAGGCTTAAAAAAGCAACCAGTAAATTGCTGATACCTGCAGTAAAAAGAAGCCATAGGACTTAACCATTACTGAATTCAAGACCAAGATATTCAGGAATACCTGCATGATGAAATGCCACTCCCCATGGCAAAGTACGCTGGAGCACAGAATCCAGGCCTGAGATCGAACGCTTTAACTGATCCAGAACCTCATCAATCCCTTCTCTGTTCACAACAACCGGGGCAAAGGCTGAGTTTTTTGCAGAACCTTGAGAGAGAAAGTATTTTTATAGTTCACACTAAAATTAAAGGCACTGTGCATACCATAGTCTTCTACTAACTACTTTTCTCTTACTCTCAGCTTGCTGCAAACTGTAGAACTCCCTGGCAATGATGTCTGCCAGCTTCTCACACCAGTTCTTGGATGGACAGAAAAGAAGGACTGAATGGCCACCACAAACAGTCTCATAACACAGGCTCACAATATGGTCTTCGTCTCCCTGAAGTGAGATAGAAAATTTTCAGTGCACTCTCAGATTGAATGAGGTTTGTAAATGCTGTCCTTCTTCTGTATCCCAGTAGGAATCTTCTACTTCAAGTCAGAAAGAGAAGCAAACAAAGAACATGGAGCACTGTTATCTTAGTTTCTGTCTTGCTTTATTAAGTCCAAGCACTAGTGTGACCACATTGCTGAGGGCACTTCTAGACCTTACCCATGAATACACATAATGTTTCACATCTTGCTTCCATAAATCTTTTTCTGAATGAAGGCCACACAGTGCACAAATAAATCACTGCAACCTCCACATCATGGCTAACAGCAGTGGGGAAGAACTAGGAAGAGCCCTGAAGCAAAACCCCTCTACAGTTACTAGGGAAGATTCGTTAACTTGGATGCCTGAACTAAAAGTGTGATACGTAGCAGTCTAAGCATCCCGAAGAAGATGCACTCAGCAAGCACTGCTGACCAAAGACTGCAAGTGTTCAGAGCACAGCGAAAGGCTTTTTAGGGCTTATATAGATGTTCATGCAAAACCCTGCTGTTTACAGCTTGCTTTTTTGGTTTTAAGATCCTAAGAGAGTTCGTGCAACTGATCTGTTTTGCTTGGCTATGCCATATTCTCTTGTAGCAAGCAGGCCAAAGGAGGAAGAGAAAAGTGCAGGCATACAGCAAGGAATAAAAAGCACTAAAATGCAAATGAAAACAGGGGAACAACGGCAGGAACTTCTCCACAAGAATTCAGCTAAATTCAGCCAAGGTGGTGAGGTCATCAAGTTCCCTTTTTTGGGTCCAGTCTGAGGCACAGAAGTCTGAAGGTCCAGTGATAAATTTCAAGCCCAATTATCCAGTCTTATAATATAAGCCAAGTCCCTTACACTGTTGAGTCATAAGCCTAGTTTAGTTCTTTCTCTTGCTGAATTTAGTAACTATCCAAAGCAGCTACCTCAAAAAATACCCAAATGCAACATCACCGTCTCAGTATGACCACATAAAAGCTAGCTGCCAAATACTCTAGTGAAAAACATTTCCTTTTGTTTCTAGGATACTTTTTCTGTGCTCTGCCACCATGCTACTGACAAGAAAATGTGCACAGCAAGAACTGAGTGCAAAACATTCCAAAATATTGCTGCCATTCCACCCATATTGTCCAACTACTATACTAGTATTACACAGAGCAGTTGAAAGGACCGGAGAGAGAATTCACCCTTCAAAGACTCCACAGAAAAGGACTCTACAAGTAGGGAGCTCAAATTTCCCATTTCTACCCATGTGGTTCTTCGAAATCATTGTAGTGTGTTACTCCTAACTTTCCATATCCTTTTCAAGTGTGCAAAAGGACTAAATACTGAAAACAGATTCAGAAGAATCAGGATGGGCATCTGCCTTCTAATCACTGTCAAAATTAGATCATTTAGATAAGCAGGTTCAATACCAGATTTTAATACAAATACTTTCTCCCAATTCTGAACGCAAATTTCTTGGCCTAAGCAGGAAATACATACCTGCATTTATGAAAGTGAAGTAGATTCCCAGACACAAGACAGAGTGGTGGGTAAGGGGAGAATCAAAATCTTTATACCTGTCAAGTGCTCAGAAACAACATAACTGCAAAGTCAACTTTGTCTTCAAGTCAGATTCAAGAATCTTCAAGACCTTCATGAGTGTGTGTATTTTGGGGGTTTTTTGTTTAAGTCAGTAGAAGACAAAAATACCAATTTTGTTATCAGTTTGAGCATGAATCTCTGAAGTAAACAACGACACTGGGAATGTCATCTATTTAAAAATAAATTAAAAAACATACCAGGAGCTATCTTTTTAACTTTAGCACTGCGAAAGGTGTTATCCCAAAGCCACTGCTCAGAGTTTTGTTACCTTCAGTTGCAGCTTGGGCTGGAATTCTCGCACTAAATTCATGGAGGAGTCATATATGTTGCTGCCAATTTTCACCCACTCCTTGAGGGGCACGGGGCGGAAATCTGTACAGTAGAGCTCTGCATCTAACCATGAAGCCAGCAGCCCCAGGTTAGGGAGGGTAGCACTCATGCCTACTATCTGTATCCCACCAAAACCAGGGCTGGTGCTCTTTGTGTGTCTGGAAGTGGTTAAAAGAAAATGAAAGTTAGTGACAACCCAGGCTACTGTTCTGGAAAACAGAATTCAGAAGAACTAGCTCAAGCTATTTCCTTCCAGCCTCTCAAGTGCAAAGCTAACTTTTTCAGCTTCTTGAGAAAGAAAGAAGCCCACACTCTACTCTTAGCAAACATAATGTCAGGTTATGCATTGATAACAAGATACTTCAGCTTTTAATCAATCTGAACCTAAGCCTTAACCTTCTTTAGGAAGCCTACAGCTATAAATTGACTGCATATTTGGAGAGACTGAAAACAAATACATAGATCAACCAGTTCCTTGCCACTAACAAAAACATGGAAATAAATGGCTTGGTCTCCACTGCAATCTTTCTAAGCTTAAATGCCTTAATTAAAACACTTCTATTTGTTTCCATTTCAGGACAAATAATACTAGACTAATGTCTTCCTGGATCTGAGAACCAAAGCCCTAAGTACAGCAAAGAAGCAAGTAGCTTCAGTTCTAAAGTGATGAACAGCAGCTTCCACTAAAGGCAGTGAGAAGTAAGGGACTCCTAAAAAACCTGAAAACACAAACTGTTAATGTAGATACTCAAATGTAGATTTTAATTCAGGCTTTTACAGCCACATAATAGGAGCTTTTTCATGCTTCTAAGCTTGTGTTTGAAAACTACTCATTTGCATTGCACTGAGCCACAAATCGAGATTTTAAAAAATAAAAAAGTCTGACAAATCAATGTGAGCTCAGAAATAACCTGAATCTTCTTAGAATACCCTGGTAATCCTGGCATAGACAAGACAGAGAAAACAAGATTACCCACAAGTTATAGTATAAAAGGCCAGTCACTGATGACACAGCAATAAGGAAGATGGGGAGAGGCAGACTCTGTTATCCAACCTCTTTAAGCATTTGCTAATACAGCTTCACCATCAAGGCTGCAGATTTTTGCCTCTACAGGAACTTTGGACCTTTTCCTCCCTAAAGCAACTTTTGACCTCCAAGGATTAAAAAAGTTCCAGCTCCATGACACACTATTTGACTGGGGAGAAGAAAAATCTGCTGCAGAATTTTGGCTGAGTCTGGAAAAGCCTTGTGGAGAACCATGGACACCCACACGGGCACTGGCCATCTGAGAACATTCTCTTGGTGTGAAGACACAGCTTGTACTTCAGTGGGAAAGGCACTGATCATTCTGATAACTGTCCAGACTGGACAGTGTTTAAAGACTTTATATAAGCTCATTAAATAACAGAGGAAAAAAAACCCCAAAACACAGACTTAGAAGGACAGAGAGAAAATGTGGTCTTCAGCTCACGGAATCTCAAGTGGATTCCAAAACTAAAAAAACAGCCGCTTCCTTCACGTCAGTAGGTGGTACAGGGTACCACTGTCACCTTGACCCTGACAGAGAGATGGAGAATCTGGGCCCTGGCATGCCTGCATGGTGAAGGCTGGAACACTGCGTCTTCCCAGGAACGTTCCTTGATGCACCTGTACCTTTTTCTCCTGGCAAGTGTTTTCTCCTTCCTGCTTCTTCAACGCAAGGGAGTAAAGCAGAACGTGGGCCTGCACCTGTGCTGCAGCTACACGCTAAACCAAGAGAAAAGGAGTGGCAAAGTCACCCACACTGCTCCGAAGTGTACTGGCTTCCAGGATTTATGGGGGGAATATGAGAAGTCAGATGCGATCAGACCCAGAACACTGCTGGATCTTGGAAATCATGATGGGAAATACTGGATGAAATGTCCAGTGGAGAGACAGTGTAGAAATGGCAGTTCCCCCAGAACTGAACAGATGGTCTCTGCTTAGCCCAGCACTGGTACAACTCAAAAGACAAGAAGCAGCAGAGAAAACTGGCAAAATCTGACTTCTTGTGCTAAGGAAACAGTTGATTTTGATTCTTCTGTCAGCACCATAAATAAAGATTAAGAAGGTTACACCACCTTCTCCATTTCCTTTTTTGTTTGTTTTGGGCACTATGAAGCTGCTGGACAGTTTGGTGCTCAGGATCTAGATAATGAATTCTTAAAGGCCTCTAGAACCCTTCTCAAACATCTAATCTATTCCCCCCCAGTGTCCAATCAATTGTGCTAAAGGCAAGAAAACATGCAACCACTAGGCTGTCACATGTTATAAGCAGAAGCAGAGCTCACCCTGAGCAGTGCTAACTAAGCAGACTATCGGAATATCCTCTAAGTCTCCTGATCAATTCACCATGCACAAGTTAAAAGCATGCCCACTCTTCCACAACACCAGAGCATTCCAGTAGGATAATTACACCATTCCATGAAACACTAAAAAATTGAGCAGGGCAAACCTGCTAGCAAAACTGTTTTAAAAAAATCCAAGGTTAAAAAAAAATAGGCTAAAAAAGTAAATGAAAGCGTCAGCCTTATTTCTTTTCCTGAGAGAATAAATCCCATGGTAGCACACAAATTGAAAACCATGAGGAAAGAGAGTTTAACTACAATGGCAGGCCCCTGAAAAGTGGTATGATAAGATCTTAATGAACAAAATAGTCTAGGTCATCACTCTCATAAAAACCTTGGAGCTAACCCAAATTTCCAATCACCCAGAGAACAAAATATTTAGAGTCATCAATTATTTAGCATTAAAAGACAAACATCTCAGTCTACTCACAGCTTTGCTACCTTCTCTGTAACATATCTCACTTTGGTCAGGAGGAGTTCCAGCAGATATCCTCGATGAGAGTCTCCCAGCATGTGCAACTCATCCACAACCACCACTCCTGATAAAGTAAAGCACTCAGGTCACATCTGACAAACCTCCAAACTGAGAACAAATAGCCTCGATCCTTTCGCATTCCACATGATGAACTGAAATTTATATTCACAAATCCAGCTGTGCTTACCAGCACCACTATGGCTTCCTTCTGTCACAGAGAGAGAAAGACCATGACCAATGTCATGACATTTCACACCCATCCCAACCACACACACAATCAGCTTTTAAAATATAAAAATAAATAGGCTGAGTTGTTAGTCTAGCCACCCCACAAAACAGTACTGTATCTATACTGTAACCTCCTTGAAAGTAAAAACCTCCAGGCTTCAGAGTAACCGGAAAGGAAAATTCCAGCACTCAAATGAGCTAGTCAAAAGCTTTGTTGACATAACTGTCTTAGTTAAAAACATCATTTTTCACTTTTTACTAATACAGTAATGTCAGAAATAAAACAAGAGGAGATGTAATTACCCTGGCAGAGTCTGCTTCCTATTATATTGTTCTTCATTAACCAAACTTGAAAGCTACTATCTAGCTTTGGCTTTCTAATGAAAAATAATCCTTATGTGACAGCTTTGTTGCCTTCCTACCACTTGAAAATGACTTTTTAATCTATTAACCACCTCCATCAAATTTTTAAGGTGTGGAGAAATATCTAAAAGAATAATGTCTAAAAAGGCTTCTGAATATCAGCAGCTGGAGACAATGGACCAGACTGGGGTCTTCCCTGAGGAGAAAACGTAGAGCCACTACAACTCAGGCACCCAGTGCACCTCCTGCACACATCCCAGCAGCAGTATATACCCTTTCTGGCCAGCTGACAGAGTCCCAGGGGCATGGAGTAGGATAAAAGAAGGTTAAACAAAAAAATCAGGGCACAGAGGACACCATGCTTCACTAGCTCTGCGGCTGTGGAATTTTTTTTCCTCTTTGGTGCAGCTATGTAATATCTTTCTGCTATGGCTAAAATAGCAGGAGCTTAAGGGCAAATGTGACCTTATATTATCTGTTTCAATGCTATTTTTCCTTCTCTTTTTTTTCTCTCCTTCCTACATATGTTCCTTCTCTCTCCGTCTGTTTTCTCCCTCCTTCTCTTTCAAGCCACTTAAGTTAGAAAAGAGTGCTGCACTGCTTCATCAGCCTCTTTTACAAACTCCCACCCATCCATCTCCTCTGTCTTCTGTACTTCCTCTACTCTGTGCTTGCTTGTAAAAAATGGCAATTCATTGGCCACCAAATACACATTTATTCAGCTACCAGAAAAAGCTTCTTCTTGCTTCTCCATACAATAATCTGTCTGAATTCTTCCAGAGGCGAGACAGGACAGTTTAATCAGATACCTACCAAAGTAAAATCCATACAAGTCACCTTTCCAGTCTGTGTGCCACGCAGCAGCACATTTTGCTTCCTGAGATGAAGCACAGCACACTAGTGGTACCTACAGGCCAAAGCACAGGGAGTGCTGCTGGTTTTTGCAAGGGCCACTTGTTTTATACCCTCTGCTGCTACTGAGCTCTAACACACAGTGAAACAGACACTGCACCTGTGAGCTGCACTGCCCTGGCACTCTGCAGGCTGGTGACACCTGACTGTCACTGGTGCACAAGTGCTCTCCCCTACGCAGGCAGTACTCAGAACACACCCACTGGGCTAACTCAGCAGCAGCCAACAGGCAACCAGTACTTTTCACAGAGCTACCCTCATCTTAAAATCGAATTGCAGCCAAGGATTTCAGGCCCCAGCAGACAATGGTATTTTCTGCTCAACAAGTTCAGGAATGCAAGTGGGGCCAGAACTTCATCATACTACATAGGTACTGAGAATGAGGCTAGAGTCAGTCTGCTATTTCTATCTACAAATTAGGTGTGTTCCTAGAAGACAGCTGAAAAAAAACAACTAAAAAGTACCTGAGAGCTACCAGACATGTTTACTGTAGAATAACTAGGTTGTTTTAATTCCCCATCCTGTTTAAAACTAAAAAGTTCTGAATGACAAGCAGGGAGGACTTGATTTTTTTTAATATAATTAAACTAGTAACATTTTAATTTCAAGTTTAAATTAAGAAACAAGTACCACAACAGCACATTACAAATCCATTCCCAGCTGACACACTGAGAAAGCAGCAGATTCTTCTCTAATCATTTTCCTAAAAATTTCTTTAGCTTCAGTGTCAAGAGGCTGAACGAGAGGAATATCATCTCCTGTGTACGTGGATGTTCTAAACTGACACGTTATATAATAATTAGCAACACAACATTGCTTTTAACTGCTGCATACAGCACAGAGAGCTCTGGCAGGCAGAGAATTTGAGTTTCTCTCAACAATTTCCAAAGGCAACGTGAGCTATCAGCATGGGGTTGACATTAACAAAAGGAACAGCTCAAGCTTGAGATGGAATCCAGCCAGGATTGCAGTCCCAATAACTCATCTCAAAAGATAAAACACCCTTGTTACAAACTAGTCTAAATTTAGAATTAATTAGAAGACAAGGTACAATCTTGCAGTTTCAGACAAGCGTGCTTTAGGTGACAGCTAAACTGGCATTTTCAGTTCATACCCATATTTTACAGCTTTTATGAAAATTTACCTCCAAACAGAAAACTTCTCTGTTTCTTATATAAAGATGACTTTTTAAAATCAAACATTTATTTAAAAATTAATGTCAAAGAAGCATATAAAGAAAAAAAAAAACATTTTTACCCCTATTTCAGTTATATGGCCAATATATCGGGGCACAAGCGAAATGGAGGTTTGCAGTAGAGGTGTTTTCAAATGGTGAAAGAAAAACATGATGCTTTAAGGAGGTATTGGTATTGAGAACACACATTCAAACTCAGATCTTGTAGTCACTTGGCTGGTTATACTTCAATGAGTGTTCTCAAGTACATTCATCTTAGAAAGCACAACAACGTGTAGGGATGAAATGGAGGTTCCAAGCAGAGGGATTTGGTACATCTCTAGCCTCTGAAAGATGATATCATTAAGCAATACATTTTAATATACTGAGTATGCTTCCAATACACACAAGCCAACATAAAGTTGCTTATCCTGACCCCACTGTCTGCCTTGTACTGGCAGTACAGCTTGTACAGTGTGGTGACATGGGATCAAACTAACCCTAGTTTAAACAAGCAAAAAAACCTTAAACCAAGCAGCCATATATTGAAATAAATAACTGGTTTTCTTGCAAGTGCAGGAATGAAGACATATATTCAAGAATCAAGCTGGACTGCAGGAGTCTCCATTTGAATGAGCTTAAAATGCTGCACAACAGTCACCCACTCATCTTCCAGCCCACTGGCAGTCTCTAAATCATTCATGGTGATTCAGCCCCTATAGATCCAGGTGTGAATGTGTTATCCCGTGATCTCACACTCTGAAAAAACCTGCAAGGTTTTATTTCCCATTTTCTCTCTAAAAAACTCTTCTGGTACTCAGTGCAGCAGAATATTATGATACCAGATGCACACAGAGCAGTTCAATCCTCATCTATTTTTGCAATTTTTATGTTCTTAAAATAGCAACCAGCTATGTTACAGGACAGAGTGAAGATGGGAAGGATTACTGTATAAAACATAACTGGGTATAGCTTTATTGAGCAGAGAAAAAAAGAGAATAACAAACTTCTGACTGGACTAGGAAAGCACGTCTCTCTCCAAGGAAAGCACGTCTCTCTCCAAGCGTACACGGAAACATTGGGTTTCTTCAGGTTTTATCTCATCCTCAATACTTAATGAATACTTTCATTATCTAGTGGCCATCAGGGCCACAGTGACCCAGAAGCCAATGTTACAAGGACAGAGGGTTTTTGAGCAAACAAGACAGAAATGAACGCCACAGCCCTCCCAGTCACCATGCCTACCCAGAGGAGCACTATGTATTCATTCCGCTTATCTGGATCCAGATGAGCACAGAACGTAATTCCTTCTCCTCCTCAAGCTAAATGAAGATCGATCTTAGATTCCACAATCTCTGTCTAAAACAAACGAACGTAATACATTCCTATGTTGAACTCAAACATATCTCAGAGCTTTAATTCAGTTTTCTTAATTAGAAAACATTTCCTAGCTACGGGAATCATTGTTAAATGCAGCTTGCCATTCATGTGAGACAAACTAAAGCCTGCAGCTTCTACCTACTCATCCAGCTGCTGAGCTACAAGGAGCAGTGCTGACTGTCCTCCTAAATCCAAATCAGAGGTTCTCTGGAAGAAGAAACTATCTGTATATTCCTATATGGTATGTCTGTCACATACAGAACTGAGAAAATTCGAAGTATCCCATGATTTCACATGTACTCGGAATATGTAATCCCCACAATGGTCAAGCCTTAGTATTTTACCCAGTGAGTCCATTTTGTTTTCTTCTATGAGCCTGTTAATTAGGCCATTAGCTTTCTCAATGGTGCAGACAGCAACATCCAGAGCAGAGAAACGTCCAGCAGGAGACGTGCTTCCCATGTAGCCCTCAACTCGCACATCCACCTCCTGAAACAGGGCCTGTTTTCCAAGGATACAGAACATCATGCCAAGGTTACAGCTCTGAATTTTGACCAATGTCTGCTGGAATCACATAAAAGCCTGCACTCTGCATGTACAATTTCTAGTACTTTTAATGCCAACTAATCAGATTAAAGCTGTATCTCAGCCAGTTACTGACACTTCTTTTTTCCACTGTCATATTTTATTTTCAAAGCAGAAGCCACAGAGTACACGTTGCAAGACAGTGTACATAACTGAGTAGAAGATGAGGACCACTGTTTTGTATAAAAAGATTTAATATTAAAAATGTTAAGGAACATACAGAGCAACAGTTTATAATATCAGTGGCTTATGTACAAAGACACCTTCCTATTGAGAAATCCTGGGCAAAAGCCAAACATGGAACTCTCAAACACAATGATGGTACATCTCACACTGAAAGCCAAGAAACAACAACTTCTATTCCAGGTCTCATTACTGCAATGCCAAAGCTTTGACACATCCCACACAGCATTAACAAAAGACACAAATATTTGGACCTCACAGGTAGGTCACCCTTTGAGTTCAAGCATGTGCAGCTATGCCTAAACCTCATGCCAGGAGTAGCAGAACAGAGCTCTGATAATCCTCCAGTTTTACAAGATTAAAGCACAAAACGTGTCTCCATTATCAATCACTACAAAGTAGCTTTTGCCCTCAGTTTGTAGGATTTCCTAGCAATTTGTAAAGTTAAGATACCATCTCAGTTAATGAACAACCAAACTGTCTTAAATGCCAGAAAATATAACAAAAATGCCTGCTGGGTTTGAATCTGGTTTTAGTCATTGTTGTTACCTAATGGCAACCATGTTTAATCTGAAAGTCTTTCCAAAAAAATTTGTGTTTTTTTAAGAGTGTTCCCACTGTAATTTTATTTTTTAAATAGCTGGGGTGAAGAAGCCAAGACATAACCATATCCTGGCAGAAAAAAAAATTAGCAAAGTCAAAGTGAAATCAAAGGCACAAAATTGTGGTGGAATACCCCAAGGAAAGCTAAAATAGCTTTTTATCCTTAAGAGAACATTTACACCTTCCCTTTGTACTTTTCCTAACACAGTTTTTCATTAGAAACTTTATTTAAATTTTGTGTATTATAAAATCTGTGAGTAAATGCAAGTAACAATGCTTTAGAAGTCAAAGCTGAAATAAAATGTTTTAATCAACTCCATAAAAATTTTCTAAGTTTACTTTTTTGGCTGAAAGTTTCATTTTTTTTATATCCAACTTAGAGCAAATTTTAAATTATCTACTTCTTTTCGAAAAACTCAGCAATTTTTTTTCCCCAAATCCATGCTTTTGCATTTCTGTTTAAAAAATGTGACCCAACAACTACTACCCATAAATTTACCCTCCTTGAACGCTACTTACCTGCAGGTAACATTTCTTCTCCTTGGCCACAGAGACGAAGGGAAGGATGAGAAGAGCTTTCTTACGAGTCTCCAGGACTCGCTTCAAAATAAGCAATTCTGCGACAAGAGTCTTTCCAGCACTGGTAGGAGCTTGGGAAAAAAAAAAAGGGCCTGGGGGTAATTAATTTTTAAATTTAAAAAATAAATCCAAAGAACAAGCAGCACAAACCTAGCATAGAAAGCAGTTACTGGAGCGCTTGGGGTGGGACTCTTCAGTTGATGTCTCTGACAAACCCACAACCACATTTGCAGTCATCCTATAAAGAGTCAAGAAGACTAAAAATCACCCACCTCTCGTCTAAGTTCTTCATCTTCTCTGTGCTGCTCTAGAACCTTTTTGCCATGAAGGGTAGACAACCAACTGTCATTTCCTACAGATTTCTAGTCCACCAGTCCTACTTCTCCTCCTGCATTACTTCCCCTCCTGCACACACACCCCACACACAATATGTGATGAGAAACGATAAATGGACTGAAAAAAACTAATAGCAAATAATATTCTCAGAAGTATGTATGTCTTCAATTGCTGTTATCATTCAGTTCCTAGTTGACAGTCTGTAATAAAAAACAGTCACCATTAGCTGACTCCTAATTATCAATTTCTAAAGGAACTTTAACAGAGAAAACGGGGCAAAAAGTCTCTCTTCACATCTGGAAAGGAGACCAGTAAGTCAAGTTTGAGGTACATCAATGGGACAGATCTTAATAAGATGTCTCAAGAAGAGGATCCTGACCTTTCTAGCTGCCAGATCAGAATCCTTCAGCACCAGTATGTCCTTGTAAATGGCAGTGGAAAATTAGGGGGGACTGGTTTTGTCAGATGTTCACATACCTGAGTAAACTAGGTTCTTCCCTTCCAGAACTTGTCCAAGCATTAGGCATTCTGCTTGCCATTCGAACATCTGCACCACTCCCAGACTGTGGTATTTCTCCAGAACTGCTTTGGGAAGACCCCAGCTTGCAAGGAGCAACTTGTCTGCTTGGTCGTCCGGAACATTTACCTGCTGATATTGCCCTTTGGGAGGAGAAAATAAAAAAAACTTTAAAAATTCAAGTATCATCCTTGAATCTGAGGTCACTTAGGTTATACACCTAAATGTCAAACTGCTCTACAAACTCCTGTATTACAAGAAAAGGCAATTACTATCTGCCCTATATTTTTCAATATTTTGTGTGGATGGTTCACCATTCTTCTTATCTTCTAACATCTTTTTTCAATTTTTCCTCCTATAAGATTTTCCACGTTCAATTAATTCCTTCACCAAACTCTTGCCCTGGTATTTGCTTTTGAGACAGAGCAGCCATTACCAAATACATACTCAAACAGAGCTTCAGCACTGATTAATGTAACAGCATTACAATGGATTTGCCATCTCGTCCTCACCCACACCATTTCCCTTTTAAATTACTGCTACTGAGATTTCAGTAATTCTCACTGATTGCAGAACTTCCCAGTGTTTTTTGTTCTGCAGATGAATGAAAACCACAACATAAACCAAACAAGCAGCTCAAGCTACTCTGTACAGTGTGTTATATTCCAGTTTATTAACACCAATTAGTATCTTCACAATACTGCCAGTTCCTCTAGCTTAATTAAGTTCCTTGCTGATTATTTCTTGTCTTAAAGTTGTCCTAAACAACTTTGCGCTGACTACAGACACTGCCTCCTCCCTCTCCTTCTCCTCCCTTTTTCCAAATCATTAAGAAAACTCAAGCGTTTTGTCCCTTTCAGGTTTCTGATCCACAGTAATGCCTCCCCTATCATCCATAAATATATAGTTCCTGTAACAGCATTTTGTGAAAGACTTTTGTCAAATCGAGATAAAAACCAAGTAATCCTGTGTACTGACTCCACTGTACCTGTTCTTCTACTGGTATATTCAAAAAACTCCGAAAGAAATTTCCCACCATTGTTGCCGGCATAAGGGCAGGCTAGATCAGCAATACCAGCCTGCATAAGCAGCCAGCATTTTTTCCCTCAACACACTAAAAATTTCAACTGCTGCCTTGAAGTTAACCCCAGCCTAAGCTGTCACTGCTGCGTGATCAGTCTCCTCTACACAAATACATAAAAACACTTGATATGTAGCTTAGCTCTGAAAGCTTTGCTTCACTTTGTATAATCAAAGTACCATAAAATATTAAACAAAAATTTAAGCACCATTGGGAGAGAACAGAAATATGCTACAGAGCAGAACAGGCTTCCCAAGGGGAATTTGGAGGAGATCAGAATTGTCTATCCTAAACTGTGACTCTGGTGGGTTGACCCTGGCTGGACACCAGGTGCCACCCAAAGTCATTCCCCTCAACTGGACAGGAGAGACAAAACACAATGAAAGGCTCACAGGTGAAGAAGAGGACAGGGAAAGACCACCCACCAATTACCATCACAGGCAAAACACTTGACTTGAAGAAAATTAATTTATTACTAATCAAATCAGAGTAGGATAATGAGAAATAAAACAAAATCTTAAAAACACCTACCCCCTACTCCTCTCTTCTTTTCAGGCTCAACTGTACTCCCAGTGTCCTCCACCTCCCTCCCCCCAGCAGGACAGGGGAACAGGGAATGGGGGTTGCAGTCAGTTCATAACACATTGTCTCTGCCACTCCTTCCTCCTCAGAGGAGAGCTCCTCACACTCCTCCCTTGCTCCACCGTGGGTTCCCTCCCATGAGAGACAGCCCTCCATGAACTTCTCCAGGTTCATATGAGTCCTTCCCACAGGCTGCAGTTCTTCACAAACTGCTCCAGTTCATGTCCCCCATGGGGTCACAGGCCCTGCCAGAAAACCTGCCCCAACGTGGGCTCCTCTCTCCACAGATCCTGCCAGGACTCTGCTCCAGTGTGGGCTTCCCACAGGGCCACAGCCTCCTTCGGGCAACCACTCACTCTGGCATGGCGTTCTCCACAGGCTGCAGATGGATCTCTGCTCCACCACGGACCTCTGTGGGGACAACCTGCCTCACCATGGGCTTCACCACAGGCTGCAGGTGAATCTCTGCTCTGGCACCTGAAGGACCTCCTCCACTCCTTCTTCACTGACCTTGGTGTCTGCAGGCTGTTTCCATCACATCTTCTCACTCCTCCAGCTGCAGTTGCCATTGCAAAGGTGTTTTTCCCCCCTTCTTAATTACATCATCCCAGGGGTGCTACTGCTGTTGCTGATGGCCTCGGCCAGTGGCAAGTCCCTCTTGGATCTGGCCGGCATTGGCTCTGTCCAACACAGGGGAAGCTTCTGGAAGCTTCTCATTCTGGAAGCTTCTCGCAGAAGCCGCTCTTACAGTCCCCCCCGTGCCATGCAAATTCAATATAGTGACTAATATGGCAGAATTAGGATTCAGAAACATAAAAAACCCTATGTGATGGGACCTCAAGCTTTTTCCCTAGTGTTAAAATCAACAAACTTCATGTAAAAGGTGGAATGAGTAAAGGATTGCGTAATTCTGCTGTTTGAAGAATACATTAGAACTGAACGTGTGTTTGGAAACTTGTATCTTAGAGATGTGTGTACAGAAGTATACCTCTGACACTAACCCTTTTTTTAATTACTAAAACAATGCTAAGAAACAGTCAAAATTAGGAAGATACAAATTGTTGGTTAAAAGCATTGGGTATTAGATTTCTCAGAAAGAAAACCCTTCCAGACTGGGGGGCCAGCTAAACACAAGAGTGCTGCTTACTGAACTGTCTTCGGGGAGCTGACTGTGTAAATGTGTACATTGCCTTGCTCTGCTCCATTTGCAGAAATTGACAAAATTGTATCTTGTGGAACATAATCACATCAGTGAGAAGATGTGACATGACTGGAGAAGAGACCGAGAGATGTAAATGCTTTAAAAAGTTACAGAAAAAAATCACAAAAGAGATGAAACTGCAAGGTGCAACGTAAATATCTTGATTTTAGATGTAATATACAATCTCGATACTGTATACGTCTTGATTTCTCTCTTGATTCAAGAGCACAATAAGCTGGTAAAATGTATGTATAGCATCTAGAAGCAACAGTTTAAGCAGCTCTGTCTGCCAGCAGGACCACTTGATATGACACCTTGCCACAAGACGTTTATACAAAATCTTGTACATTTCATATAGAAATATATTGTGTGTACTTCTCTTATATTCTGTATGTATTCTTGAATAAATTGAACAACGTAGGTAAACAAACCTTGCCCGGCATACCAAAGAGAACGGACTATACCGATTGTTGTATTATGGCAGCACCTAGAGGCCAAGCCAAGAATAAGGCCCACTGTTACACGACACACAGAATGCCCTCATGTCAGAAGTGTGCAGAGAATACACATTTTCCTATTGTCTTCCTCAACTACACAGCGCAGGAAAATCCTTCCATCACCACCCTGCTAACAACACAAGGACGTACCTCGGCTGCAGCCGCTGTCCTCGAGGGGGAAGGAAGGGGTGAAGGGCGGCCCGAGCAGCCCCGCCCCCGGGGCCAAGGCCCCGCGCCCGCGCCGGGAGAGGCTCGGAGGGTCCCCGGCCCCTTCCAGCAGCGCCCCGGTGCAGCCCCGCTCCCCCTCGCCCAGCACGTCCCGACCCGCCGCGCTGCACGACCGACGGGAAGGCGAGGAAGGGAAAGAAGGGGAATG